>OX401924.1:2742500-3342500 GCA_947859195.1 Drymonia ruficornis | reverse complement strand
TTCGTGCGTGTTCGCACGTGTACGCACGAATTAAAATTCGGATGAAAACGCATCCAAAGTGAGCACGGCCTAAGGTTTCAGCTTTCAGAAAATAAGTAATGTCTTATTGCTCTGGGATCTTGGACTATAGATTGTGTATTTTGCTATTTGTTACCTACTTTGAAATTCTGTCGCTTTTTTTTTAAAGGACTTTTTGTTAAATAAAAGAGGTAAGTACCTACAAGGTACCTACTCAAACCATGACTCAAAATGGATTATGGTCGAATTTCGACCACCCGTCGACCACTAGTATGTGTAAATGAAATGAGTGAGTAGATGTTCCTGGAACAACCCCGCGCATCTACCACCATGTGTTGTCATAATAATCACTCGAAATGTCTAGAAAAAATCCTAGCCATTGTATAGGACAGTGTGGCGAGCCTAGTCCCATTAAAAAAGTAAAATAAGCTAGTAGAATTTATAATAACAACGTTTCGAGTACCTTAAAGCATCTTTTTCTTTCTGCAGGAATAACACATTGATGGCTTCAGATTTAGCGCAGCCGTCGGCGTTTTGATCAAACGACTTCGTTTTACCATCGGTACTTAGCTTCATTATTCTGAAATTGAATTGATTGGATGCACTCATGGATATGTTGCCGCCAAATAGTTAAATTAGCCATTTAATTTGACGGCTAGGCTGTTCATTAAATGGCGGCGTTTAATGAATTGGCTAACTATGTGAATTAGTTTTCAGAGCATTGGTTATTTTTTTGTCATATACTACATATAAAATACTGCTCGTTCTAAACACTGCTCTAATACTAAATTTCTCACCACTTTCAGTATTCAATTTCAATTATATTTTTTAGGGGAACGGAAGGTATAACGGACCCTGTGGGTAGAACGGACCGGACTAATAACTTTCAAATTGTTAACGCCATCTATAATTGACTTGCGTCAACTTGACAGTCGCCTCTCACTCAGAGTTGGTCAGTGTCCTTGGAGCGGCCATGCAGCGGCACACGTTTTTATCAAGGGAAGTTAATTTTTGCGTATTTTGATGTAAAAACAGCAAATTTTGATCTGCCTTCAGTTTCATTACGTTAAGGTTATCAGGGATTTTGTGTTATTGTTTGAGATATTGTTGATTTTACTTAGTTTTAACGATAAATACGCAAGGTTCTCCTCAATCTTAACCTCAAAATAATTTATTGTTTACATGCCTACCGAAAAGGCAAAACGGAACGGGCAAAACGGACCAAAAGAAAAGAAAGGAAGGGGAACGGGAAACAAATAAACACACAAAAAGGAAAAGGAAAGGGGAAATCTACAAAGAAGAACACCCAAAAGAAAAGAAATGACTCATCTAGCGAAGATGAAGAAGACGTACGATGTTTCTATTGCTCTCATTTATTTTCTGAATCGACAGAAGGCTGGGTATGGTGCCCCTCATGTTCTTTATGGCACACTGTAGTTGTGCCGGTGTCGAAGACGATGATGAAGATGTTAGATTTGTTTGCGAAAGGTGTGACGATGAATAAATAATAGAGATTATTTTTGTTCTTATGTTGCCATAGGTCCATTTTGCCTTCATGCCTGGTTCGTTTTACCTTCACGTGTAGGCAGAATGGACCAAACCGAGGGTTTTGGAAATCATCCAATATCTTCTGTATCCGTGATTTGATTCAAGTGTTCCTTAATAATAAGTTTGATTAATAAATGTTCAATTATATAATAACAAAGAAAGAGGAATAAATATATTATTTTTTGAGTTACATTGATTTTTCCTTAAGTGGTCCGTATTACCTTCGCTTCCCCTACCAGTTAAAAATGATTAAAATAGTGTTATGTACTTAAGTAGTACATACCTTCCGTAGTGCACGGAGGATTGTGGATGTAGAGACAAGAACGCGCCGCCGACGATGGCGGCCTCGCACTCGCCGCGGTCGATGGCCTGGCACGCCTGCTCCAGCGCCGCCGTGGAGCCGCAGCACGCGTCGTCGATCCCCATCGAGGGGCCCTTCGCGTTCAGCCAGTACGAGATGCGGTTGGCAAACATTGACTTGTTGCATCTGAAAATAAATAAATTAACAACTTGAGCAAATGAGTGAACACAAGCACAACTACGCTGTCGGGACGTGGGTTCCTGCAGGCCATAGTTTGGAAATAGTCTTGCCTTAATTGACTTATTGAATGTTTTTTGTCATAAAAATAATTAATTATTAATAATAAATAATTAAACAGGTTAATAAATAAAATTAAAAATAATTGTTTGAACCGAGCACCGAAAAAACCCTGCGAGTGCGCTTGACGTCACAATGTTAATTTCTATTCAAAGTAGCACACGGCTGATGGATGCAGTGTTTTAACAATAATTTAAAACGATTAAATATATTTTCTGCATTAAAGGCTGATGGGCGTTTTCAGTTTTGTTACCCCCCTCAACAGCAATAATTTTAGTTTCCTTAAAAAGGCCTTTTCAATAGGAACAACTTTTACCAATTCGTTGTCCGTTCGAAGTTATACCGGTATGAACATGACTTATTTTGCAGAAATAAAAAATCTTTTATTTCTATTAAAGATGGATGACGATGTCATCCAATACTACTTCTCGTGTGTAATAGGACGACGTTCTGTAGGCACTTGTGCACACATAATATCAATTATAACATACTAGCTTCTGCTCGCGACTTGGTCCGCGTTAACTTTAAAATCCCACAGGAACCTGATATTTTCCGGGATTAAAAGTAGCTTATGTTCTGCTTCAAGGTCCTGTCTATCTCCATACCAAAATTCATCAAAATTGGTTTAGCGGTTTAGTCGTGAAAGCGTAACAGATAGACAGAGAGACAAAGTTAGTTTCGCATTTATAATAATAGTATAGATTGGTACAATAAATGTAATTTATGTTATAAAATGGGTTTTCTTTATATTATAAAATAGTATGACCCAGAATCCAGATGATGATGGTGGCGATGATGATGTTCATCAAAACCCGATATTTAATGGTGATAGTCCCTCGCTAAACCGTTAATTCGGCGTTCGTGAACAATAATTAATAGAAAATAATCAATAAAAATTACAGTTCAAAGTTACTTTGCCCATAATCCTTTCGGATATTTTTAGTCTATTCACGTGTAGAAGCTTTTGACATTCTCGTGACTCGTGGCGCGTTTTTAGTCACGTGATTCTTTTGCAAATTTTATCAATTTTAAATTGCTCGTAATTAATTTTTAAAAAATATTTTAGTTTTTAGCATCCTATATCGTTATAATTTGTGATAAAGTTTCAAAATACATATCAAAAATTATTATTTTTTCAAATACTCAATTTATCCTGGTATGGGTGGACACACATACCTACATTATCTAATCTGTGCCCATACTTTAATCACTCGCAGCTTATTCCATGGTGGGCCTTTAAGCACTCCTTAGCTTGAGATCATACAATTAATGTTTGTAATTTGTCTCTGCGTTTGAGATAGACGGATGCTATGAGGTAGACACCCCGACAAAACAACGCTAAAAAGGAAAAAATAATAGAATATATATGGAATATTGTCGCTTTGCCAGGAGTCGCTGAGGACAGAGATCTGTGGAGGACGATGGGAGAGGCAGTGGTGCGAAACAGGTGAATAAAAAAAAAAAACCCTTAGGGGTCAGATCAGACAGAGCGGAAAAATGCGCGAGCAATATACTGGCTTCATTGAAATTAGGACCGTATCACCGTAGCCACAGAATAGATAACCGTAGCCTAAAGTCGGCTCGCGCATGGTCGCGACGACGTCATGCCACACTCCACAGACATATACACAGATACGGTTTTCGTCGGGGGTTAAAAAGAAAATGCTCTCACCCGGTTATAGCTAAGCCAGTTTTTGAGTAAAAATAGTAGATGAAAGCCTTCTCAGTCTCGGAGAAGCACGAGCCGATGTAGACACCAACTTTCTTTCCATAGAGCTGCTCCGGGTTTAATCCTGTTTAAAAAAATTAAGGGACTTTGTATTTATGTTGCGTAAATTTATTACTTATTTTTATTATACTATTTGCTTACAGATTAACCCCCAAATTTATAGAAAGTTATGATGGACTTAGGTACATTGGCATTACAAATCACTTTTGTTCTTAGAAATGATTTATAAAATCAAACTGGCTAAAAATCTCTAAAATTTGGGGGAAAACTCAAAGTTCAGGCACAATAATTATAATTGTGTAAGGCTCACTAACCAGCATCATAAATAGCCTGGTAAGTTTGCTCGAGGATTTTTCGCGACATGGGATCCATGCACACTCCGAGACGGTAGTTAACCTTGAAGAACTGCGCGTCGAAGTACTCCAGCTGCGGCACGGAGCCGCCGTACTGCGGCGCCTCGGGGTGGGCGAACTTGTAGCGGAGAGCCTCTCTCGTGATTGGATTTACCTGCGTGTTGTATAATGGTCTTGTTATAATAGTTTGTATACTCGGATACTTCTGCCCGCGCACATGTAAGTTGTGGAAAGTTCTCTCTCCTGAAGTCTTTCCTTTTCACTAACTACCATATGGAGTTCTTCAAAGGTCACGTTTACAGGTCTCTAAAAGGTCGGCACCGCGTTCGCTCCTCATAGTTTAAGGTATCCTGGGGGCTGGGCGACCCGGTACCACTTGGCCTATCCGTGTGCTTCTTAGGCAACTGAGAAAAATGATGTAATTATACCTTTCCGAGAGGAAGTTGCAGAGAAAAATGTATACTATAGTAATATATATTTACCTTATTGTACAATATCTCAGACAATTCCTTGACATTGTTGGCCTGCGGGTACAGGCCCGCCATGCCGGAGATGACGATTCTCTCGCCTTTTGTCCTCGCGCCCACGCTCTGCTGGCTGGCGGTGTGCTCCTGCGGTGTCGGCGTCATTTTTCTCTGAGTAACAAATTTGAATTAGTTCTTCAATGGTTCATCTATATTTCTTCTTGTGGTTGGGTTTGTGAAAATATATTGTAGGTACATAGGTACCTGTTAAATAACTTTATAGAGCGATGATAATGAGACACCACGATTTTAATCTATTGTCCGATATACACCCGGTTTACTCTATATATCTATTTACATTTGCGATATGTACTTATCCTGAAGCAGCTCACCTATGATTATAGTGTGTAACACACTAAAGTCTAAGTTGAATTGAGTCAAGTCGACTCAGTACAATGTATTTATATTTCCTTTTTTTTTTTTAAAGTTAATTAGGAATTTTTATTTATTCAAACGTTGATTGTTAAATTGTAGATTACGTCTAGGTATTAAAATAGCTTTAAAAAAGTCCAATGTTATGTTTGGGTTCTGTAGTTTGTATTCTCTTTATAAATCTTCATGATAAGATCTAGTGGACGCCGAGTGGTCGAAATTCGACCATTATTCATTTAAATGATAAGTTTGAGTTGGTAGTTCTTTATCCTACTTCCTACTAATATTGCCTATAAATGCGAAAGTTTGTATGTGTGTGTTGTGTACCACGTATCTCCATAGCTACTAAATCGATTTTAATAAAATTTGAATAGTAGATAGTGTAGACTCTGAAATAACATATAGGCTAATCTTACACACCAATATCCTCGCGGGCGAAGCCGCGGGACACAGCTAGTTAACAATAAAAAGCACTGGCCAGTAAAAAAACAAAGTGTCTAAGTAGCAAAATACCAAAAAGCGAAATACACAATCTACCTCAGTATGTATATGTGTAGGTGAAACGAATGTAGTGTGTGTAATGTTTTATTTTATTAATTTCGTGCATTTTTAATGCATTTTCCATAGGTATAAATATTAGGTTTGTGCACGCCTTCTCCGTTAACTTTAACCGTGGTGAATTCCATACATCACCGTCCGCGTAATTTTCGTAAAAAGTGGTACGAAACTTATTGCTTCACATTCATCACATCACATCACATTACATCAGGCGGGCCGTAAACCTTGTTTGCCACCTCAGTTCCATAAAAAAGGTAAATCAACAACACTGTTTAGCCCGGCCGCACATCATCAGAAACTTTCTGACAGAACTGTCTTAAGCAGGTCAGATAAGGCACCCAACCGGACGTGTCTTACGTGTACCTTATCTCACAGCTTATGTGGTCGTCCATAAAATTGCTTGATGTAGGTAGTTGGACAAGCTAGCTACTGCAGAGAGTTGACCATTAGGTGAGCTAACTGATAACTCTCCAAATAGGGCCCGAACTGAGGCATCCTCATCATTATTTATTGATGTGTCCCCATTAATACCTCCTTATCTGATTCTGATTCATTCGAATAGTTATGGATTTACCAAAACCCTTTTGAGGCGGAACGCTAACTCTATTATGTATGGTATTCGTGGACGGACATGACACAGTTAATGAATATTTACTTGTAGGGTAAATGTAACGTATCCAACATCGTATTCTATTGTGACGGTGAGGGAAAACATCGTGAGGAAACCTACCTATCCCTCGGGATTAGGTAATAGTCTGTTCCTGTATACACGGCGACAAGGTTCACCACCTGTCACGTTGGGTTCTGACGATCTGGTGAAACGTGGGCTTTGAGTTGGTTAATACCTCCACAATGTGGTGGTGTATGGCCACTCAAGCCTCTGACTACCCCCGATTGGGGATAAAAGTCGTGACGTTACATTTTTTTTTTTTTTATTCTATTGTTTTTTTATTGAAGGGATTGAGCTACGACATACTAGCCCTATGTTTGTTCTATTCTACCAACGATGTTGGGCCCGTGGTCCTAGCGTTATGTTCTTCTAGTATAGGGGTTCCTATAAACTTTTGTATATCATGCCCCGTGTCACAATTTAATTAGGATTAAGAGAAAAACTACTACTAATCAAGTAATTTTATGGGGTAGTGGTTGGCTTTCTTACGGTGACCTGTCTTTAGTCTAGCTATTACCTCAGCCTGGCTAGTTACTTTAACGCAGCTCGTAGTTCGCCTCTCCTTTGTATGCCATCGCGCCTCTCTTGGAGGACGGCATGCCCACTACTTTGAAATCGAATGTTCTTGGTGAGGGAGTCACTTGGAATTGAGAGAAACCACATCACCCAACGACGACGCCGCGTTGGTTGCCTCAACTTAGCAGTGAGCGAGGTGCTTTATGCGTCCATTATTTCATCCAAGGCACGGTGGCCAAAAAATAATTAAAATTCTAAGGGTCTATTTGAAACGTCAGATAATTCTTATCCACCTAATAAATATGGCGTTTTGACAGTTCTTCCATAGAATAGAATATCTGTGAAATGCCATATTTATTTGGCGAATAATGGCCGGCGCATACTGGGGACGGCAGGAGAGAGGATTTTAATTTTTATCAATCGAATTTAATACTTAAGTATCCAATCGAAATAATGTATATATTTCAACGCTCGGTGATCGACCGTGGAGCATCAAGGAGCAGTTTTCTCGGTGCACCGAAGAGCACGCTGGAGCATCTTATTTCGATTGGATAAGTATTAAATTCAATTGATAAAAATTAAAATCCTCTTCCCTGCCGTCCCCAGTTTGCGCCGACCATAAGAGTTATCTGACGATTCTGAAACAGGCCCTTAAAGGGTAATTTTTTAAAGTCTTGTACCTATTGGCACTAGCGACGCTCACAGCGGGTGAGTTCCGTTTTTTGGGATTCAGAGATATATTATGTTATGAGAAAGCTGCAGAATACCTACCAAAAACCTACCTACCAAACCTAGATACCTACTAAAAATGTACTTCAAATTTTGTAGACATCCAGACGATAAGGTGGGTGAATGAACTTATAATTAGTAGGGAGCAATGACATTATTAATTTGTAGTATACCTACACGGGAGTCATGCTTTGTCCAGACGGACACGTTTAACGACGGGTCAATGTATCGATTCGTGTCTGGAGAAGTATTGCAGCGTTACACATAGAAGCTTGCATTATCTTGATTATTAGACATAGAAAGTAGAATTGAAAAATTGAGAATTTATTTATTTTAATTCTTTTATTTTATGATATTATAAATATTTTATATACACTATATCTATTTCATAAAGTATATCACCGAACAGGTTTTACTATCTTTAGTATAAATAAAAATATTTATTCCCTTGCTGTAGGTACCTACCTATAGTAAGCGACAGGTTCGGAAGTCCTTTTTCTAGTGATGTGGCAAAACGTACCACTAGGTAGTTTAATCGATATTTTTTTGCAAAGTAACAAAATAAGAGTAAAATTAATTAATAATTGATAGTGTTATGATTCAATGTACGATCAAAATTGTCTACATAATATTTTTGGCATATCTTCTTACGTTTTGTGGGTGATTTTATTTGTTTATAGGGTCCGGCTAATTTTGATTCTGCTTTTATTCTGGACAACGTTTTTTTTGATAAGCCGGTGTAAAATGCAACCCTATCCAAAGTCTGATTGACAGGGTATTTATAAATAGTACATCGTTATCCGAGGGGCAAAGTAACTTATTAATTGGTCCCGAGACGGGGTTTGGCGCCCGAGTGTAGCGAGGGCGCTTATAGTTCGAGGGACTAATAATAAGTTACTTTAACCCGAGGTGAACACTGTGCTTTTCATCACGAATACAAGGAAACTAAAATAAAAACAAATTAAGTAGCTAAAGAAAAAATGAGTGAGCTATACTTCTAAACTCGAAAAAATAAATGAAGATCGGATCGGTTTTAGGTCGGGCAAATTCGTTGACAGAACAGGCAAAATCGTATATCCAGATATACGATTGAGCCCGCTCTGTCAACGATTCTGTCAAATTAAAAAAAAACAAACCGACTTCAAAAAACCTGGTGCACTAAAAAGTCTGAAATAATATTTCTATTACCACCTCTGTCTACCCCTTCGGGAAAACCAGACGTGATGGTGTGTTATCGAGTATTTGGATTTTTTTATAAAAATAATTTTATTTCACGATTTTGAGTGGCGCCATACCAATGAACATTTTGGCATATTGAAACGTATGAAGTTAAGCCCAACAAAAGGTAACTGCTGTTAATCGTTGAAGAATTCCCTCGACTGTCTATGGTCTCCATCATCAGACCTGTAATGGCACTTATAAACCATATGGGTGCAAAGCTCTCATCAATAGAAATGAATTAAGTCCAAACACAAGGTAGCTACTGTAAAACGTTGAGGAGTTCCCTTGACTGTCCTTCGTCTTCATCATCAGACCCCTAATGATAGTCACAACCCATCTAGGTGTAAAGTTCTCATCAATACAAATTAATCAAGCCCAAACACCAGGTAATTGCTGTAAATCGTTGAGGAGTTCCCTCGACTGTCTTTCGGCTCCATGATCAGATCGACTCCAGACCTTCATAAAATAGTAGCACTTTAAAATACATCATGAAAAAAATTACAAACGCACTAGCCGTCCCTACGATTTTCGAAGGTTCCCCTCGATTTCTCTGGGATGCCATCATCAGATCCTGGTTTCCTTATCATGGTACCACCCTTGGGATATCTCATTTCCAACAGAAAAATAATCATCAAAATCGGTTCATAAACGACGAAGTTATCCGCGAACACACATAAAAAAAATATATATACGGTCGAATTGAGAAACCTCCTCCTTTTTTTTGAAGTCGGTTTAAAAATACGAGTTCTATTTTCACATTTCTATTGAACCATGTTCCAACCAAAGAGAATGTAATAGTTCCAACCTTCTTACAACCACTCAAAAAAACAAAATGACGGGTAAGCGGCGATCCGATCTTCATTAAACCGACTTCAAAAAAGGAGGAGGTTTCTCAATTCGACCGTATATTTTTTTTTTTTTTTTTTATGTGTGTTCGCGGATAACTTCGTCGTTTATGAACCGATTTTGATGATTCTTTTTTTGTTGGAAAGGAGATTTTCCGGGGGTGGTACCATGATAAGGAAACCAGGATCTGATGATGGCATCCCAGAGAAATCGAGGAGAACCTTCGAAAATCGTAGGGGCGACTAGTGCGTTGGTAATTTTTTTCATTAAGTATTTTAGACACTACTATTTTATGAAGGTCTGGAGTCGATCTGATGATGGAGCCGAAAGACAGTCGAGGGAACTCCTCAACGATTTACAGCAATTACCTGGTGTTTGGGCTTGATTAATTTGTATTGATGAGAACTTTACACCTAGATGGGTTGTGACTGTCATTATGGGTCTGATGATGAAGACAAAGGACAGTCAAGGGAACTCCTCAACGTTTTACAGTAGCTACCTTGTGTTTGGACTTAATTCATTTCTATTGATGAGAGCTTTACACCTAGATGGATTGTGACTGTCATTAGGGATCTGATGATGAAGACGAAGGACAGTCAAGGGAACTCCTCAACGTTTTACAGTAGCTACCTTGTGTTTGGGCTTGATTAATTAGTATTGATGAGAACTTTACACCTAGATGGGTAGTGACTGTAATTAGGGGACTGATGATGAAGACGAGGGACAGTCAAGGGAACTCCTCAACGTTTTACAGTAGCTACCTTGTGTTTGGGCTTGATTAATTAGTATTGATGAGAACTTTACACCTAGATGGGTTGTGACTGTCATTAGGGGACTGATGATGAAGACGAGGGACAGTCAAGGGAACTCCTCAACGTTTTACAGTAGCTACCTTGTGTTTGGGCTTGATTAATTAGTATTAATGAGAACTTTACACCTAGATGGGTTGTGACTGTCATTAGGGGACTGATGATGAAGACGAGGGACAGTCAAGGGAACTCCTCAAGGTTTTACAGTAGCTACCTTGTGTTTGGGCTTGATTAATTAGTATTGATGAGAACTTTACACCTAGATGGGTTGTGACTGTCATTAGGGGTCTGATGATGGAGTCAAAAGACAGTCGAGAGAACTCCTCAACGATTTACAGCAATTACCTGATGTTTGGGCTTGATTAATTTGTATTGGAGAGAACTTTGCACCCATATGGGTTATAAGTGCCATTACAGGTCTAATGATGGAGACCATAGACAGTCGAGGGAATTCCTCAAAGATTTACAGCAGTTACCTTTTGTTGGGCTTACTTCATACGGTTCAATATGCCAAACTGTTCATTGGTATGGCGCCACTAAAAATCGTGAAATAAAATTATTTTTATAAAAAAAAAAAACCGACTTCAAAAAAACCTGGATCACTAAAAAGCCTGAAATAATATTCCTATTACCACCTCTGCCTACCCCTTTGGGAAAACCAGACGTGATGGTGTGTTATCGAGTATTTGGAGTCGGTGCCAATCTATCTTCTTACTTTTATAGTAGCTATACTTGGCATACCAAGATTGGCACCGACTCCAAATACTCGATAACACACCATCACGTCTGGTTTTCCCAAAGGGGTAGGCAGAGGTGGTAATAGGAATATTATTTCAGGCTTTTTAGTGATCCAGGTTTTTTTGAAGTCGGTTTTTTTTTTTTTATAAAAATAATTTTTTTTAAACCGACTTCAAAAAAGGAGGAGGTTTCTCAATTCGACCGTATATTTTTTTTTTTTTTTTTTTTTTTATGTGTGTTCGCGGATAACTTCGTCGTTTATGAACCGATTTTGATGAATCTTTTTTTGTTGGAAAGGAGATATTCCAGCGGTGGTACCATGATAAGGAAACCAGGATCTGATGATGGCATCCCAGAGAAATCGAGGGGAACCTTCGAAAATCGTAGGGGCGACTAGTGCGTTTGTAATTTTTTTCATTAACTATTTTAAAGCACTACTAGTTTATGAAGGTCTGGAGTCGATCTGATGATGGAGCCGAAACACAGTCGAGGGAACTCCTCAACGATTTACAGCAATTACCTGGTGTTTGGGCTTGATTAATTTGTATTGATGAGAACTTTACACCTAGATGGGTTGTGACTGTCATTAGGGGTCTGATGATGAAGACGTAGGACAGTCAAGGGAACTCCTCAACGATTTACAGCAATTACCTGGTGTTTGGGCTTGATTAATTTGTATTGATGAGAACTTTACACCTAGATGGGTTGTGACTGTCATTAGGGGTCTGATGATGAAGACGTAGGACAGTCAAGGGAACTCCTCAACGTTTTACAGTAGCTACCTTGTGTTTGGGCTTGATTAATTTGTATTGATGAGAACTTTACACCTAGATGGGTTGTGACTGTCATTAGAGGTCTGATGATGAAGACGTAGGACAGTCAAGGGAACTCCTCAATGTTTTACAGTAGCTACCTTGTGTTTGGACTTAATTCATTTCTATTGATGAGAACTTTGCACCCATATCGTTTATAAGTGCCATTACAGGTCTGATGATGGAGACCATAGACAGTCGAGGGAATTCTTCAACGATTTACAGCAGTTACCTTTTGTTGGGCTTGATTAATTTGTATTGATGAGAACTTTACACCTAGATGGGTTGTGACTGTCATTAGGGGTCTGATGATGAAGACGAGGGACAGTCAAGGGAACTCCTCAACGTTTTACAGTAGCTACCTTGTGTTTGGGCTTGATTAATTAGTATTGATGA
The DNA here is from genome assembly GCA_947859195.1 of Drymonia ruficornis. Lineage (NCBI taxonomy): Eukaryota > Metazoa > Arthropoda > Insecta > Lepidoptera > Notodontidae > Drymonia > Drymonia ruficornis. The sequence continues at coordinate 3,330,063 of OX401924.1, read as the reverse complement.
GAACTTTACACCTAGATGGGTTGTGACTGTCATTAGGGGACTGATGATGAAGACGAGGGACAGTCAAGGGAACTCCTCAACGTTTTACAGTAGCTACCTTGTGTTTGGGCTTGATTAATTAGTATTGATGAGAACTTTACACCTAGATGGGTTTTGACTGTCATTAGGGGTCTGATGATGAAGACGTAGGACAGTCAAGGGAACTCCTCAACGTTTTACAGTAGCTACCTTGTGTTTGGACTTAATTCATTTCTATTGATGAGAACTTTGCACCCATATCGTTTATAAGTGCCATTACAGGTCTGATGATGGAGACCATAGACAGTCGAGGGAATTCTTCAAAGATTTACAGCAGTTACCTTTTGTTGGGCTTACTTCATAAGGTTCAATATGCCAAAATGTTCATTGGTATGGCGCCACTAAAAATCGTGAAATAAAATTATTTTTATAAAAAAAAAAACTTCAAATACTCGATAACACACCATCACGTCTGGTTTTCCCGAAGGGGTAGGCAGAGGTGGTAATAGAAATATTATTTCAGGCTTTTTAGTGCATCAGGTTTTTTTGAAGTCGGTTTTTTTTTTATTTTTTTCGAGTTGTAGAAGTATAGCTCACTCATTTTTTCTTTAGCTACTTAATTTATGTTTTTATTTTTAGTTTCCTTGTATTCGTGATGAAAAGCACAGTGTTTATCTTGGGTTAAAGTACCTTATTATTGGTCCCTCGAACTATTAGCGCCCTCGCTACGTTCGGGCGCCAAACCCCGTCTCGGGACCATTTAATAAGTTACTTTGCCCCTCGGATAACAATGTACTATTTCCGTTCAATGTCACAATCTTCTATTACTTTTCTAACTGGATTTAGTGCTTGAGAATGAATTATTGTTATTTTTGTTTTAACACGTGACGAGGAAGCGACCGAAGTCATTTTAACCGCAGAAGCCTCGCTAGTACAAAAAATATAATCACTTCTAATAAATCTACTTTTCACATTTAGGTCTTTCTTCCCTTCAATGTAATTTTCGAAATGTCACTCTAACAAATAGTTATTTGTGTTATATGGGGCCAAAGTGATATATTTTGTTCCGCGAGGGCGTTATTTTGAATTCAGAGGAAAGCGAAGGTTTCTATAGTAGAATCCTGAGCTTTGCGAGGAATTCAATATGCACCGCCCGAGAACAAAATATTTTGGCCCCGAATGATACATACTATTTTTCATCACTACCTATGAGAAAAATAAAAAGCTACGTGTACCTCTACCTACTCGAATCCAAACAAATAATATATCATCACATCATTACTCGAACTCATTTTTCATTATTATTTGCAATAACTTAAAATTACTAAACCGAGACAAAAGAAATTAAAAGAAAAATGTACCTGACATTATTTTTTCAGCGCGCGTTGCCATTACATTCTCTTTGGTTGCCGCGTAATTCTAACCGGCCAGTAACTTCTTCATACATTAAGCGTTCGTTTTTTTTTTCATATTCAATTCAGAAGCACGAACGCTGAGCAATCAGGAAGGAGAAACAAAAACTCCCGTGGGAGCAAAATTCTATTTTTTTCCCACGGGCGCTAGCCTTGAAAGGCAATTGACGTTTTTCGAATGGGTGTGATGAAAAATATTTTTTTTTAGTTCACTACGGTCTTGAGTAGTTTTAATAAGTATTATAATAAGTAGGTAACATTATAGAATATTACAACGGCAGTCACTCACAAAATCTGCGTCGCCAAGGCTTATGCGGTTAATACACAACAACGAAGGACAAAGTGAGCGAGATCGATATCGATAAATGCGGTCGATGCGGACTCGTGCAGCACTAAGGCTAGAAGCGCGCGGTGGAAGCTCGGGTATGGGGGGTGTCACCTCGCCCGCGCCTCAGCTCTGTCGCCTACTATAGGTACTCATTTCAAATGCTTTTAATTTGTTATGTATATTGAACCCTGTCAAAAAGTTATCAGACCTCATATAGAGTCAAGCTTCTAACTCCACACGCCCTAACTCTACAAGCCCTTACTTCACAAACTCTACACCTTAGTCACCTTAGTTAGTAGTTTTTTTTTGTCTTTTGTCCACTCGCAACGGGCACACGTCGGGCGTAATCGGCCACATCGACAACAATCGTTTCTGTTCGGACGGCAAGATCGCGCGGGTACACATTAGGCGTTTTGCGCGCGCTTAATTCCATTCCGTAATTTAAAGGGTGTGATTTACTAAAACTCCTGAAATATGTATTTTATTATTATTTATAACATGGAGTCCCTATATCAATTTTCAGACCTCTAGCATCAAAATTTGCGGAAGTCTCATACAAACTTCTATCCCCTAGTTTTAGGGGTTGGGGGGGTAAAACTTCCAAGTTTAAGATTTTTTTGTTGTTTATGTACTAATATTAGCTTACATACCACATTTTAGATTTTTAGGACTTCAGGAATTACCCTAAGGAGAAGAAGTATAAGAGCTAGGTATGCAGCTAGCTATGCTTAATGAGTCCACTATTGACATCATATTCCGAGAATTTGTTTATCTGGTATAATCCAAACCCAAGTTATGAGGGTTCAAAAAATGACGAAACGCTTCGAGAAAAGGTATAGTAGTGCCCTTGCGCTTCGCTTGTCTCGTATTGGCGGGGGCACTACCGTGCCCCCAGATTCAACACGTCGCGGACAGCGTTTGCGGATACCATTTTCCTTCTGCTTCTTACTTCATCTATGTGTACCTAACTGAAGCAATAATTATTAGAAAAAAATACCCATAATCTGCAGCTCTCATGATTTCGACAGGAAATAAAATGAAATACTTATTTTCAAAATATGTCAGTACTTAGGTATATTTATTTATAACTAGCTGTGCCCGCGACTCCGTCCGCGTCCAGTCGGTGAAGCCCTTAAATATAATTTTGTCTATCGTCTAATCTGTATTACGTCAGTCTGCATCAGTCTGAGTTCGTCCGTCCGTGGCTGTCTATCTGTACCAGTAAGGTGGTAGAGTCTGACCAGTAAGGTGGAGATCGGCATTCAAGTAGCTAATTTACTTTCGTTTCGTATGATGAGGCAGAGAGCCGGAAGCGCAACCCAGCCACCTCCCCGTCCCTTCCCACTAACCCTACTCCCCTTCAGGTTGGAAACGTGCTACCGATGCCTTTGGTTGCAAGCATCTATAGGGTACGGTAACTGGTTAACAACAGGTGGGCCGTACGCTTGCCTGGCGCCTTAGTTGTATAACAAAAGTTTGACTTTATTTGTCTGTGTGTATCAGTTTAGCTGTAAGTATCTGTCTGTCTGAATCTTTCTGTCTGTAATCTATCGGTAGGTCAGTATCTTTGTCTGTACCAGTCTATCTGTATCCGTCTATCTATATCTGTAGTTACTCACAGTATCACGACGGAGCGGTTGGACTCCAGAGCTCAATGTTTAAGTTTGTACTTGATACCCATGTTCCTTATTTAAAATGAGTGAGTGCTCCAGACTCACGGCTTAGGTAAGAGTCACTTCGCAACATCGTGCTTAAAAAGTTAGAGTCCGGAGTTTATCGTCTAAGTCAATAGTCAAAGCGTTTATTATGTTTAGGCCTAGGAGGGCACTTACAAGTAGTAATTTTACATGTTTTCCTTAAATTCTAGCGCCGGATCGGAAACGCGACCTCGCCTGAGAAGTTTCTACTTGATACCCACATTGCTAATTCAAAGTTAGCAGGTCCTCCAGATTTATGGTTTAAGCAGGCAGTTACCCAGCAGCATCATTCCTGAGGGCTTGGAGTTCAGAGTTCAATGTCTATGTTTCTATTACTACTTAATTCAAAATCAGCAGGTCCTCTAGACTTACTTCTTAGGTAGGTAGCTTCCCTATGGCATTAGTACTGTGGAGATGAATTCCAGAGTTAACGTCTAAGATTCCGCGTGATACAAAGACCCGCTTAATGTTTTTTTATACGTAATTAGGAATAAAAAATCTAAATTTCTTGAAGCAAGGAAGATATTAAATTTTGACATGTGGTGCAAGGCAGGTATTGTCTGATTTTAAGTATAGCGACATCTAGTTAAGAAAAACGAAACTTAAGATGGTAGAACGCAGCAATAAAAGATTATTATTAAAATTAAGATTATGTATTCCAAATAGTGTCGGATCACACACAACGTAGGGCTCCGTAGGGCTCCGCTCTAAATAGACGTATTTCAATAACTAAAACTTATTTTTGGCTAGAATTTCTGTGTGGACATAAAAATTTACAAGCTAATATTTTAGAAAAAAAAATATGCTAGATGTTAAGTTAGACTATTAGTCATATCCATGCCAAATTTCATTGAAATTAATTCGGTGGATTCAAAGTTGTGCTCTTTCAAACATTTAGAATTTTTAAGTAGTTTTTTGAATTTTCTGTGGCAACCCTAAACATTTTCGAAAAAAAGTATCCTAGATGTTAAATTAGACTATTAGTCATATCCATGCCAAATTTCATTGAAATCCATCCGGTGGATTCGAAGTTGTGCTCTTTCGAAAATCTGAGCAAACATACAAACATACACACAGACAAAAATTCTAAAAATGATAAAAATGAATTCTGCTGGTCCATCTAAGTCCCCCCCACTATTTTTTTTCCAAATATTTCGAATGTACAGACGCGACCAATTTTACATTCTTATTATATGTATGTATAGAATAGATAGTACATTACTGCTGCGGTCTCTAATGAGTGTGTTGTTGACCGCGTTGTTGATGGCCGAAAGCGCGGCGCAGCGCAGCTCCAGGCCTCCACAGCGCGGTCAGCATTGCAACACTTGATGGACAAGCTAAAATAAAGGCCGAGACCAAAGGTCGAGGCCTTTATAGCGCGGCCAGCAAGGGTTGCTAATGATGACCAAGCTTGGAGGCCGTGAGCGTAGCGAAGCTTAGCTTGAGGCCAGTATAGCGTGGTCAGCAGTACACTCATTAGAGACCAAGGCTTGTATAGTGCTTTACTCAAAAATGCGACTATTAGTTTAAACAAAACTAACTAAGAGGGTATAACACACAGACTTCTAAAAAATACAGACGTAGTGCGTAGAACATTAGATTGTGGCCACCAAAGCAAATACAAAAACAAAAGCGAATACAATCTCGCGTCAGTACTAAACTACGCATGACAGTGCTGACACGTCCAAATGGATTATTTGTTTATTTAAAATATGCCGTCTTGCGTGATTAAAAAATGTAAAAGTTGTTCATAAAAACAAAAAAAAGAAGATGGAATATCTTTTCACAGGCAACTATTGTTTATTTTATAGTTTTGTAATTATTTACCGACATTTTTTTACGGCTCACTCGGAACACAAAATATTGACAGTAATTGGTTGGTGATGCCAGTTTACATCGACATAAATTTCCTTGAATTAGGGAAAAGTGCATGGGGCATAGGAAGATCGATTAATTTTCAATTTATAAACGGAAATAATTTATGTATACTATACAGGGTGTCTCAAAAGTACGAAGTAATACTTGAGGGTTTGGATGACTAGGTATCGAGAATAGAATTGGGTGGTATACATTTTTTATTGAAATTTAAACACTTTTTTTCAACCAATTATAGAGAGGGACCCACCCACAGATTATAGAAGTAGACAGATGGAGTCTTGGCAACAAACGAAGTGAAGCCGGGTAGCATTTTATGTGTGCGTGACAACTAGGAGCGGCACTAAGGAAATATACATTTGTGTGCGTGTAAAGTTGTGTAGCTATAGGGCGAGATTGTATTCGCTTTCACGTTTTGTATTTGCTTTGGTGGCTTCACTTTCGTGTTCTACGCACTCCATCTGTATTTTTCTGAAATCTGTGGACGCACCAATCACCCTCGGAATTGTCAACCTCCAAAATTATAAACCAAATGAATTGATTGGTAATAAAAGAGAGGACAAGACCGAACTCCCTGTCAGTCGAAAGTATGTCTGTCATGAGTCATGGACCCTAACAATTAGCAACTTTGGACTTTTATTCAAATATTTTTTCCGCCAATTTTGAATAACTGAATTTTTTTTTTATAGGACTGCGGTGGCATAAAAGCGTACGGCCCGCCTGATGTTAAGCAGTTACCGTAGCCTATAGATGCTTGCAATACCAAAGGCATTGCTCGCACATTGCCGACCTGAAGGGGAATGGGATGGAGGGAGGGGGAGGGAGGTGGGCTTTCGGCTCTCTCACTCATCGTACGAAACGCAGCTGTAATAGCTGCTTTACGCCGATCTTCTGTGAGAGGGTGGTACTACCCCGGTCGAGCCAGCCCGTTTATGAGCTGCAGTCAATTGGCTACAGCTTGTCTCTACCACCTTGAAATATCTCAAAAACTATTTTTAATTGTCACAAAATTATTAATTATTTTATTTAGAATCTAATTAATTATGTTTATGATTTGTGTCTAACAAATGAAACAAAGATTTTATCAATGTGTAAAAAAAAATTACTCAGTTTAAATTGATTTGAATTGCCCATTTTTTTACTCAACCCCTAGGTATGTACCTAATTTAATCTTAGTTCCTATCCAATCCTTCCGTTCTCACATGGGGTGTTCGTGACTTCATTAGTGTTTCTGGTGTCATCTGAACTCCAGCGCTGTAGCCTACAGAATATGCTGCGATAAGAGCCAATTTAGGCTCGCACAGCCCACCCTGTCTTGTATTGTTTTTATTATAGGTATCAATTTTTCCTTTTGTAATGGTAAGCTGACCTTGACTATACTTGACTATATACCGTAAATGATTTTCTTTTTTTTTTTAGGTGTATTCTATTTAAATTTTATTCTGTTATAATTTATTTGATGACCATTATTCTGTCCAAATAAATTCTATTTAATTACCTATATTGCGAATGAACATTTCCAATTTGTGACACTAGTACTCTTGAGAACAATCGAAAAAATTGTGGGAGTTCGTTTCTCAATATCTGGCAACTTTACACGCATACAGATGCACGTGTCCCTACAGTGCCGCTCCTAGTTGTCACGCACACATAAAGCGCTACCCGGCTTCACATCGTTTGTTGCGCATGCTCTATCTGCCTCCTTCAGTAATCTTAGGTATAACAATTAATACAATTATATTTATATTTTTCCGAACTATATCTATAGTTGTGTATTTTCTCTGTTTACGTTTCCATGGCAACGGCACGACATACTGGTTTTAACCGTCAATTTGATTTTTAACGAACCATAAACATACCTCTTTTTACGTTTCCATGGCAACGGTCAAATAACAGCAATATAATGACGGCAAGGAATTTATACGTTTACACACCTGCGGGGCTAGCACCGCTTACCAAGACTTTTTTCACGTGGGAGTCGACAGAATTTGTTGACCCGTCACTTTAGTCTTAAGTGCTAGCATGGTTGCCACGAGAGACTCATTTCACGTCGTGACACAGTCCAAGATTGTTTCAAGACAACGACTACAGATAACATATTATCTATCGCTCCTTGGTTCATTTTGTTCATTCATTGTCGCTCTTTGCTCCATATAATAAGGAGGTTGTATTTGGTTAGCTCACTGGCCGAATACAATCTTTGATTTTTATTGACATTTAAAGAAAATAAAGAAGTAATAGCCCGACAGAGAAGTTGTCATTACAGACAACCGTGATAGTAAATATAAATAAGGTAAATATTATTGTTAGGTTTTTATTGTTATTATAACTATCTAACCGATAGGGAGCCCAAAAAACTATAAGTAAGTACCTACCTATTCGTTCATAGATTTCAATTTACGCTGGCTAGGGGCCGTTGAATCCGTACGCATGTTTTATTATGTTAATCTATTTTTTCAGTGCACAAATCAAAATCTTAGTTGATTAATGTCCTCCAATATAACTTTCGCCAATGGCGAGTATACTGAAGAATTGCAAACGAATTGGGAAGCTTTGCGGGCTACTACGGTAACACGGTCCAGGCAAACCGGTGGAACAGTAGAAGCAGGCAAGTACATACATACATACAGCCTCTAAATACAAGCGTGCGTACAAAAGTTGCATGGGTACCTATTTTTGTATATATTCATGAAAAATCTAAATGTTATATTGGATATTGCACTGTCTATTATTACAGACATGGCGGGACATAAAGTGGAAGGCGAGGAAAGAGAATGCCGACGCCAATACAAGCCGGGCCAAGACGGGCAACACAGTAGATGTTTTCATTGTGTCTGATACCACAATTGGACATGACTGTTTCACCGGTATAGGCCCGGAGAAGAGACTAGATGTTGAACACTTATTGCCTGCTGTGTTAGGTGATGATTAAGATGTGGTTTATCTTATGATGTCAAAGTATATTGTTTTGTACATGGTTGATACATTTTTCAAATTTGTGAACTGCCATAGTGATCTAAGTGATTTGTTTTCGTAAAACTAGGAATATTCGCTTTATGAAATAAAATATATTGATAAAACTTGTTCCTTTTTTATTTAAAACTACGAGCAGAGTCTCAGCGAATGGAATTGGAGCGCCGATTGTAATGCACTACACAAATAGGTAGCCATATCCTTGCTTATGTTAAATCCTTCTAATATTATAAATGCGAAAGTGTGTGTGAATGTTTGTTACCACGTATCTCCATAACTACTAAACCGATTTTGATGAAATTTGAAACGTAGATAGTGTAAGCTCTGAAATAAGACATAGGCTAATCCAATCCAATTCCACGCGGGCGAATCCGCGGGGAACAACTATAGCTTAATAAATTTAGTGTTTGGTAGCTCAAAGGTATTATTGGCGTCCCTTATATGCCGCCTCTGAAGTTTTTGACCAAAATAATATTACTGTAGGCTTGCATATTTCTAACTTCGAATATAAAATAGTCTTTCTTTATATAAAGTATGTCTCACAAATTTTGTCACTACCTCTCTTCGACTGTGAAACAATATTCTTTGGTGAGTTGTCAAATCAGTATCATTGTGGAATTTTTTTGCAAGTCGTGCTAGCACTTAAGAGAACATAGTTTTATCTATACGTCAAACGAGTTTTCTGACATCTCTTGGTTTTTTCACGGCGCGCCATGCTAGCCCATAAGACAACACGGTTATGTCACGCCTAGAGCCCGCGGGGAGGTGTCAAAAACTCTTGTCGTGCACCGCTGTGCTAAGACCGCTGGAATGATGACTTGCCAGCAAAAGTGAAGCCGACAGCGATATACCACACTGAACGTTATTTCCTTTGCCAACAAGAGTGACCATAATATTTTGACATTTGGAGAACGTCCCCATGGCTATCTGGTGAAAACGTTATATTGTTCCAAGATTGTTATGATAGGAAAATAATAAGAAAATAAGGAAAGGGATGTTTATTTTCATAAAAACATGAGTAGGTACAATAAATTAGTCTGCGGTGGCCAAACTACGCGAGTGCCTGTCTGTATCTTGGCAACCCAAATGGAGATACAAAATAGTATTTAAGATCGTAGATTTTGCCACTTTGTAATATAAAGTAACATGACACTTCACACGCTTGGACGTTTTCTAGGCTCTCCATATCTATGGTTTTTCCTATACTTACTCTTTTTCTATGCTATAAAAGGTACCTACTACTGTTAACATGTTATGTTTGATTTGAGCTGTGCAAGTTGTGACAGACGGACATAGAGGTAGACAGACGGACAACAAAGTTATCATATTAGGGTTTATTTTTTTTCCTTATTAGGTACGGTACCCTAAGAATATCTAACTAATTAGACCATAAGACAAAATTAAAGGACAATGGGCAAAACTGTATGGGACTTGGTCCAAATATCCACCACTGACGAGACCTACGTAACCCGATAGACCACTAAATACTGAGTAACTTTTACAAAGACATAACACTAAGTGTGAAATAAAAAAATTAAAATATTTTTTTAAACTACTCATTTTTTTTTTACTGCCAGCCTATTTTGTTGAACTGCCTTTGCAAAAGTTACTCAGTATGTAGTGGTCTATCGAGTGACGTAGGTCTCGGAAGTGGTGGACATTTGGACCATTTTTGCCCATTGTCCTTTGTGCTAACGAAAAGGAACAGTGAGGGCAGGGCATTTTCCTTTAAAACTCGCTGTGTTAAATTAGGGACATAATCTGTCGGCTTAAAATGCTTGCTGTATATGACGGAATTTTGGGTAATTTTTCTGTAGCCAATAGGTATTTGTTGTAACCAATTTACACGCCTGGGATCTGTAAAAGACAAATAAGTTTTTTTGTTTTTTATTGCTTAGGAGTAATCGGGAAGTGTAAAGTCAAAAGTCGTCCCGATTGCAAACAATTTCAATCGACAAACCATCGGTCTCGGCCTTTATTTTATATTGTCCATCAAGGGTTGCAATGCTGACCGCGCTGTGGAGGCCTGGAGCTGCGCTGCGCCGCGCTTTCGGTCATCAACAACGCGCCCAGCAACACACTCATTACAGACCGTGGCAGTAATGTACTATTAAAAAGTAACAAAAGGGTAAAGGAAAGGGGCCCCGAGAATTACATTGCCTGAAAGGGTTAATCTGGCCCTAGACGTGCGCGTTCCTCGAGCGTGTGAACGACGCGAACGCCGTGTGCGAGCCCGGCGAGCCATGACAACGCGGCGTGAGCTTCGCGTTTTACCAGCGTGTGGTCTGTCGCGCGTTGCAAATGCGACCGACTTCAAAAAGTAGCGATGTAGTCGTGCGGCAACGAAAAGCGCGACATTATCGCTGCAAACAGTTCCCGTGGACGATATTCCTCAGTTAACACAGACACATAATAAGATTTATATTATAGTCCTTTTTACTAGCGAAATTTATGTCACCCGAACATCTTAAATGTACTTAACGTGGAAAACATAGTTACCCACTTACCTATGTTAAGATAATCCTTAATTCGGATAATATTCGCTTTTACACCCTTCCATTACGCATATTCTACCCATTTTTATGAGAAAATTCAGCACAATCCTCTAGATTTAAAATTAGCTGAAAATGTCGTGTGTCACGCAAATTGACGTTCTGTGTTTCAAGTTTTTAATTTTATTTCTGCTACGATTCCTATAGACATCACGGAACTGACAATTACAAGCACGGATGTATAATGAAGGATTTATCACTTGAGTTTTTGGTTAAGAAGAAATTCAACTTTATTCTGCTGCCTTAAGGTCTATTATACCTTGACAATTCTTAGATAGAAAAACGAGCCGAGCGAGAGGCCCCAGTTGGGACCGTGTCCCTCTGATTTCGAGTTGCCATGCCAAAATAATATTATCGTTGGGTAGTGATTGTTAGTTTTTAAATCAAGCAAATAAATTAATTTAGTATTTATCGTGACTATTGTTTTACTATCGTGACCATTGTTTTACCATATAAACAATAGTCACGATGAATACTAAATTAATTGATTTGCTTGGTCCCAACTGGGGCCTCTCGCTCGGCTCGTTTTTTGTGCAGTAGTGAACAGTCCAGTATGTATTTACGTTCGTGATTACAAGCGAATTATTATAGAAGGTAAGTACTTATTTCCAGATATTTATTTATATTTGACATTTTAATCTTAGGATATTCTTATACTTTACCATAGGTATTTCATTAATCGACTTTATTGTTTACTAGCTTTTGCCCGCGACTTCGTCCGCGCAGGATATAAATTTAAAAAAATCCGTTTTCGTTTGCTGGAACCCAAATCCCGTATCTTGGATATCCCGGATCCCGTATCTCATATCCCTGATTCTGTATCCCATATCCCGTATCCCGTATCCCGTATCCCGTATCCCGTATCCCGTATCCCGTATCCCGTATCCCGTTTCCCGTATCCCGTTACCCGAATCACGTATCCCGTATCCCGTATCCAGCATCCCGTATCCCGTATCCCGTATTCGTATCCGTATCCCGTATCCAGCATCCCGTATTCGTATCCGTATCCCGTATTCCGTATCCCGTATCACGCATCCCACATCCCGTATCCCGTGTCCCGTATCCCGTATCCGTATCCCGTATCACGCATCCCACATCCCGTATCTCGTAACCCGTATCCCGTATCCGTATCCCGTATCCGTATCCCGTATCCGTATCCCGTATCCGTATCCCGTATCCGTATCCCGTATCCAGTATTACGCATCCCGTATCCCACATCCCGTATCCCATATCTCGTAACCCGTATACCGTATCCCGTATCACGTATCCCAAATCCCAAATCCCGTATCCGATATCGCGTATCCCGTATCCCATACCCCGTATAATTTTCAAAAACGCTATTTTTTTTTAAAGACACCTATTCACCAAATTTCATAATTCTAACTACAAAAATGACGAACTTTCATACAAACTTTCATCCCCTATTTTACCCCCTTAGGGGATGTATTTTCAAAAACCCTGAAATTAATAGGGTGGTTCCTGCAAAGCTCGATTTTAGCGGTCACACAGTCTTATCTCTGTTCATATCAGAGATACCGATTAAAAGTATATTTTTTTCGTTTCTTACTACATTTGTGTATTTGGAAAACATAATTTTTATTTCATAAATAAATAAATTATACATCCAAACTTCATTTGAAAACCAAAATCGGGGTCAAATTAGCCGTTCTCGCTGTGTCACACGCTTCACTTTCATGAAACAATAGCGTTTAACTTTTCGGTAAATGGTGTTGGGATCGTGTTATAGATATCAAAAAAATTGTAAAGATATACTCTTTTTATTGATTACAAATTTAATATAATGTATTGTTTAGTTTGAATATTAAACAGCTATTTGTGTTGGTCACACGTTTGTGCACATTTTTACGGCGCATTACTAAATGATGTATAAGTCTACGATAAAACGATGTATGGTCTTGTTTGATGTCACTACTGACAGCCAGTCATGTCGAGGCAGTCCAGCAGAGAGATGATCGAGGGTGTGTCTCTCCGCGATGAGATATAGGGTATCAAAGTCCAAAAAACATGTTTTTTTGCCGATGTACCGGAGTTTTGTGGACAAAATTTATTGTTGTTTGCAGTCACTTTAGATACTGGGATTTTTAATACGAATTACTAAGCTGTCGAAGTATGATTAAGTGTTATTTAATTTATAATACATTTTGAAGTGCAAGATTAATAGTGAAATATGTTTAATTTGACGAGTTTCGTGGCATGAGATTCGTGGCAATTTCTCCACGAATCTCATGAAATTACCACGAATCTCATTTTTCGTAGGATTTTTCATGTGATGAACACGTCTCAGTGCCATAATGTAGTACATATTGGCATCAGACACTGGTTGTATCCCTCACGCAGCGATCCTCATTGCTGAAGCTCATGATTTGCCCGTCGCGGAATGTTTTTTTTGTTTCAGATGCTTCACCATTTGTTTATGTCCATGGTATCGTGAAGCTCAGCGTTGATCGCATTTGCTCCATACTGTCATCTCATTGCATTATTAATTGCTTATGGTTGTGTCCGTCGTCCCTAGTGATTTGTCCAGGAAACTCAAGAACAAAATTCAAAAATATCTTTTTTTTATCAATATTAACTAAACCTGCACGTCGTACCTGGCCTATCGACCACCGATCCGATGTTTGCTCTAAAAACGATTGCTGATGAATATCACTCCAAAAACCGACCATTGTATGTTGCATTCTTGGACATTGAAAAGGCATTTCATGATAGGGTCCCAAGAGATACGATCTGGTGGAGCCTTCGGAATAATAATTTCCCCGAACAATACATCAACAACGCTGCCGACATGTATAAGGGTGCAAGATCAATGGTTCAGACGGTAGTGGGTGAGACAAAACCAATAGCGGTCACAGAAGGCGTACATCAAGGCTCGGTACTGAGTCTCTTCCTATTGCCTCGTTTTGGATTCACTCACAGAGTTAGCGCAAAATTCGGCAGCGTGGACTTTTATATACGCTGACGATGTAGCCATCTGCACAGAGCGCTGTGATGAGTTACAACAGGCACTTTTATCTTGGAAACACCAGTTGCAAGCCGTGACCTTGTGCTGAGTGTAGCAAAGACCCAATTCATGTGCTTTAACGAACCAGGTCCAAGCGACAGCAGTTCCATTCCCAACGATGGACAATTGGTCACTTTGTGCGATCAATATAAGTACCTGGGGAGTATGATGTTCAATTCCAGGAACGTAGAATGCAAAATTCAGCACCGAATAGCTGCAGCGTGGCTAAAATAGCGAGAAGTAACTGGTGTTACTTGCGATAAAAGAATGAGTGTAAAACTAAAGGGCATTGTATATAAGACCATCATAAGACCAGTCCTTATGTATGGCAGCGAAACGTGGGCCATAAACCAATGCATTCAAGTTGCTGAGCATACCAGTGCATACCATTCAAGTTGCTGAAATGAAAATATTGAGGTGGATATGTGGCGTTACCAGGCTTGATAAAATTCGTAACGAGTACGTGCGAGGAAGCCTGGGCGTGCGCGATATCGCCGACAAGATGCAAAAGAGTAGGCTGCGATGGTATGGTCACGTGAAAAGGAGGCCACCTGAATATGTAGGGAAGTTAGCACTACAACTTTCCATTCCCAGCCCAAGACCCAGAGGCAGACCCAGAACAAGATAGAAAGCTGTAATGCTACACATGAAAGAGTGTCAGGTATCCGAAGACGATGTTGAGAATAGAGCGAAGTGGAAGGGAAAGCTTAGGAAGGCTGACCCCACCACCATGTGGGATACATAGTCAGGAAGAGGGAGAGGATAAACTAAACCCGCAACGCAACAAAATAATTTAATTTAATAATTTTTTGGGCGATTTTATTTGTTTATCGGGTCCTGCTAATTTTAATTCGGATTTTATTCTGGACAAAGCTCATACCTAGGTAGTGCTTATGAATAGTTAATATAAACATTTTAGCGTATTGCTTTCATTGAGAAGAGCCGCAAGAACATTCGTCTTGTCTATTTAATTGTAACATCCACCTGACGGGAAGCTCTATTGAGAACATAGAGCTGAGATCCTCCAGTCCAGACCAGGATATCATCAGCAAATTGAAAGTGCTAACAAGTACACCTATACTCGCCATTAGCATCGATGCTTTACCTTTTCCAGTGGGGAAGATAAAATACATCATTCATCATCATAATTTCGAAGATGGAACGTTTCCCTGTCTGACACCTTTGGCAATTGGATCGGTTTCGAGCTCTAGTTGGTCCTAAAGCTCGATTGATTGAGGCTCTGCTATTATTTGCGAGAATGCTCCCAGGTGACCCAAAGAGTCAGAGACGTGCGGTCATGTACTTTTCTCCTCCAGAAAACATGAACACAAAGTTCCTTAAAACGCGAGATCGCTTTAGAATTCTGTCGTTTACGAAGATGTCTGAACAAATGGCAGTCCAGATGGGATATAAGAACTAAGGGCCGCCTCCTCCGTGAAATTATTTCCATGCGTGTATGAGCATCTGGAGAGGACAAGGCTAGAAGTGGACCACAGTGTGGCTCAAATTTTCAATAGACATTACATCTTTTGGAGTACCTAAATTATTATATTTCATATTAGTTTCTTCACCTCTATAACAATGTTCGACGCCGCATAACGATTACAAACAATTTGCATATCACATCTTTTGGGAGTGTGGTCTCTGGTAAAACGAACGGAACACTATGTTAAATAGCTTGCAAGTGACATCTGGAGTAGTATATCACACAGAACTTGTAGAAATCAGGGAAAACATCATTGGAATCAAGTATAACCAGCTCACAAGTTTATGTTAGATTTTTTCCCCATATTTTGTCTTTTATATTCATACAGAAACAGAAATTGTGCTTTTATATATTCTCTTGTTATTAAACACAAGTCCCAATAACCATAAAGAGAGCAAAACTTATAGTTAAGTACATAAATAATGCGTAAAAAATACCCGGAATTTACTGCGTGAGTTTCGTGTGGTACTGCATGAGTTTCGTGGCACCATTTTCTTCAACCTTGAATTCTGTCCAAAGTTATCATCAGATTTACAAAAGCGATAGAGATTTGAACTTGTATAAAAGGCTATATTATGTTATTAATATAAATTATCTAAAATTCACAAAAACTAAAATTACCACGAAAATCACGGCGAGAATCTTGTTCGCAGGAATGACCCAATATTGTTTATCTTTTAAAAGTCACCTAATCACCATGTTTTATAATTCCAACTTCAAAAAATGACGAACTTCCATACAAACGTTCACCCCCTATTTTAACCCCTTAGGGTTTAAATTTTCAAAAATGCTGAAATTATTATTTTTAGTACGTAAAAAGAAACCTAAACACAAATTTTCATAATGCTAACCTCAGAAATGACGAACTTCCATACAAACTTTCGTCCCCTATTTTACCCCCTTAGGGGTCGAATTTTCAAAAATGCAGCAATTTAAGTTTTTTATTTTTAAAAAGGAACCTAAACACCAATTTTCATAATTCTAACATCAAAAATGACGAAATCTATACAAACTTCCCACCTAACTTTCATCCCCTATTTTACCACCTTAGGGGTTGAATATTCAAAAACGCCGAAAACCATATTTTTAATTTTTAAAAAGACACCTCAACACAAATTTTCATAATTCTAACTTGAAAAATGACGAACTTGCATACAAACTTTCATCCCCTATTTAACCCCCTTAGGGGTTGAATTTTCCAAAATCGCTTCTTATTGCTTGCCTGCGTCACAAAATATATCTACTATCCAAATTTCATGTCTCTAACTTCAGTAGTTTCGGCTCGGCGTTGATGAGTCAGTCAGTCAGTCAGTCAGTCAGTCAGTCAGTCAGCATTTCCCTCTTTATATATTAGTATAGATTATTCTTAACATGAAAATGTACCAAGTTTAAGGTGATCGAATAAATATTAACTGGCAACACAAGGGTTGAAAGGTTGTACTGTTAGAAAGGGAAAGAAGGCGCAGTTATAGGGATCTGGCGGGGACCGGTTTTTATAAAGCCTGCATCGTGGGCGTTAAGTCCGTCAGATAAGGTTTATTTTTCAATGAATGAATGGAAAATAAAGTTTGTAGTCCACAGTCCTGTTCAATGGTATTACGTTCATGACTACACGAAGGTCGGTCAGTCAAGTGTCATGAAGGGGGAAAGAGACCGCAGCACAAATATCATGCAAATATCACGTTCATCGGGGGTAGGCAGTACAAAAATATGTTTTTATTATTATTACTGTGTCAATGCGGTAATGGATCGGTCATGCTCATAGAGTAAATACTAAAGAAAGAGGTGTTCTTAGTAGATATCTCTATGAAACAACGCGTGGAAAATTTGCGCGGGAAGGCGCGGGTGGTGGGGGTTAAGAAATGCGTGGCATCTATCTACCGGTAAATAGCAGAATCACTCACTTCGTTTTATGTTAGTACGTAGTTTAACTTTTTGCACTAGATGTCACTAAGTGTATGCTGATAAAAAATGACGTACAAAGGGACGCCATCTGGTGTCGAATAGAATTATATTTGGGATGCGAACGTTGGCAAGACGTCTGCACAGGACGAACGCCAACAGCACACTGACTTAAGCCACGCCTACTGTGATGACGTCAGCGGCCGAGTTGTGCGATGTCTAAGCAACGCGGCCGAGTTGCTTAGACCCAGTCCTTCTTTAGTATTAGGTTCATGGTCATGCTCACTCTAATGTTCTTGCTTGCTTGCGGTGGCTCTGTGGAGCGGGTCACCCTCTTCCCTCTAAAATGGTTGTGCTGAGTGACGCTGCTGCTCAAGTAAAGTAATTTTCACATGGCAACTCTTCAGGGTTCGCAATTTAACGTTAGAGACGACCAGAATTTCGATATCTCGGCCTTGTTGGCGCCTCAACTTAACCATGAAAATATGCACGTGTGGAGAGCCTAATGCATAGGTACACGGCCATCATCCCTACCTACCCCTGCCTAATGTAGCAAAAGCGTAAAATTAAAAATCGACAAATTTATCAGCTAAAAATCTTGCGAAATCGGGCGATTTTGAATAAACTCTATTTTAACTTCTTTAAGCCGTCTTAGTACAAAAAAATCTCACATTTCATTTTAAAATTTTCACTATCCATAAATCAACTTGTTATCTCTTTCGTGAATCTTTATGGTCTTGAGTAGTGATGACAAATATTATAAAACAATTTGAAGGCGGCGCAGTCACGCACCTTCCAAAACAAAAATAATTTCTTTGTGGTCACCCCGGGGTGACGGCGCGGCCCGACGTGTAGGTGAATAGAATATGTATCGATAACTTTGAAACAAAACATGTAAGAACAACACTACGTTTTTATGTAAACATAGCAAATATTTGTTAGTTCTATTTTAGTTGAAAATATGAATTAGAGAGTACGATTATAGACGGGAACTCAATTAAAAATGAATATAATGTACACAAAATTTATTTTCACACACTATAAATACACTTAAATATGAAAATAACACAACTAACCTGGAAAATAACAAACCTTCGAAATTCTTTCGAGAATCAGAACTGCATGCCCTAACGCACCACTAAACTATATTGTTCTTTCCTTGATAATCCTAAATAATATAATAAAGAGTCACAAAATACACACAGTTCACCGTAAAATTTAAAATAATTTGTTAAAACGGTAGAATGACAGATGAACTACTAACTAGGAGTGAGGCGTATTTAACATAACAGTTAAATAAAACAGGTTTCTTACAATAACAGACTGTCACCTGTGACAAACAAACCGAAAAAACAGCTACTGCTCCACGTGATAACAAAATGCCTTATACGACAGACACAAGCTTTTCTTTATTCATGCTAATGACAATTACATTAGTTAGAATGAGATAAAAAATGCTACGCTGTGACACCCAATCACAGTCGTCACAAGCTTTTCTTTATTCATGCTAATGACAATTACATTAGTTAGAATGAGATAAAAAATGTTACGCTGTGACACCCAATCACAGTCGTCACAAGCTCTTTCCTTTTCTAGCATATGTTTAACACCTTAGTTAGAAAGAGAAGTACTCTATGGAAGGAAGTATGTGACGTAGTTGGGCTGTTATTGCGATCGGATACACATACATCTTTATGAAATGACTATTCGACCATTTATATCATCATATCGTGTAATCCAGAATAAAATAAATATTATTTTAATTCTTGTTGATCAAAATTGAATAATATATTTATTTAAACAAAAATAGGTATATTAGAATAGTTATAACAATAGTTTAGATTGTTTTTAGTACCTACGATAAAACTCAAGTTTTTTTTATTTTGTATACAATTATATTACAATGCTAACCCACATGATATTGTTTTCCCCGCTATATTTATCACCTAAAAACAGGCTGTGTGCACAGTAAACAGGTTTAAAGTTTTTATCTTTGCCACTTATTAAACGACCGGGCGACTATAGACGCCTGTCAAAAAATATCCTTAAACGTTAGGGTGACTAGAGAAGCCCAGCGAACTTGTAATAATTAAACGCATTTTTTGTGTTGTCTGTGACCCCGGAGCTTTATGAGTGTTATACTAGATGGCTCTCTATTAAATAACGCATCTATGGGCCTATGTCATTGGTCGTTGAGTGGAGCGTCGATATAGCAGGAGTTGTTTACAAATTAGTACTGAGCTTTATGAGTGTTATACTAGATGGCTCTCTATTAAATAACGCGTCTATGGGCCTATGTCATTGGTCGTTGAGTGGAGCGTCGATATAGCAGGAGTTGTTTACAAATTAGTACTGAGCTTTATGAGTGTTATACTAGATGGCTCTCTATTAAATAACGCGTCTATGGGCCTATGTCATTGGTCGTTGAGTGGAGCGTCGATATAGCAGGAGTTGTTTACAAATTAGTACTCTCAAGTGTGTGGGTGCGTCATGCTCGCCGCCGCCGGTATAATGTAAACAACAATTGATTTATTATCCCATTGTGTTAGTGTTATATATTAAAAGAATGCTGAAGATTCATTCTTTCCGATTATCTATAAATTAAAAGCATCCACAGTTTGGTAAAAAGTGAAAAGTGATGTGAAAGTTTTCGTGACAGTGGGCAGCCAAAAACTTTCTTTTGTGTGTGCATCATATTAATCATATTATATTTCCGGATTGGATAGTCAGATTCTAATTGGAAAATAAGGTAATTATGAACAGGCATTTTTTAATTTGCTGTAACATTTGTAGTTTTTTTTTTAGAAAATACGTTATAAATCGGGGCGCTCGCCAAAATTTTCGCCATTTTCGCGAATTTTGACGGGTGGACGTTCAACGCCCCCAATATTTTGACAGATAGACGTACTATGATAGGACGTTTCAGTGGTTTGGTAACAGAGAACATAACAGTTTGCTCCCAGTTCCCACGTAGTATGAAATAACAGACTGTTATTTTATAACAGGTTTTCGGAGCTGTTATATATATGGAACAATAACAGACGGAGCAGGTATGCGATTTTAGCTGTTATAACCCACTCCTACTACTAACCAGAGAGAGCCGAACATAACCGACAATCCAGTATGTCGGTCCAAAAAGATCTTCAAGGAGAATTTTAATGACAGAACCAACCAAAAAATTCCAGAAAAAGGAAATATATGACATATACTGTACTGTTTTACATAGCTAAATTGTAACGTGTAAGAATGAGACGGATATGTTTTCGTTAATGTGGTCCATATTTGCATCAAATATGTATACCATAAACAATAGCTTCCGATCTATTACTATATATCTATGATAATAATACATTGTATGTCATGTAGCTCTTGCATTACGAGAAATCCGATTTTGCTCGAAGAAGGCAATGAGATTGGCCGTTTGCCGACTACACGGCACGGCACCGGCACCGGCACAGTGACAGCTATTTGCGGGGTTTCCATTGGTCAGTAACCAATGACAACTGGTTACTGACCAATGAAAAAGCTGCCGCCATGCTGGTGCCGGTGCCGTGCCGTGCAGTCGGCAAACGGCCATTATATACTACTAGAGTACTAGTCTCGTACAAAAAGTTCTCATAAATACGTAGCTACTTGCGAGTTTAAAGACGTAGCTTGGCAACCGATACATACGCCAAAGAAAACTATGTTTGTTTCGTTTCTTCTGCCGTCAAACTAATTGCGTCAAAAAGAGACAAGACATTGTCAATGGGAAAACGGCCAGTGTGGTCAGGGTTCAGATTTATTTTCCCAGATTGAATGAATTAATGAATGTATTGAATGAATTATTTGGATACTAATTTCTTTAGATCTAACATGATCTATTGAAATTTTATTATTGTTCAAGTTATTCCGATAAACTTTCAATAGATCATGTTAGATTTAAAGAAATTGACAAGGATCACTGCAAGGAAGAATAAATATTTCGATGTGTTAACGTAAATATTTTATTTAAAGACTACCTATTTACAAATGAAATCGATACATAATTAAAAACTAAAACCCGACTTGTTGTAGTTGGAGTCCAGTCCGTTTCTTTACGTAAAAGTCGTATATTGCGTGTCCACTCCTCTCTACGCTTTTGATCTTTACGAAACGAATAGGAAATCATTATAACTAGTACTGCACTTACTACTGACTATTTTATGATGATTATTAGACGTTATAGAAAAATAACATAAATTATTAATAATACTTTGACTAACTGGCACACACGTTCGTCATTCGCTCTTTCATTCACTAAACTCCCAACAGTGTGGGAAAATTAAAATCGGTTTCTGGCAACACTGATTGCTAAAACAATGTATGATAAATTTATTTCGTTTTTAATGCTATTTTAGATATTCTGAATAAAATTAAGCAACCTTACTTGTGAAAAGTAACACCACTTGCTTTATTACCTTTTCGGACCGCGACATACACTTTTTAACTGTACATTTCACCATTTTTGATATTTTATTTGTACGTTGCGAATAGGTTCGCGCTCACTGACGTCAGGTTGGCAACTGATGTCAGATATGTTTGAAGGCATATGATGAGTGGCCACGCATATGCGCCGTATACTGCGTATCTAGTGTAACTTAATAAATCATTGGAAGAAGGTTTGTGAAATAATGACAACATTATAAACTAGAGTAAAAAATATTATTCACGACGACTCCTTGTAAGGTGTCATGTAACATTCGGCATTCATGAGGTAAGTGTCACAAGTATTCCTCTTCTCAAATTTTTCTAAGATGTCGGGATGTAGATGTTGATTGATGACGGCCGCGCATTGCATGTCGGAGGCGGCGTGCGCGAGGCCCGCCCGCAGCTGGTGCAGCACGACGGGCTGCCGGGAGTACCGCTGCAGGGCGCCTGCCGGCAGCGGCTGCGACGCGGCAGCGCGCAGCAGCACCACTCGCGAGCGCAGCGCTCTCACTGGGCTCTCGGAGCGCCTCGACTGCGTGACGCGCGCCAGCGCCGCTTCTATGAGAGCGCGCGCGTATTGCGCGGAGTGCGGCACGCGGCCCAGCAGGCTCCGCACGGTCGCGTCCACCTTCTGCGGCCAAGTGGCGGCGGCCTGCAGCTCGCCCTGCAGCCGCGCGGCGGCGGCGGCGGCGTCGCGCGCCATCAGCCGGGACATGTGCCGCACCACCGCCTCCTGCAGCTGCTCCTCGCTCGCGTACTCGCGCAGTACCAGCTCCACCTCTACTCGCAACTCGTCCGGCATGTAGCCGATGCAGAACACGGTACCGATCAGTCCTGAAAATACCAGAAAGTACGCCCTAAGTCCGATGTGGTTATTTAAATGTCGTTGTTTTATTGTTAGCACTATTACCTTGGTCCTCCAAAATAGATGCAGTCTCCAGTGCCACCTCAACTCCACTCTCAAAGCCCAATAGGTAGAAATTGTTTTTAATTTCCACTTTTGTCAGCAATATCTGGAAAACAAATATAGGTAGGTAAGAAAATATAATCTTTACGTGTTTTCCGTTTTTTCGCCTATTATATCCGCCCCAGTCCTAGGCCAAGACTACTGCTGTATGTCCGGCACTAGCACAGGTACTGCTCACTCGTGTTCTTCAGCTATGTATACCTGTGCGTATCTGTGCGCCAGTTCCGTCGGCGTCTCGTGCGGGTTGTCGAGCCCCGGCTGCAGCGCCAGCGCCAGCAGCTTGAGGCGCTCGCACAGCGCGCGGAACCGCTCGTGGTGCCCCTCCATGCCCGGCACTATGCACAGGTACTGCTCGCTCGTGTCCAGCTCGTCATTTCGCTGAAATCATAAGCAGGATTCATAAATAATCATGAATATGGTACTCAAAATCTTTTGCTTACGCGCCTGTACATCCATACTTATTGATAGTCAAATTTATATATTTATAGAAGACTAGCTTTTGCCCGCGACTTCGTCCGCGCAGGATATAAATTTAAAAAAATCCGTTTTCGTTTGCTGGAACCCAAATCCCGTATCTTGGATATCCCGGATCCCGTATCTCATATCCCTGATTCTGTATCCCATATCCCGTATCCCGTTTCCCGTATCCCGTTACCCGAATCACGTATTCCGTATCCCGTATCCAGCATCCCGTATCCCGTATCCCGTATTCGTATCCGTATCCCGTATCCAGCATCCCGTATTCGTATCCGTATCCCGTATTCCGTATCCCGTATCACGCATCCCACATCCCGTATCCCGTGTCCCGTATCCCGTATCCGTATCCCGTATCACGCATCCCACATCCCGTATCTCGTAACCCGTATCCCGTATCCGTATCCCGTATCCGTATCCCGTATCCGTATCCCGTATCCGTATCCCGTATCCGTATCCCGTATCCGTATCCCGTATCCAGTATTACGCATCCCGTATCCCACATCCCGTATCCCATATCTCGTAACCCGTATACCGTATCCCGTATCACGTATCCCAAATCCCAAATCCCGTATCCGATATCGCGTATCCCGTATCCCATACCCCGTATAATTTTCAAAAACGCTATTTTTTTTTAAAGACACCTATTCACCAAATTTCATAATTCTAACTACAAAAATGACGAACTTTCATACAAACTTTCATCCCCTATTTTACCCCCTTAGGGGATGTATTTTCAAAAACCCTGAAATTAATAGGGTGGTTCCTGCAAAGCTCGATTTTAGCGGTCACACAGTCTTATCTCTGTTCATATCAGAGATACCGATTAAAAGTATATTTTTTTCGTTTCTTACTACATTTGTGTATTTGGAAAACATAATTTTTATTTCATAAATAAATAAATTATACATCCAAACTTCATTTGAAAACCAAAATCGGGGTCAAATTAGCCGTTCTCGCTGTGTCACACGCTTCACTTTCATGAAACAATAGCGTTTAACTTTTCGGTAAATGGTGTTGGGATCGTGTTATAGATATCAAAAAAATTGTAAAGATATACTCTTTTTATTGATTACAAATTTAATATAATGTATTGTTTAGTTTGAATATTAAACAGCTATTTGTGTTGGTCACACGTTTGTGCACATTTTTACGGCGCATTACTAAATGATGTATAAGTCTACGATAAAACGATGTATGGTCTTGTTTGATGTCACTACTGACAGCCAGTCATGTCGAGGCAGTCCAGCAGAGAGATGATCGAGGGTGTGTCTCTCCGCGATGAGATATAGGGTATCAAAGTCCAAAAAACATGTTTTTTTGCCGATGTACCGGAGTTTTGTGGACAAAATTTATTGTTGTTTGCAGTCACTTTAGATACTGGGATTTTTAATACGAATTACTAAGCTGTCGAAGTATGATTAAGTGTTATTTAATTTATAATACATTTTGAAGTGCAAGATTAATAGTGAAATATGTTTAATTTGACGAGTTTCGTGGCATGAGATTCGTGGCAATTTCTCCACGAATCTCATGAAATTACCACGAATCTCATTTTTCGTAGGATTTTTCATGTGATGAACACGTCTCAGTGCCATAATGTAGTACATATTGGCATCAGACACTGGTTGTATCCCTCACGCAGCGATCCTCATTGCTGAAGCTCATGATTTGCCCGTCGCGGAATGTTTTTTTTGTTTCAGATGCTTCACCATTTGTTTATGTCCATGGTATCGTGAAGCTCAGCGTTGATCGCATTTGCTCCATACTGTCATCTCATTGCATTATTAATTGCTTATGGTTGTGTCCGTCGTCCCTAGTGATTTGTCCAGGAAACTCAAGAACAAAATTCAAAAATATCTTTTTTTTATCAATATTAACTAAACCTGCACGTCGTACCTGGCCTATCGACCACCGATCCGATGTTTGCTCTAAAAACGATTGCTGATGAATATCACTCCAAAAACCGACCATTGTATGTTGCATTCTTGGACATGGAAAAGGCATTTCATGATAGGGTCCCAAGAGATACGATCTGGTGGAGCCTTCGGAATAATAATTTCCCCGAACAATACATCAACAACGCTGCCGACATGTATAAGGGTGCAAGATCAATGGTTCAGACGGTAGTGGGTGAGACAAAACCAATAGCGGTCACAGAAGGCGTACATCAAGGCTCGGTACTGAGTCTCTTCCTATTGCCTCGTTTTGGATTCACTCACAGAGTTAGCGCAAAATTCGGCAGCGTGGACTTTTATATACGCTGACGATGTAGCCATCTGCACAGAGCGCTGTGATGAGTTACAACAGGCACTTTTATCTTGGAAACACCAGTTGCAAGCCGTGACCTTGTGCTGAGTGTAGCAAAGACCCAATTCATGTGCTTTAACGAACCAGGTCCAAGCGACAGCAGTTCCATTCCCAACGATGGACAATTGGTCACTTTGTGCGATCAATATAAGTACCTGGGGAGTATGATGTTCAATTCCAGGAACGTAGAATGCAAAATTCAGCACCGAATAGCTGCAGCGTGGCTAAAATAGCGAGAAGTAACTGGTGTTACTTGCGATAAAAGAATGAGTGTAAAACTAAAGGGCATTGTATATAAGACCATCATAAGACCAGTCCTTATGTATGGCAGCGAAACGTGGGCCATAAACCAATGCATTCAAGTTGCTGAGCATACCAGTGCATACCATTCAAGTTGCTGAAATGAAAATATTGAGGTGGATATGTGGCGTTACCAGGCTTGATAAAATTCGTAACGAGTACGTGCGAGGAAGCCTGGGCGTGCGCGATATCGCCGACAAGATGCAAAATAGTAGGCTGCGATGGTATGGTCACGTGAAAAGGAGGCCACCTGAATATGTAGGGAAGTTAGCACTACAACTTTCCATTCCCAGCCCAAGACCCAGAGGCAGACCCAGAACAAGATAGAAAGCTGTAATGCTACACATGAAAGAGTGTCAGGTATCCGAAGACGATGTTGAGAATAGAGCGAAGTGGAAGGGAAAGCTTAGGAAGGCTGACCCCACCACCATGTGGGATACATAGTCAGGAAGAGGGAGAGGATAAACTAAACCCGCAACGCAACAAAATAATTTAATTTAATAATTTTTTGGGCGATTTTATTTGTTTATCGGGTCCTGCTAATTTTAATTCGGATTTTATTCTGGACAAAGCTCATACCTAGGTAGTGCTTATGAATAGTTAATATAAACATTTTAGCGTATTGCTTTCATTGAGAAGAGCCGCAAGAACATTCGTCTTGTCTATTTAATTGTAACATCCACCTGACGGGAAGCTCTATTGAGAACATAGAGCTGAGATCCTCCAGTCCAGACCAGGATATCATCAGCAAATTGAAAGTGCTAACAAGTACACCTATACTCGCCATTAGCATCGATGCTTTACCTTTTCCAGTGGGGAAGATAAAATACATCATTCATCATCATAATTTCGAAGATGGAACGTTTCCCTGTCTGACACCTTTGGCAATTGGATCGGTTTCGAGCTCTAGTTGGTCCTAAAGCTCGATTGATTGAGGCTCTGCTATTATTTGCGAGAATGCTCCCAGGTGACCCAAAGAGTCAGAGACGTGCGGTCATGTACTTTTCTCCTCCAGAAAACATGAACACAAAGTTCCTTAAAACGCGAGATCGCTTTAGAATTCTGTCGTTTACGAAGATGTCTGAACAAATGGCAGTCCAGATGGGATATAAGAACTAAGGGCCGCCTCCTCCGTGAAATTATTTCCATGCGTGTATGAGCATCTGGAGAGGACAAGGCTAGAAGTGGACCACAGTGTGGCTCAAATTTTCAATAGACATTACATCTTTTGGAGTACCTAAATTATTATATTTCATATTAGTTTCTTCACCTCTATAACAATGTTCGACGCCGCATAACGATTACAAACAATTTGCATATCACATCTTTTGGGAGTGTGGTCTCTGGTAAAACGAACGGAACACTATGTTAAATAGCTTGCAAGTGACATCTGGAGTAGTATATCACACAGAACTTGTAGAAATCAGGGAAAACATCATTGGAATCAAGTATAACCAGCTCACAAGTTTATGTTAGATTTTTTCCCCATATTTTGTCTTTTATATTCATACAGAAACAGAAATTGTGCTTTTATATATTCTCTTGTTATTAAACACAAGTCCCAATAACCATAAAGAGAGCAAAACTTATAGTTAAGTACATAAATAATGCGTAAAAAATACCCGGAATTTACTGCGTGAGTTTCGTGTGGTACTGCATGAGTTTCGTGGCACCATTTTCTTCAACCTTGAATTCTGTCCAAAGTTATCATCAGATTTACAAAAGCGATAGAGATTTGAACTTGTATAAAAGGCTATATTATGTTATTAATATAAATTATCTAAAATTCACAAAAACTAAAATTACCACGAAAATCACGGCGAGAATCTTGTTCGCAGGAATGACCCAATATTGTTTATCTTTTAAAAGTCACCTAATCACCATGTTTTATAATTCCAACTTCAAAAAATGACGAACTTCCATACAAACGTTCACCCCCTATTTTAACCCCTTAGGGTTTAAATTTTCAAAAATGCTGAAATTATTATTTTTAGTACGTAAAAAGAAACCTAAACACAAATTTTCATAATGCTAACCTCAGAAATGACGAACTTCCATACAAACTTTCGTCCCCTATTTTACCCCCTTAGGGGTCGAATTTTCAAAAATGCAGCAATTTAAGTTTTTTATTTTTAAAAAGGAACCTAAACACCAATTTTCATAATTCTAACTTCAAAAATGACGAAATCTATACAAACTTCCCACCTAACTTTCATCCCCTATTTTACCACCTTAGGGGTTGAATATTCAAAAACGCCGAAAACCATATTTTTAATTTTTAAAAAGACACCTCAACACAAATTTTCATAATTCTAACTTGAAAAATGACGAACTTGCATACAAACTTTCATCCCCTATTTAACCCCCTTAGGGGTTGAATTTTCCAAAATCGCTTCTTATTGCTTGCCTGCGTCACAAAATATATCTACTATCCAAATTTCATGTCTCTAACTAGTTTCGGCTCGGCGTTGATGAGTCAGTCAGTCAGTCAGTCAGTCAGTCAGTCAGTCAGTCAGTCAGCATTTCCCTCTTTATATATTAGTATAGATAGATTAGTATAGATGTGAGGTGCAAGCTATGATTGCCAACCACGAAGCAAATAGATAGTGGAGTTGTTCTTATTAGATTTCCCTATGAAACAACGCTTGACAATTTGCGCTGGTGAAGGGGTGTTAGATTACACCCACTTCTCTATTTTCTATCTACCGGTCAATAGCAAAACTACTCGCTTCGTTATATGTCGATGTTAGTACGTAGTTTAACTTTTTCACACTACATGTCACTAAGTGTAGGTAGGTACGCCTTCTCCATAGGGATTTTAATTAGAAGATACGTTCTTAGTAGATATCTCTATGAAACAACGCGTGGTAATTTGCGCGGGATGACGCGGGTGGTGGGGGTTAAGAAATGCGTGGCATCTATCTACCGGTAAATAGCTGAACTACTCGCTTTGTTTTATGTCGATGTTAGTACGTAGTTTAGCTTTTTGCACTAGATGTCACTAAGTGTATGATCATGAAAAATTACGTACAAAGGGACGCCATCTAGTGTCGAATATAATTATATTTGTTATGCGAACGTTGGCAAGACGTCTGCACAGGACGAACGCCAACAGCACACTGACTTAAGCCACGCCTACTGTGATGACGTCACCGGCCGAGTTGATTAAGCTATGACCCCACTAGTGCGCTTTCACGTTCATCTTGCGCTTTCATCTGACCCATGCATGAAGCGCCATAGCGCATGCAATAACGCATGCGATATTCTAGCTTAAAAATAGCGAATACCCGTAGCGCACGCTGATCCGCCACCGATGGGTTCGCGTGCAACATTCCGTGCGTTTTACATACAAAATAGCGGAAGATGAAGTTTAAACCTATCTTTCTTTTAAAAAATCTTTTAATATTTGCGTTGTTTCGTGTCTTCAAAACACCGTTCATCCAGATACTCTTTCTCTTGCGGTTTTTCCTTATAGTTAATACTTAATATGCCGCATAAATAGCTATACGTGTCCGTCAGGACGACTGACCAGGGCGCATAGGTGTAGACGATAAGCTGCATGCGTCTTAAGGCAATCAATATTGCATGCACTTGACGCGAAACGAATTGAAAGTTGAAGATGCAAGATGAACATGAAAGCGCACTGGTGGAGACATAGCTTCATAAGGCCCAATGCCAATGCTAATCCTTAGACCAAGTCCTGTTAGTCTTTTGACCATGTTGCCAACTGCCTTATTTATTACTTATGCACAAGGTAAGGATAGGTTGATATACCAAGGTCAATAAAGCTATCCGCTTTCGAGTAGAATAAGACAAATTAATTAGGTTAATTGGACATACCCTCGAAAATGTAATAAGAGTTGGGAGGAGCACCATTTCTGTAGTTGCCATAAGCTCATCCGAGTCTATGTAGGAGAAGAAGTTCGCCAAGCCTTTAGTATTTTCCGCTTCGAATTCTATATCATCCAGTTGGCGAATTCTGTGAGGATAATGATAAATTGAGTTAGATACATCGTCTTTCATGTACCATAAAGTTGTAAGCTGCAAGTAACTTACACTCTAATGGACAGTGATTGTATTTCCTTCTCACTTAATGATATGTTGCGATTGTTTTGTAAGTAAATAGAGATGATTTTCAATTTATGTTCTGCCACACCTAATTCTTCTAGAGTAGTATCCACGGATGTCTCTTCAGAAATGTTTATATCTGGAAATATTTCAATGAGTATTATCGGCGCACTACGACAAAGAACAAAGCTAAGCTAGTTAAAGTATGTTAGCTAATATACGGTATCTACAGGCCGGGCGATGACGTTTCTATCGAATTTACGATTTTTATTGTCTATTCTAATTGAATGACTTAGCGCCGCCATACACGCGACTGCAAAAATGCAGTCCGTGTGCAGTCGCGTGCCGTCGATTGCAACCAACTGCAATAAAGCTGTCACTTCCGACTGCAAAAATGAAGTCCGTGTGCAGTCGCGTGCCGTCGACTGCAACCAAACTGCAAAAATGCAGTCCGTGTATGTTAGCGCTTAGGTATGTCCAAATACACTGGACCGCAATGAAAAAGGTTCGGTTAAGAAATCTTCAATATCTTCAAAAGTACCTGACCTAGCTTTATAAAATAGACTAAATTAAATAATATTTTAATGTGCTTAAATGAAAAAAAAAAAAAACGAATTCAAGCGTTTTATTTTTAATAAATGTAAAATAAATAAAAATGATATTGAAGATTTTCTATCCGACCCTTTTTCTTTGCGGTCCAGTGTACCTATATCAAATTCACATTGGTAAAATATCTTATGCATTATTTTGTTATAGATTTTACATAGTGTACCTATATGTGAGCCGTAGGTTGAAAATAATATATTTTTAACTTGTTTTGTACAACATTTGGTAACATTTAAACATAAATGATTACATACATAAATACATTTTATTTCCGACGGTCTGAAGTCTGTAAATGGGCCAACGGACAGGATTAATCAATTCTACGTAAAGTCATAATTTTCAGCCTTAGTAATTTGAGAGATCAAACCAGAAAGGTAGGCAATTTGCTGCAGCAGCGTGGGGTTGCTCGTGCGCATCGGCGCCGCTCGTAGCGCGCCGGGTCTGCACCGCAGCGCGCGTTCCGTCGCCTGCGCCGCCGACCGCCGCCATACGCTGTTCTGACTCGCTCTGTCACCATCCTTAAACACGACAGGCAAGATTGTATTGCTAGCATCAATATGTACTGAAAAAGTTCATGTGGGATTTCAGCGATGACAAATAATCTTTGCTTACATCTCTGGGCTGTGATAGAGTTAAGATAGTGGCCGGCAGTTGGTTTCGTACTCGCGATAGACAGGTATACTCTCCTATGGTGTTATCCATATTCACGACAACGAAATATCTTAAACAAACGAACTATGTTATCTTTAACGATCTCATAATAATATTTTATTTCATTGACACTTGTTAAAATCTTACTTTATATTCGGGCATAATTGTTTCGTAGCCAAATCTAAATAAGTTAACAGAGTTTCTTCAGTATCGGTTTCATCATCTACAATAGTGTAAATGCTTTCCAGTTGTCCCAAATGCAGAGCGTTGTTTAGTAGAGTTTTAACGTCCTTTTCAGTGTGCAATTCTTCAGACGATATTTCAACTTGAACGCCTTGTCTTTCCCATGAGCTGGAGATAAGGAAACACACATAAATTACGTATTTATTGGTAGTAGTTTGATACACTATGTCCGTAGGCCGCTTGGCTCATTGGATCGATCCCAGAGGTAGGATATTTGTAAAGAGCCCTAACATAATGTTCTCTATTTGGTGACTAGAACATCCCGCAGGTTAGTGTATAAGCAAGTGTTTCTTACTTTGCCACCATTCTTAAAAGGTGTTTCATCTGACGATATAGATTAATTTAGAAAAAAATAAAATAATAATGATTCTACCTTTCGATGAGCTTACCGCTTTTTAAATTCAAGGTATGACGCCGAGTGTGTCTTGCTATGTAGATACAGCTTTGTAGCGCCCCGACTCACCAGCCTATCGGCCATTTGCAAGCCGAACGACTTGTAGTCACACAGCACCAGCTGGCACTTTTCCGGATTGCATGCTAGACTGTAAATGAGAAATATATAAATTATACTCATAGGAACCTATATTGAGTCATTGGTAAGCAAGATTTCTGAGGGTTTGCGAGGAAAAGAGCAGAAAAAATCTTGATGGTTAAACGTAAAAAGACGTTTTCTTCATGTTGGCGGCTTTTACCTATCCTGATTTGGCTAAATTTCCACGGAGCGACAGCTGTCTGCATTCCGAAATCTTACTAGAATGATTGCCGGAAACTAGATAAGGGATAGTAGTAGTTCCTGTTAACTGTATGTGTACCTTGGTTGCACGTGGTGTGCTATGTCCCGCACGCGCAGCAGCGCGCGGCCGCGGTGCTGGCTGGCGGCGAGCAGGCGCAGCGCGCGCGCCGCCTCGCCCGCCGCGAACGACACGCGCGACAGCGGCTGCACGTACCCGCGCGCGATGCCCTCACTCACCATCATTTGCAGGGTCTAGAATATTACAAATGGAACTTCGGATCTATACACATTGGTTGACAAGAACCACAAAATTAATGATTTTTAATTGTGTCCTTGGCTCGTAGAAAAAATGTGATCTTCTAATAAGAAATCATGCAATAAACCTTCAGTTCTTCGTTATTTTCATGCGTGAAAATAGAAGAGAAGTCAACGGCATAGTATGATCTTTCGAAGTTGAGGTGGTTCATTCCGAAGTTGTATTTATCATGGTTTTGCAGTTGAGTTGTATCAAACATTATTCCGTGCATGGAACAACATTTTATTGAAATCTGGAAGAAAGAAAAAGAGCTAATTTAGATAAATAACAATGCAAAAAGTTTTGCACGGATGTCTAGAAAGTTTCTCGTACATTTTTGAAGTCTCCAGATCCGGAGGAAATAACAAAATGGCAGCCCTTTCCCTTTGTTGTTTGTAGG
The DNA here is from genome assembly GCA_947859195.1 of Drymonia ruficornis. Taxonomy (NCBI): domain Eukaryota; kingdom Metazoa; phylum Arthropoda; class Insecta; order Lepidoptera; family Notodontidae; genus Drymonia; species Drymonia ruficornis. Next base: position 3,297,302 of record OX401924.1, on the reverse strand, counting down.
ACCATATCTCCGAAACTTTCGTCCCGAGAATTTCCAATATGATCATCTGAAAGCAAAAATTATATTTAAGTATATTTATATATTTATAAGTATATTTGGAAAAATACAACCTCTCGGGAGTGTAGATGTTGACGTGGAGCTAGTAGTATACCTACATCCTGGAACACATGCGCTAACTACCTATCTCATCCGGTGAAGCTATAAAAGGCATTTACGACCAGCAACATTTATCAGTCTATACATTTACATACATACCTGTACACACAAATAAATTAAATCGAAGTGCCTGTTTGTAATGTTAAAATAATAGCTTTTTACTAAATGAAAGTATAGATGGATAAATAGATAACTCTTTATTAATCAACCACTAGAAAAATAAACATTTATAAATAATTACACAATTTACACAGAAAGTGGAAAATGGGCGGCCTTATCACTAATAGTGGTCTCTACCAGGCAACCCTTGGATGGAGAGGATCTAATGAAAAAATAATACGAGGGTGTACTTACATAAATTACCACGTACTTTATACGTACATGGTACGTATGTACGTTACTAATAACAAAAAAAACTATTTTTGTATCTGTACGTTTGTTTCGCCTAATCTCCGAAACGGTTGGACCGATTTTGACAGGAATTTCACTAGCAGATAGCTGGTGTTACATCACTTAGGCTTATTTTTAGCAAACATTAACAAACACTTGTGTTATATACAGGATGGATTTTTGAGACGGGGCAGTAAGGGCAGCTACTTGAACCGTTATAGTTACACGAAAACGTTCTTCGGAGACCTTATCTAAGTTTTTGAGAGATTCTGAACTGCATTCACAGATTTTTGAAAAAATGGACAGTCAGCGAGAAAAATGCTAAAATACCAAAATATATTTTTTTATTCCCATCGATCCTATTTCATGTAAGGATCAAAAGACTCTATAGGACCATTCAAGGTTTGAGTACTAGAAATTACAGAAATCGCCAAAAACTTTTCCCATACATTTTGTACTGAAAAACGATTAAGTAGTTAACTCGAAATATTTTTTGTTGCCAAACCATCCTATTTCTTACTGTGATCAAAATACTCTTTGAGGCCAACTGAAATTTGAGTACGTAATATGGTACGTAATATGGGATACGAGATTCGGTATATGCGGGATACGGGATCCGGCAAACGGGATCCGGGATCCGGTAAAAACGGGAAACGGGATCCGAGATACGGGGCCCGGGATCCGGGATCAGAGATCCGATTTGTTTAAATTTAAAATCTACGCGGACTTAGTCGGATAAAGGCTAGTTAGGTATAATATGCTTGACTCTGTAGACAAGCGTTCTACTCTGTAGTAGGGGTCGTTCTGCTCATCAGTGACGATCATATGACAACACCCGCCACCGTCTCTTTTAAGTGAAAACAGCATCTTTAATCCGTATTAGAATCAGACTATTCGTAAGAGCTCTTGCCTAAATGAAAAAACAAGTTTTTTTACTTTGACCATACTAAATCTTTTCTGCCCTCTTGTATTACCTTTAAGTTCCGGAAACATTTTTTTCAAAAAGTTTTTCTTGCTTGTGTCGCTAACAGTTGTAAATACTTGGCAGCTGAGAGCTAGTGCGATGGAGATGGCGGCTTGTCCCAACGCGCCGGCTCCTCCGTGGATGAGCACCGACATGCCGGGCCGCAGCTGAGCCTTGATGCCCTGTAGAAACAATGGAAGTAATAACCAGTTAGCAGTGTCAACCAAATCATTCAAGTGAAACATTAACATTGCTGTCAGTGATAAGTAGTATACACTCACTAGACAGTAAAAGACGTGCGCGTACGCGAGAGGCACGGTGGCGGCGTCTTCCAGGCTCCAGTGCGCCGGCACCGGCCACAGCATTTCCGGTATAGCGCGCACGCGGCTGCTGCACGACCCACTAGGCACTATGCCCATGACGCGTTCACCACTAACAATAAATAAATCTGTTATTAAGAAAGCTTTAAAAAATAATCTTTAAAATGTATTTCCATTTGTACCTTTTCGTGGTTCCACTGAAGTCCATTCCGTAGCTGTTTTCTAAGTTTTGTTTAAACAATAATGTACCATTTGCTTTCTTGACGTCATTGTAATTCAATCCAGCGTAGTGAACCTGGAGATAAAATATATTTTAGGGATCCATTCCTGTTTTTTACAGTTATCTTCAGTAGTGCTCTATATACCAAATACCAACCGATACGGCAATTCCATCTCCGGTCGGTTCGGGAGCTTCCACCCAAATCAAAGAATCCAAGTCACCGATTTGAGAGCATTGTAAATATTTGTTTTTATCGTTCGTGGAGAGTTCTTTTATTGGCACGTAGTATTCTCCTCCCCAAGTATCCTAGAAAATATGAACAGGTAGGTGGATACAATGAGGAATGGAAAGTTATAAAAGTAATTTTAATAAGTATAAAAACTAAAACCCGACTACTGAAAAATCGCGCTCTAAAAAGTATGAAACAAGAAAATATTCTCATCTAGAGGATAGCCGTGGTTCGTTTAGGCCATTTAGGTCAAAGTGGCATATGACCACATATTATTATTTATTATGTAAAGGGTTCTACTGGGGACGTGAATAAAAGCGTGGACTGTAAATATATAGGGCTGTAATTGCCGTACAAGTGAATACATTTGTAATAGCGCGGACAAGCAATATAAAAGGAATCGACCGATGGTGGTGGTGTCGGAAAGCAAGTGAGGGTTGGACGCGAAGCTTTTGGTTCTCTGTCGCCTCGGGTCGCGTCGCCGCTGCTCGGGCTGCGTCGACGACGCTCGCGATGCGCTGCCGTTGGTCGCCGCCGATGATTACGCTGCGTCCGCCCCGCGCGTCTCCTCCCGCGCGTACATGTTGGTGGATTCCCAACAATTACGTATATTTCTAGCTTGTTTAATGTAGGCACGCGCACGGTATATACTGGGTGAAATCGAAATCGTGGGCAATATTTTAAACGGTGATTCTACCCATGATTCAGAATATTTATGTATTACCCAGGTAAGGTATAACAGTTAAATGGTTTGCTTATTTACCCGAGCAATATTTTTTATCAATAGGTTTTTTAGTTGTTTTCCCAAAAAAAACTGAATCATGTGTTGAGTCATATTTTGAAATATTGCCCACGATTTCGATTGCACCGTGTTTACATAAAAATGGTACCTAAACTCTTACATTTTCGATTACGTTGTATGCTAAATCAATGTTCTGTAAGTTGTTCATACCAGGGTTGTGGTATTTTATGTCATTGGTCATGAGCAAGTGGACTTCATTGCCATTATTCCTCCAGTCACGGACGAGCTCTTTGAGTCCTGGCAGCGCTGGGTAACATGTGACAATAAGCAGCTTCTGCTTAGGTAGTAGGCAACCGTAAGTTAATTTCAGAAATTCAATATCAGCGATACTTCTGACGGAGACAGTAGTACTAGTGACTGGCTCGGGCTTGGGGTGCCAGCGCGCTAGGTCCAACCGATGCTTGCCGTCAGTGTGAGATGAGACCACGCGGTAGAATGGCATACGCACGTTACTACCATTATCCTGTTCCTCACTGATTACGAATGCGTCACGTTGCAGGACACGATCCAGCAAATGAGAGAACTGTAAAAAAATATTTTAGGAATAAGACGTGTATCCGTTGTAATCGATAGAATCACGATTAATTAAACTAAAAATTATTTTTATAAAAAAAAAACCGTCTTCAAAAAACCTGGATCACTAAAAAGCCTGAAATAATATTTCTATTACCACCTCTGCCTACCCCTTTGGGAAAACCAGACGTGATGGTGTGTTATCGAGTATTTGGAGTCGGTGCCAATCTATCTTCTTACTTTTATAGTAGGTATACTTGGCATACCAAGATTGGCATGACTCCAAATACTCGATAACACACCATCACGTCTGGTTTTCCCAAAGGGGTAGGCAGAGGTGGTAATAGAAATATTATTTCAGGCTTTTTAGTGATCCAGGTTTTTTGAAGTCGGTTTTTTTTTAATAAAAATAATTTTATTTCACGATTTTTAGTGGTGCCATACCAATGAACATTTTGGCATATTGAACCGCATGAAGTAAGCCCAACAAAAGGTAACTGCTGTAAATCTTTGAGGAATTCCCTCGACTGTCTATGGTCTCCATCATTAGACCTGTAATGGCACTTATAAACCATATGGGTGCAAAGTTATCTCCAATACAAATTAATCAAGCCCAAACACCAGGTAATTGCTGTAAATCATTGAGGAGTTCTCTCGACTGTCTTTTGACTCCATCATCAGACCCCTAATGACAGTCACAACCCATCTAGGTGTAAAATTCTCATCAATACTAATTCATCACGCCCAAACACAAGGTAGCTACTGTAAAACGTTGAGGAGTTCCCTTGACTGTCCCTCGTCTTCATCATCAGTCCCCTAATGACAGTCATAACCCATCTAGGTGTAAAGTTCTCATCAATACTAATTAATCAAGCCCAAACACAAGGTAGCTACTGTAAAACGTTGAGGAGTTTCCTTGACTGTCCCTCATCTTCATCATCAGTCCCCTAATGACAGTCACAACCCATCTAGGTGTAAAGTTCTCATCAATACTAATTAATCAAGCCCAAACACAAGGTAGCTACTGTAAAACGTTGAGGAGTTCCCTTGACTGTCCTTCGTCTTCATCATCAGACCCATAATGACAGTCACAACCCATCTAGGTGTAAAGTTCTCATCAATACAAATTAATCAAGCCCAAACACCAGGTAATTGCTGTAAATCGTTGAGGAGTTCCCTCGACTGTCTTTCGGCTCCATCATCAGATCGACTCCAGGCCTTCATAAAATAGTAGTGCTTTAAAATGGTTAATGAAAAAAATTACAAACGCACTAGTCGCCCCTACGATTTTCGAAGATTCCCCTCGATTTCTCTGGGATGCCATCATCAGATCCTGGTTTCCTTATCATGGTACCACCCCCGGAAAATCTCATTTCCAACAAAAAAAGAATCATCAAAATCGGTTCATAAACGACGAAGTTATCCGCGAACACACATAAAAATTAGTGTCCGACCGAAACAGGATTTTCTGCCGAAACCGAAACCGAAACCGAATCTTCGGCATCTGTTTTAGGTTCGGCCGAAACCGAAACCGAACCTTTTTCAGACAAGTTAAAAATCTTTTGTTTACCGAAATTTGGCTTATTTTATACCCTTATATTGACAGTTAGATATGTTAGAATGTGTTAAATGAAATAAAAAACAATAGTTGCAGTATGTTAAAATATAATTATTAATAATAATATTATTATATTATTATTATTATTTTTTATTATTACTTCTCTGATTAAAATAAACACAAAATTACAATCATGTTAACACTTCTTGGAACAAAAATTTGTCAATAATCAACACTTACATTATAAAAAAGAACCTAATTATTTGAGTATTTAGATTGCGTTTATAATCACAAAATGTTAAGACTAAATTTAACATTAATTGAGATAATTTTAAATTTTAATTTCAGTTGGTAATTGAGGGTTTTAGTGGGATTTTCATATTTTTTTATAACTTAGAGTGGCAATCGTAATTGTAATATATTAAACCCCCGTTATCATTTTCTATTTAAGTAGATAGGTATGTCACGTTCAGATCGATTCTCAAAAAAATATACGGACAACAGCAAATTTACCAATGAAAAATGATGTATCTGAAGGTCACACACAGCTAAATCATAGCTGGTAGTTGTTTGGGTAATTTAAAACCTCATCCAACAACAATAACCTAAAACAAATGTACCGTAACATAAGTAATAAATAAATGATGAATGGGTGAATCAAATATAACATAATATAACCTCTTTCTTTTACATACTTAATTCTCATCATTCATAAATCCGAGTGAATAACTCAACGGAAAGAACTTCAATGCTTAATAAAGGCCAATAAAGCGAGAAATAACACTAAACTCACAAAACAATCACGTCGGACCGGCCGGCGATCTGACAGCTGACGATGGCGGATGCAACGCGAGACACGAACTCTCCCGAAATCAACTGAGTGACGCGCGATAATTCACGAACACAGAGTTTCGGCGCGGCCGAAAGGTTCGGTGGGTTTTCTGCCGAAACCGAAACTGGTGCCGAAACTAGATTTTTGAGCCGAAACTGGCCGAAACCGAAACCGAAACCGAATCTTCGGTCGGACATTAAAAAATATATATATATATATATATATATACGGTCGAATTGAGAAACCTCCTCCTTTTTTGAAGTCGGTTTAAAAATTCTTAAAATAAACTTACGCCGTCTTTCATGGATAGGTTTTGGACAAGCACAAGATCGACTTCTGTTAGGCGATCGCCAAATTCTGCAGCTGATTCTAAAGTCATTTCCTCATAATCGATGTTGATATCGACAACTTCATCTACAGTATTTTTAATTTCTTTAAATATGGCTCCTGTTGCTTGATCATTTGTAATACCAACTACGTTCAGAACTCGTTTGTTTATATTTTCTGCAACTATTTGCAAGAAAACTTGGAGTGAAGTGGAAGCCTAAAAGATGATACAATCGTTAAATTTCGTTTAATGTAATAGGTAGCAGAAGTCCTTTTCTATGCGGATGATTATTATAGTTACTTACATCGACGTTAAATTGCATGTTAGATATAAATCTCTTTATATTAAATTTCATTTTGTTATTGTTTATTGGTGGCAAATTTTTGTATTTGATATGTTCTATGGAAATTCCACCGCATCTGAAAATTATCAATTTGTTCAGTGTACCTATTCGAAAACGAGGAAAATGTACGCCATTGGCCAGAGGCCAGTTATAATTTGCAGCCGAAGTCAAAAGAGGGACTTTTCTTGCAAGTGGCTTTCCCTTACCTTGTTATGCCATAATTCTCTGATACTTCAGCCCTCATTAGAACGTTATTATCAGCGGAATAAACTGGTGTATTTTTGCCATTGTCGTGCTTTTCGACGTCTATGCAGATTCTCATGACGTGCGTGGGCGTGGAGACAGCGCTGTGTGGTTGCCGCAGCGCGTGCAGCTGCAGCATGCCGTCCAGCAGCGTCGCCCAGTTGCCGCGCCACTCCACGCGCGCCGCCTCTAGGGACGCGCTGGCGCTCGCGATACTTTTGAATTCACCGCTGACAAGGTAAATGTAAATAAGTTAAAACATCCTACTAGATGTGGAGCCGTAGAAAGGGGTTTCTGGATTTACACGAGCGCGTCAGATTAAGAGGAGGGTTCGAAATTTGGTTGATTTTCTATTCTACTTTTTCTTTAAGTAAGTATGTGGACTAGGAATCTTATATTTAGATGTATGATTTTTGACTATATTATCTTGAGTATCTTTAAATCCAAATCACGATTTGATGAAATTTTCTCGATAAATTTTTTTTATGAAATGAGCTCTAATTATTTACAATTTTCCTTGCTACCACGATGTTTTTACGATTTAGATCACGAAATTATTTCTAAAACATAGCAAATAATGATATCTAAACTACCCTTCAACCATATTTTAATTCATGAAGTAGGTTTTTTTTAATTCAAGTAAATGTGGTTTGGCGCTTACGTTGTTTATTTCCGAGCGCGCGCACAATATCGCCATCTCACATTTTAAGTACTTGAACTAACCATGTCTCTCTCTAACTTTGTATTGTCAGTGTCCGCTCGGACTTGTTCGACGTCGGACCTGTGAAGGATTTTTTAAAAAATATTACGAAAAAATATTACGGTCGTGCCACATTACAGGTACAGTACAGTATTTACAGTCCGCCGACGCCTATGATAAATAAATAAATATCCTTGGAAATTCTTTTACACATGACTACCTGATCCCAAACTAAGCAGAGCTTGTACTATGGAAACCAGATAACTGATATTACTACATATACTACTTTTTGTTTGTAAATACAAACTAAATATACACTTAATTACACCTAGACTCGGGACATGCGGACATGTTCATGCACACAAATGCATGTCCTGGGCAGGAATCGAACCTACGACCTGCACTGCAGCGTGATTTTCGTTTGCTTTTCCTTGTCTTGTGTAATTTCTTTTCATCTCTTGTCATTTTGTGTCATCTCTTGTCATTTCATAGTTATTCGTGTCATTTCTGTAAAAACTCCCTATTTCGCTTACTGTTATATACTTGCAGCATGGTCTTGGGCCGACAGTGGGAATACATTGCTTGTCAAAACAATGGAGTCGCTTTATTGCGTTTGTTGTAGGTATGGATGGGCAAGTAATAAATATATCATACATCAATAAATTATCGTAAAAAATAACATTACAGATATGGATAGGAAAATGTTTGTCCGTCCTATTCAATCTATTATATTATAAACAGGGTTGCCAGATCTCCTGATTTTCCAGGAGATTTCCTGATTTGTCTGATATTCTCCTGATCTACTGATTTTATTATTAAATCTCCTGATATTTGTGTTTTGAAATAAATACATACCTACATACCACAAGTATGCGTAAAAAGGAACGTATCTGGGTCTTCTGACTGAACTACCAATTTTTAATATTAATCAGTTTATGGAATAAACACTCTATATCATGCTCTAACTCAATTGATTAAGGGTGTTTTTGCAATAAGCCTTTATCGATCGCCGATTCTTTAACATTGTTGTTTATTGCGCATGCGTAAGGGAGAAGGGACGTCAACGCAAGTCGCAACGCTTCGCGACTAAACTTTTGCGGTACTATAATATTTGATATGTTCTAAAATACATTTAAATTTTGCATGTAATAGCAGCTGTCGTTTGTTTTTTGCCGGAGTCTTAAAACTAAAAACATACTAAAAATAAAAACGGACGATACGGAGAAACTAAAAACATACTAAAAATAAAAATTGTTTTGATTTTCCAACAAAAATGAATAGCCATTTGTATAAAAAAAGTACATATAAGGCTGCGTTCCAGACGACGTAATTTTTGTTATTGTAATGTAATGTAATGTAATGTAACGTCACGACTTTTATCCCCTTTCGGGGGTAGTCAGAGGCTTGAGTGGCCATACACCACCACATTGTGGAGGTATTAACCAACTCAAAGCCCACGTTTCACCAGATAGTCAGAACCCAACGTGACAGGTGGTGAACCTTGTCGCCGTGTATACAGGAACTGACTATTACCTAATCCCGAGGGATAGGTAGGTTTCCTCACGATGTTTTCCCTCACCGTCAGCGAACTGTAAATTATGCACATAGATGAAAATTCATCCATTGGTGCATGCCCCACCGGGGATCGAACCTGGGACCTTCGATTGTTAGCCCAACCTGTTCACCCCTAGGCTACAGTCGCTTATTTTTGTTATTTTCGTTCATAAATGTCGTTCCACTGGAACCAACTTGTACTGAAAGTGATCATTATTATCGTTTTTAACAGTTTTTGTGAACGAAAATAACAAAAATTACGTCGAATGGAACGCAGCATAAGAATTTTATTGAACTCCTGATTTATCAGATCAGTCTCCTGGTTTTTTAAATCTCATTTCCTGGATTTTGAAATTTTGGTCTGGCAACCCTGATTATAAACGAAAGTAACTCTGTCTGTTACCTTTTCACGGCTAAACCGCTGAACCAATGTTGATGAATTTTGGTATGGAGATAGACTGGGTCTTGGCGCAGAACATAGGCTACTTTTTAGGGTTCCAAAGGGTGCTAACGGGACCCTATTACTAGGCCTACGCTGTCCGTCTGTCTGTCTGTCCGTCTGTCAGCGCGGGCTGTATCTCACGAACCGTAACAGGTAGAGAGTTGAAATTTTCACTGAATGTGTATTTCTGTTGCCGGTGCAGAACAAATACTAAAAATATAATAACATTTAAAAATAAATATCAAGTCTCAAACTTGATATTTTTGATGTGTTTATTCTACGGTGGTACGGAACCCTTTATGTGCGAGTCCGACGCCTTCAGATCTTATGAATGTTTTCTTGAAATAAATATAGTGTATTTTAAGTAATTAACTGGCCAACCCTCAGGTCCTACCTACCATGTTAGGATCTTTTTCGTTCTAGCGGGTGTAAACCGTGATTTAACGAGTTAATGTGATAATTTTTGTATTTAAATTATTCAATTCAATGTATTTGTTTCAGACATAGTCCGATATTGATTATTAAAATTATTATAATTTCACAATAAATATAAAACAATAAATAAAAGTAAAATTAAATTAAAAAAATATATATATTTATTTTTATTTTTCATGTTTTATCATTAAAATACAATATAATATAACATAAATTAAAATAAAATACAATAAAATAAAAACCTACCCCTAATTAAACAAATACCGTCCGCGTGGGATACTGGCTGCATGTCCTCCCTGTATTCAAGCTGTTCCTGTTGTCAAGCTAATTTTTTGAGCAAGGAAAGAGCCAGCCCTCTTGTCACCTGTGGCGGTAACCAGTCTAAGGGTGATTTTGATAGATAAAAAAATAAAGATAAAAAGATAAACAAAAAATAACTGCATGGTTAAATCAATAAAATTAATAAAAACTGAAAATTAAATTAAAAAATAAATTAAATATGGTAAAAAAAAATATTATGACACCGCTGATGACTTCATGATCGGCATCGAAGTTAAGTACCAAAGTATTCCTTTGCCTACGAAACATGAAAAAGATACTCATATCCGGCAGTCAGTCACTGACACAGAGTATGTACATTTTTACCCGACTACGGTGGGCGGAGGGTTATGATTTTGACCGATATGTATGTATGTTCATCTGCTCCCGTATAACGTCCAAATTATTTTTATATCATAATAATTTGACTAATGAGATATCGTTGGACGCGTCTGGATCGTCCGCTGGCTATTATACGATCGAAATATTGTTATACGTATCTATCAGCATATTGTAGGTATCGTTTGTCTTCTTTTGACTTACTTTGTCTTCAGCAATAAAAACAACATAGAAATTAAATTATTTTTTTCAAATACACTCGACATAAAAATCCCATATAAAACGAAAAAAATATATTTGAATATTTTCATCCATTTCATCTATTTTAAAAGGTGCACTGGGACATATTATTTTAATTGTACGAATTAAACAATATTGTTCCTTCAAAAAAAAACTATACTAAGGTCTACTCCATAGCTGTTCTGTCCTAGCTAAGCGAGAGGGATATATCCTTCGGCAGCTCACGCGACGCTAGCCACACCCCGAAACTAAAATTCATTTTTTTCTTGTATCGTCGTCGACGACGCTCGTGCAAATCCACGAATTGCACGCTGGCCTCCCCATCTATACTTAAGATCTCCAATATTTTTTTCTTTTTGATATTCAAGACAATTTTTAAATTCCGAGGCCCCGGCTATCAATGACCAAAAACAAAAGGCGGCAATTCGTCTTGCATAGATTACATTGTCGGCTGAATATTTACGTATCTTGATATACATGCAAACCGTTGCTCACCTATACGAGTAATCTCTTTCTTCTAGCAAATTATATACATCATCAGCAGTGAGTTCCGAATCATCATTGAATGTTTCGCGTTCTAAGGCATTTACATTTTTCGTATTTGCCTTGTCTTGAATCTTGTTAACCATGCCTGATGCTACTCTAGCACTTCCATCTAAGACCTGTGTAGGGAGAAATTTAAGTTATGTCTAAACTCAATAAGTGATTTAATATTCTTCCAACTCCTCTTTCTTTGCGGGTTGCGCGGGTTCCGGAGTACTTACTATTTTCTAGACTATTTAACTCCCAATTTTATTGCTGAGGGTATTGCTGAGGGACAACCTTAGTGTGTTTGTTAATCACCATTTTTTTTTCTTATCGTATGGTTAGTGACCAACTTGGTGTCAGAGTTATTCAAGCCGCTCAAAGGCCTGAGACATGGCTTAACGACTGCTGTCTGGATGACAACTGCCTCCAAACCACGGAGACTCAGTTTGTAATGACTATCCCAGCGTTGCTTAACCTCTGATCGATTACCGCTTAAAATACTTCACCTCAAATTCTCCATTGCCCCTGTGCAGCGTGACGCTGAGCCGCAGCGGTCGCTGGTCGTGCAGCGGCGGCTGCGCGTGCAGGTGCACGTCACGGAACTCCACCGACATCTGTTTCTTAGCGGCGCCCAGCGTCATGGCGAGCGTGTCCCACACCGCCACCAGCACCGCCGCAAACGGGTACAACGTTTGACCTACAAGTTTATGTACTTTTCTAACATAGGCTGAGCTCTCTTTATTACGGGTTGCAATAATAAAGAGAGCTCAACTTATGTTCGAAATGTTATCTTAGACGTGCAGGCGACCGTACTAATTCCTCCAAATTCTGGTTTCATTTCTGAATAAGATCATTGGCGCCTTGATTAATAAAATTCCCATTACCTCCTTTTTTACTCAGGAATGATTTACTTACCTCTTATAACGTTTCCTTGCAAATATGTGTGTTCCTGATCATGCAAAGATACGATGAAGTTGCAACAGGCTGATGTTTTTAGTTGAGCGGAGCTGTATAGTGGGATAGGCCTAAAAAATAAGATTTAAGTAAATAAGATGTATAAGTAATACTTCAGTGAATTTAATCAATAGTAAAAAAAATCATTTGAGGTAAAACTCACCATGCTTCACCATGCGACCATTCAACTAAGTCCGACAGATGCGGTGTTTCGGTGGACACTGGGAATTCCACTTTCGGATACAGAGCTTGGACTTTTGGATTGTAGCCCTCCATGTACAACCTGTGCACAAAATAATACATGAAAGGATAATACAGGGAAAATCATTTTAATTGATATCTAACCAGTGGAAATTTATCAAATTTAGCATTTGTAAAAAACTCTACTTACTTGCCAACGGCTTCAAGAACTAAGACGACATTATCGTGATGCGCGCGGCGGGTGAGCGCGATGTTCGTGCAGCTCGGCGGCAGCGAGCGCTTGAGGATGGCCTGCAGCAGCCCGTGCGGCGCCACCTCCACCAGCACCGCGTTGCTCGGGATCAATTGCGACGTCTCCTCGAACAACACTGGGTTCTGCGAACAATCACGCGTTGTTACAATTTGTAGGCTCTTCTCATTCCTCCTGCTCCTTTTCTTTCGCTCCCTCAGCAGTTATATCAATGGACAGTCACGTTCATGCTTTTCGTCTTTCACAATCATATCTATTCGTTTTGCTATCTACTTTTCCTTAATCTACTTTCTCCATAATTTCCATTTTAAAATATGTCCATATTTTTCATACTGGTATAGCCGGTGACTTTTTAATTGCCTTGCTCTTGATAGCCTGTTTTATTATGACGAATAATATATTTATGGTGTTTATTAAGATAATGTCTTACCAGCAGATTGTTGGTATGATACTCAGCTGAAGAGTATTTGGCGAGAGGTTCGTTCCACTTGTCTTGCGGCACAGAGGATGAAATCCAACGCTCAGTACGCGGTCTCGGGGTTTTGATTACTTCACTCAAATATTTCAGCAAGCCGGGACCTTAATAAACAATAATGTCATTTAAATTCGAGTTCAATATAAAAAAGACTCATCAAAATCAAAATCAAAGCGTGTATTTTGTTAAGGCCTACGGGGGCACTTCAAAATTGCAAAAGACAACTATATCCATAAACAATATCGATAACATACCGGCACCAGCAATGTAGCGCGAGTGGTAGGCGATGTTCGAGCACGGCACTTCTTTAGCGAATATTCCTTTCGCAGTCAATTCTGCTACGAACTGGCTCATCGCTTCAGCAGGTCCGGAGATGGTACTGGACTCAGGCCCGTTGTGACACGCCACCTCGATGTCCGGTGGGCACATTTCAGAAATCTGAAAGAAAAAAAGTATTGATAGGAAAAGAATGAGCTTGCCCCCCAGGGGGTTCATTCTACCAGCTAAAGATTTAAGAATTATTTACTGGACCAAAATTTAAAGAAGCTTGTTCATTTATAGAATTTGTCTCTTCCTAGAATTATGTTTATTACTTGTTGATATCCGAGCCCGACGGCGGCCATGGAGCCGCGTATGAAGGGCGTCTGCAGCGACACCAGCCCGCGGCTGTACGCCGACAGGATCATCTCCTCCGCCGTCAGGCAGCCGTCCGCGTACGCGCATCCCAGCTCACCCACGCTGTGACCTTAAAATATATACATAATTGTTGAGGCATGCACATCATATTATGTATGCTAACTTCCTACATAGTATACTTTTGGTCGTTAGACTGTTATAGCTATTATCGACAGGCATAGAGATAACGTCTCACCAATGATTCCGTCAGGCTGTAGTCCCAATTCAGTTAGGATGTCAGTTAGACCAATCTGCACAGCAGCGATTCCCACAAATGAGTGCAGGATATTGTCGAAGACTTTCTTGTCAGGTGACGTAATTATATCAATGATATCAAGCCCTCTTGGTTCCAGCACCACACGACAGCTAAAATTATAATGAATACTATTAAAGTGCTTGAAAATTATCAAGTGGCTTGCAAGTTTTCAGTCTTTATGTTTATTATTATCCTACGAACAGATCCATATCTGTGGTCTTTCGACATATAATTATTGACTTTACAAGTGGAGAACGGTTCCATGTCTATATACTTCTGCAATGAGTGAGATCATTTACCGTTCTATAGCGGCAGCAAAGATGGGTATGCGCATGAGTTGCGCGCCCATGCCGGCCCACTGCGAGCCCATCCCGCTGTACACGAACCAAAGCGGTCGTTTTACGGCGTCGAAATATGCCGCCCTATCACAGAGACTGACAGTCTCTTGGTTCTCGTTTGTTTCTGTAAGTAACATTAGTAGCTTAAGAAAACTTTCCTGCATCCTAAATTGAACTGAGATAGACTGAAACTCCTTTAAGATGAGGAATCGATTTAAAAACTTACGTAGAATAGTAAAGCCTCGGCCCAAGTGTCCTTGGATATTCGTTTGGTGTATGTTATGTAACAACGCAAGCTCCTCAGGGTCAATTTGACGAGATTTCAATTTATCTAAAACATTTTTCAGTGAAGACTCCATCCTCGCCGATATATTCATGAGGTAAGGTATACTACACTTGTAGCGAGAAAGATCCTGAAAAGTGACGTATGATTTTTTTTTACATTACAAGTTTTGTACAGGGTTGTCACTAGTCGAGGTTGCAAGAGGGTACAAAGCAGCCGAACGCTGACTCCGAGGCGCCAAAACTTAAAATACACCACTGGCACGGCCGCTTGGTGCGTGCTTGGAGCGTAGGCCGATTAGCTCACTGCATCGGGTGGTTTGGGGTTGGATTCCAGCCAGAGGAAACTTTTGGAAACTGACTTTTCGCAATTTGCTCTGGTATGGGTGTTACTAAGACCTTATAGTTCGTGTGTTAGTCTTGCGATATTAATTATATTATTTATTTCTAAACCTACGCCATTGACAGGTGCTGAAATGACTTCGCTGTGCCAGAGACTGTGTTTGCACCCCGACGCCGCGCCGGGTAAACTATAGAGATGTCGCTAGCTTTGCCCAAATCTTTTGATGTGGTCGTATTTGATAGTATAGGATTTCCCTATATGAAACTATAGCCAGGACCCACTGGCTAAATAAAATACTTTGTAATTTATTGTGTGTGACCCAAAGCCATTGAGTGGGGAGGTGAGTAGGGTGAACGAAGTGACAGCGGGAAATAATAGGTTAGGTATTTTTACTTTGGGTTTATAGTGACCGTGCAGCAGCACGTGCGAGTTGACGCCGGTGACGGACATGCCGTTGACGGCGGCGTACGCGCGGCCGAAGCGCTGGTGGTCGGTGAGCACGCGCACGCGGCCCTCGCGCAGCGCCGCCACGTCGCGCCGCGGCTCCGCGCAGTGCAGGTTCGCCGCCAGCACGCCGGTGTGATAGCCCAGCAGCACCTGCGATACAATTTCATTAGGAGTTTGCTAAAGCGTTTAATCATAAACGGGTATCAATGCTAGAGCCCACTTTTCACCGATTCTTGGCTCAAGTGTTTGCTCCTATGTAAAGCAGTTTGAATGCCTTCTATCAATTTAATGCATTAAGTGTTGCTCAGGGATGTCCCTTTATTAAATGTATAGCAATGTTCAGTGATAATTCGTCTGTTGGGGGTCGTTATCTAATTACAATGTTGTTTGATGTTTCACTTTCTTGTAAATTATTTACCTTTGTTACGGCGGATATGCCAGTCGCAGCTTCTGCATACCCAATGTTTGACATAACACTACCGATTAATAGCGGCTGATCCCTTTTACTGCAGAATACTTCATCGATAGCTTCCAATTCAAGTTTGTCCACTTCAGCAATGGCTGTAACGGAACAATGAGGTGAGAGTTATCATGCAGATATTGTATTATTATTGCTTTGATTGTCACATGTTTAAATATATTACCAGAACCCAATGCTTCTACATATTCGACAGCTTGCGGCGGCACATCGACCTCTTCGTAAAATTTCTTTAAATAATTAGTTATAGCCGTTGGGTTTCTGTAGAATCCGTATCTGGGACCCGTATTTGTTTTTAGCAGACCAATAAATTCAGTCTTGATATGTAAAACCTCGGCGTAGATTCTAAAAACAACGTATTAAGTTAATTGCCTTCTATTATAACGGCAACATGTGCCATTTCGGAAGCATGTAAAATAAGCTCATAGAATTTACAAAAACAATGTTTCGAATACCTCACAGCATCTTTTTCCTTCTGCAGGAATAAAACATTGATGGCTTCAGATTTAGCGCAGCCGTCGGCGTTTTGATCAAACGACTTCGTTTTACCGTCCGTACTTAGCTTCATGATTCTGAAATTGAATTGATTGGATACACTCACGGATACTACGGGCTATGCTATGTGAAACTTTTTGGTCGTCAATATGTAGAGCATTGGAATATTTTTCGGCCAAACTATAAAATATTGCCCGCTCTAAACGTTTCTCTAATACATATTAAACTCATCACTTTCATTTTTTCACCATCGGTTTAGTTTTTATGAGGTAAAGAATGCTTAAAAGAGTGATATGTTGTACATACCTTCCGTAGTGTACGGAGGATTGTGGATGTAGAGACAAGTAGGCGCCGCCGACGATAGCGGCCTCGCACTCGCCGCGGTCGATGGCCTGGCACGCCTGCTCCAGCGCCGCCGTGGAGCTGCAGCACGCGTCGTCGATCGCCATCGAAGGGCCCTTCGCGTTCAGCCAGTACGAGATGCGGTTGGCGAACATTGACTTGTTGCATCTGAAATAAAAATAGTACATTGTTACACACGGGTGAAAGCAACTTATTTTGGTCCCGAGACAGGGTTTGGCTAATAGTTCGTGGGTCCAAATAATTCCGTTCCTCAGTTCTCGCATGTAACGCCATTATTGAGAGAATTTTCATTGCAATTTGTAAAATTAAAATGGGTCGTAATAATTATTGCGATTGACAGTGTGAAAATCATATAACGTAGGTAGAGAAAACCGCGACATAGCAGTAGACCAGTGCTTTTAGCTCAAAAGTGAAAAAATCGAAGAGTAGGATGAAACCCATTGGAAAAGGAAGAGAATAGAACAAAAATTGAAGGAAAAATAATTTACGGGCGATCTGAGGTCAGGAAGTGGATGGGTGTGCGTTTTAAGGGTAAAAAACGGTTTATCTCGATTTCTGGCAAAACTACAAGTCCTATGGAAAAAAGTTATATGGCAAAGTTGAAGGTGATAAAAAGATCTACAGCTTTTGTATTCACACTTTTTTCAAATAACCAAGTTTTTGGTTTTTTATTTTTATCTTTTACAACTATATTTTTTTCCCCGAATTTTTGGTGAAAACTTGCCTTTTTATGTCCCAAATACACTGTATTTTTTTTTTATTTAAAATATTAATTTTTTCACCTTATTTTGACTTAATTATCGAAAACACACCCCCATTTTCGATCGAAAAATCACCCGTCAAAATATCAGTTTTTTTTTTTAAAGTCGTGGGCTTTTTGTTCGTTGAAATCTCTACTTTCAAATGGTATACAAAAATATATACATTACTATAGTAAATGTTCTCAGAAATTGCATAGAAACGATTACAGTGTGTTTGAGACATAAAAAGGCAAGTTTTCACCAAATTTCGGGGAAAAAAAAATATATTTGTAAAAGATAAAAATAAAAAACCATAAACTTGGTTATTTGAGTTTTTCACATAGATTTTGAGGTTATGTGAAAAAAGTGTGAATACAAAAGTTGTAGATCTTTTTATCACCTTTATATAACTTTTTTCCATAGGATTTGTAGTTTTGCCGGAAATCGAGATAAACCGTTTTTACCCTTAAAAACGCACACCCATCCACTTCCCGATCTCAGATCGCCCGTAAATTATTTTTCCTTCAATTTTTGTTCTATTCTCTTCCATTCTCTTCCTTTTCCAATGGGTTTCATCCTACTATTCGATATTTTCACTTATAAGCTAAAAGCACTGGTCTACAGGTCATCTCAATTGTTTTAAAATCCTTGTTAATACTATACTGCAACATTTCTAAACGTTTCATACAGCAGAAAGTATTTTTAATAAGAAAAGGTCAAGAAGAACAACCCAGTGAGAAGATCGTTACATTGCCGCATTTTCTTTAAGAGACCCATAAAACCAATGATTTATTAAGTTACACTAGATACGCAGTATACGGCGCCAAAGCGTGGCCACTTATTATATGTCTTCAAACATATCCGACATCAGTTGCCAGCTTGACGTCAGTGAGCGCGAACATATTCGCAACGAACAAATAAAATTTCCAAAATGGTGAAATGTAAGTTAAAAAGTGTATGTCGCGGTCCGAAAAGGACGATAAAGAAAATGGTGTTAGTTTTCACAAGTAAGTTTGCTTAATTTTATTCAGGGTATCCAAAAACGCATTAAAAACGAAATAAATTTATCATAAATTGTTCTTGCAATCAGTGATGCCAGAAAACGATTTTAATTTTCCCACACTGTTGGGAGTTTAGCGAATGAAAGATGGAAAGACAGTTAGTCAAAGTATTATTAATAATTTATATTATTTATATATAATGAGTAATAATCATCATCAAAAAATTGTCAGTACTAAGTGCAGTACTAGTTATAATGATTTCCTATTCGTTTTTCAGAGTACATAAAGATCAAAAGCGTAGGGAGGAGTGGACACGCAATATACGACTTTTACGTAAAGAAACGGACTGGACCCCAGCTACAATAACCGTGATATGTTCTAAACATTTTTTAGATAGCGATAAGATACAACCAAAAAATAACATCCTGTTCTTTTATGGCATCAATCGGTAAGATCAATCATAAGGACCAAATCTCTTTAACAAACATGGTAAATTAAATGAAAGGAAAGTGTCTTGGGATCAATAATTACGTTTGAAATTTTATCAGGAAGTTCACACATATGGAGATGGAACAATAACGGTTTCACATGCTGCAAATCAAATTAAAATGTTTATTTTGTTTAGGCCTACGGGGGCACTTACAAATTATCATTTTACTTTTTTTCCTTAAATTCTACCACCGGATCGGAAACGCGACCTTAACAGAGAAGATCCGGCAAGAAACTTGTCTTTTTTACATTGTTTTATTTATATCGCCCTTTACTTATTATAATACAATGTATTTTGGTAAACAATAGCTCCAGTGTGCTGCCCTCTGAAATAAGCAAGGCAAGACACGGTACACTTTGACATGACGCTGTTATGGAGACGAGTTACAACGACGGATAGCTTGTGCTTATTCCGTGTATTTATCGAATGAGCTCCTTTCTTCAAAGTTGTTGATTTCATTTCTGATACTCGGAAAGTAGTGTTTATTTGATCCGAGTAAGACTAATATCTTATTAAAAATGAGTTCAAGTGATTCTGAAATGTTGACCCCAGATTCTGTTAAAGACGAGGCAAATACAGTTATCGAAAATCTTTTGCCAGAAATTTCTAAGGAAAGATACTTAAATAATAATCCTCAAGATGAGAATATTTTCTTGTTTCATACTTTTTAGAGCGTGATTTTTCAGTAGTCGGGTTTTAGTTTTTAATTATGTATCGATTTCATTTGTAAATAGGTAGTCTTTAAATAAAATATTTACGTTAACACATCGAAATATTTATTCTTCCTTGCAGTGATCCTTGTCAATTTCTTTAAATCTAACATGATCTATTGAAAGTTTATCGGAATAACTTGAACAATAATAAAATTTCAATAGATCATGTTAGATCTAAAGAAATTAGTATCCAAATAATTCATTCAATACATTCATTAATTCATTCAATCTGGGAAAAAAAATCTGAACCCTGACCACACTGGCCGTTTTCCCATTGACAATGTCTTGTCTCTTTTTGACGCAATTAGTTTGACGGCAGAAGAAACGAAACAAACATAGTTTTCTTTGGCGTATGTATCGGTTGCCAAGCTACGTCTTTAAACTCGCGAGTAGCTACGTATTTATGAGAACTTTTTGTACGAGACTAGTACTCTAGTAGTATATAATCTCATTGCATAAAACGTTCTGCATTGATAAAAAATCTCCCTAGGTATTTCGTTGATTCGTTGATCGTTGACAACAATTAGCAGAGGTAAAGTTGTTTGGAAAAAAATATGGAAAAATTCATGCTAGGATTTAGTGCGCATAAAGCGATGGTTTAGGGCCCTGTTAAAATCAAATGTATGCGGGTAAGTAAACATTAGGTAATCATCCGGTTATTCCAAGGTTAATAAACGTAACAAAAAGAAAGGGAAACACTGATTGTACCATCAGCTACCAACATTTGTTATTCAGCATGACCTGCAACAGTATTAAGAGGCTAGTCCCTATATTAAAATTCCTAGAAAGAGTGGTTTGAGTTGTATATTAGCTCGTGTAGATCGTTTTACGGAGTTCGAAATTTTGCAAAATTGTTTCCTTACAGCATTGAATGCGAGCTAGTGGCTCCAATTTAGTAAACACATCAATTGTTGTATACATGCGATTAGAAGAGAGATAGGGGCAGTAAATAAACACAATCTTAGGTCGGCATTGTGTCCAAGTTACCTCAGAAATCACCAACTCTTCGATCTTAGATTTTCACGAAAACACGCCTACAGACAATTCCTTGATTAGGGGTAAAGCGTTATTCTCCGATAAATTTGGCATCATTTAAAGGACTCGAGATAGACTTCTTAATGTGTATAGAACAGCAATAGATCGATTTGGTTCCATAACCATATCACAAACCAACAGTGATTGTTGTGGTCCATTATGGGGTGTTGAGGAATAACTTCAGAGACCCGTATGGTGTTCACTATTGTCGGTTAATGTCATAATGTGACTTTGTACATTGAGAAAATCTTTGAAAAACACAATTCACCCTGCACAGGCTTCATTGCATACGATACATGCATTCTAATTCATGTTAACGTAGAAGTAAACGCATAAAATGTGACAATACATTTCTAAAATGATGTCGGAGTAAAATAAACTGTACAGTATGCGGGCAATTCTGAATTGAATCTCAAAGAACATGTCTATGACATGTTTAAAAGACTTGTTAGAAGTATTCATAGACTTCCAATAAGACTCTGAGCTAGGACATTCAGCGGTAGCGCTGTGGCGTGACTTTCCTCAAACGAAGCCCAATAACATTATTAAAACCGCATGACAAATTAATAACGATAGTGATTAGAGCAATAAAAGGTAGAAACCGACACTAGACAAGACATTTTTTAAGTACTCGTCATCAGACAATTGAAGCTACATCGCTTTAAAGTTAAAAATGTTGTTCGTTAAAATCGCATTCTTTTCAGTTATGCTCTTTTTCCAACCAGATACTTAATTTTTTATCCATAATTAGAATTAATTTCACTGAAAATACTGATTCGTACGTAATCTCATCGAAATAAAATTATTTATTCTTCAATATTTGATGCAACATCGAATTTTCAGCTTGTCCCACTTTCCGTGCCGGTAAGTGTAATTTTTTTTGACCGGTAATCAAGCAGTAGGCGTTGGTAGTATGTTTCAAGTTTCCATAAAATAAATATTATTAAGAATATTTACCCTAATTTATCATACGCGTATTAATAGTACACTACTACCGCTGTCTCTAATGAGTGTGTTGTTGACCGCGTTGTTGATGGCCGAAAACGCGGCGCAGCGCAGCTCCAGGCCTCCACAGCGCGGTCAGCATTGCAACCCTTGATGGACAACCTTACGAACTATAAACATACCTGTTTGTTATGTTTCCATGGCAACGGTCAGATAATAGTGATTTATTGTTTAGTCCAAGGAATTTATTTCATGGTTAAAAGGGGTTGTTAAATTTTATTATTTTGATATAGTTGACAAATATAACACATTTTCAAAATCTTTGCTGTTTGCTTCATTTTAGTTATTCCTAAATGACCTTCATGTAAAATGTTAAATATGTCGGAGATGGCAACTCTGAGAGTATTGAAACGATCGAAATGGTACGACAGCGCTATCTATAGGCGTTGGACAGAGTCCACTTGCGTTGGCCGGCACCGGCGGGAGCACAGTACGGTTTGCACCGCCGCGCCGAGCGGTCGAGCGAGACATGCGATTGGAAACTGTCTTCGTGCCATTTTGAGATCTTATTAGTCATCTTTATACCCACTGAACGCCCACAATATGAGAAAGCGACGGACCCCATCCTTCCTTCTCCGACAAATATTTAATTTTAATTCATTTTTTTCTTTACGTTAAACTTGTGATCTAATTATGAAATACATTTTAATCTAATTAAATAAATAAAAAAAACGGGCCTAGTGCGTATCGGACTCGCACATAAAGGGTTCCGTACCACGTTAGAAAAAAAAACGTCAAAAATATCAAGTTTCTTGTATGGGGACCCCCTTTATTTTAAACTTTTATTTTATTTTTAGTATGTGCTGTTGTACAGGCAACAGAAATATACATCTTGTGAGAATTTCAACTCTCTACCTATTATGGTTCGTCAGATACAGCCCGCTGACAGACGGACAGACAGGCGGACAGCGTAAGCTAACTAATAGGGTCCTGTTGGTACCCTTTGGGTACGGAACCCTAAAAAGGGAAATAAAGGCTATTTTTATTTATAGATGGACACTTGATGGACACTAATACCCATACTAGAATCACCCTCAGTCTATTGGGCCTTTAAGCACTCCTTAGCTTGAGACCACCCGATTCGTATTTGTCATTTGTCTCTGCGCTTGAGGTAGACGGATTCTTTATAAGATAAAAGAAAATGCTCTCACCCAGCTACACCTAAACCAGTTCTCGAGGCAGCATCATAGAAGAAAGTCTTCTCAGTCTCGGAGTAGCACGAGCCGATGTAAACGCCAACTTTCTTTCCGGAGAGCTGCTCCGGGTTTAACCCTGTTTGAAAAATTTCAAGGACTTCCTTTGTATTTTTGTTTCATAAATTATTTTAACGTTGTGCCTGGTCATTATAAGCTGTTATAATTTACTTAAGCGCTGGAGTCCTCCAAAACGGTGGCGTCATTATAACGGCCGCACTAGAACATTGGAAACGGTGTCCAAACCAGTCTCTAGGCAACCGCGCCATAGTTGACAGCCAATGTTCTAGTGCGGCCGTTATAATGACGCCACCGTTTTGGAGGACTCCAGCGCTTTACAGATTAAAGTTTAGCTCAAATTTCAGGTACAATATAATTATTATCTACATCGATGATACCCAAAGTGGTCTATATTGACCCCTAGGGGTCCACGACGACCTATAAGGGGTCCATGTGAGAAAAATAATTAGGGGTCTATGGGATGTAATTGGGGGTCCACGATAGTCGATTTCATTCAAGTAGGTCGCCATTTTAATGTTAACTTGCCATTAATTAAAAAAATATAATAATATTTTGTTAAATTAAATAATTCGCATCTCTGATTTGTAAACAAACTTATTTTCGCAATTTTATAATATTAGTAGGCCGTGAGGTGACCGGCAGAACAGAATAGCACCTACCTCTCTCATACTGAGGTGTCGTAAAAGGCGACTAAAGTATTCACTAGCATCAACTCCACGTTATTATGCTCACATTAACCGATCGGTGGCGGGATATCCATCACTACACATGCTTAGCTAACAAATATTATAAGCTGGTAACGGGCAGCAGCGTTACCAGATCAAGTAGCTACGCTCTGCGATCGCCAACCCGCATGCCCAGCGTGGCGATTATGGGCAACCCCTTCAATGAGCGACACAAATAATAAACGGCCCCCAGTTCCCGGTCGCCCTGCTATTCCTGACCACGGTGGCGGTCATGGTAACGGCGGGGTAGCGGGTGCGAAGAATCCCCGGGCTACCGTAGGCCACCAAAAACCTAAAAAACTGACTCTGGCTACGTATAACGGACGAACGCTTAGGCTTGACGACCATATGGCACAACTCGAAACGGAACTCACAAAGATTAGGTGGCATATTCAAGGATTATGTGAAGTCCGAAGAGAGGGGGAGGACACTGTAACCCTGGAATCAGGCCACTTATTTCCGAGAAGGCGACCAACAGTCCCAGGGTGGCGTAGGGTTCCTCGTCAACAGAGTCCTCGCTGACAACGTTGTGGAAATGTCCAGTGTGTCGACCAGGGTAGCGTACTTGATACTCAAACTGACCGAGAGGTACAGCCTCAAGGTCATACAAGTGTACGCACCGACTTCAGCTCACTCGGACGATGAAGTTGAAAGCATGTACGAAGATATATCTTCCGCGTTGCACAACACCACGAAGACCCACTATAACGTTGTCATGGGGGACTTCAACGCTAAAGTAGGAGTACAGGCATCCGGTGAATCGCGAATAGGTCCATACGGATATGGAAGCAGGAACCGTAGAGGGCAAATGCTAGCCAACTTTCTGGAGAAAGAGGGACTCTTCTTGATGATCTCGTTTTTCAAGAAGCAGCCCCAGAGGAAGTGGACTTGGCAAAGCCCTGACACTACGGTTAAAAATGAGATCGATTTCATCATAACGGACAAGAAGCACATATTCAGAGATGTATCCGTGATCAAAAGGTTTACTACTGGCAGTGATCACCGACTTGTAAGAGGCTCTCTGGATATCGATCACAAGCTGGAAAGATGTCGTTTGATGAAATCCACACTCCGACCCAACCTGCTCAAGACCGCAATCAATTCGGACCGCTTCCACATCCAGCTGGAAAACCGATTCGCTGGGCTGGAAATTACAAGCAGCTTAGACGAGGGGCTCGAAAATGTAGTGAAAATCCTTAGGGAAGAGGGCACTAAGCATTGTCAGATGCAACGTGCAGGTACAAAATCCAAACTCTCGGAAGAGACTCTCCGGCTTATGGACACACGACGAGAAGAACAACAGGCCACACCGTCAGAACAGCGGGAGCTCAATCAAAAGATCTGCAAGCTGGTGCGACGCGATCTCCGACGCTCAAATACATGCCGGATAGAGAAGGCAATTGAGCAGAATCGGGGGTCAAAAGTTCGCCCAGCAATTGAGTCGGTCCCATCTTACGAAGCTCAAGACGAGCAACGGTACCACCGTCGTCTCTAAGCCGGAGGTCTTCTCCGAGATCGAGGATTTCTATGGCCGACTGTACGCGTCGCATGCCCCAAGACTTGAACCCAGAAGGGACGATTCCCGTGCAAGATTGACACGCCACTACACTGATGAATTGCCCGACGTCAGCCTGGACGAGATTGAGATGGCGCTCAGACAACTTAAAAATGGGAAAGCCCCCGGTGAGGATGGTATAACTTCTGAGCTTCTGAAAGCAGGAGGGAAACCTGCAATTCGGGAGCTTCAGGGGTTATTTACCTCCGTCCTTAACAGTGGGAGAACCCCAAAGGCGTGGAGTGGGAGTGTGGTAGTTCTATTCTTCAAGAAAGGGGATAAAACCCTGTTGAAGAACTACCGACCTATCTCACTCCTAAGTCACGTCTATAAGTTGTTTTCGAGGGTCATCTTAAATCGTCTCGCAAGAAGACTTGACGAATTTCAGCCTCCCGAGCAGGCAGGATTTCGAAGAGGATTCGGCACCATAGACCATATACACACAGTGAGGCAGGTTATACAGAAGTCCGAAGAGTATAACCGGCCCCTGTGTCTTGCCTTTGTGGACTATTATGAGAAGGCCTTTGACTCTGTCGAAATCTGGGCTGTTCTGGAGGCTCTGCAGCGTTGCCAAGTGGACTGGCGGTATATCGAGGTGTTGAGATCCCTTTATAACGCCGCGACTATGAATGTCCAAGTACAAAACCAGCAGTCTGGACATATCCTGCTGAGTAGGGGTGTGAGGCCGGGGGATGTCATGTCCCCCAAACTATTCACAAATACCCTGGGGGATATGTTTAAGACCCTGGATTGGAAAGGAATGGGCATTAATATTAACGGCGAGCGCATCTCACATCTTCGGTTTGCCGACGGTATCGTCCTTATGGCGGATTCGCTGCAGGACTTGCAACGAATGCTGACTGGTCTGGCTGATGCTTCTAGGCGCATTGGTCTCGGAATGAACATGGAAAAAACCAAGGTCATGATTAGTGATCATGTTATCGACCCGGGACCAATTGTCGTCAATGGAGTACCACTCGAAGTTGTTCAAGAGTACGTATACCTTGGGCAAAATTTGCGATTTGGTAAAAACAACTTCGAGAGGGAGGCCAACAGAAGGATTCAGCTTGGCTGGGCAGCATTCGGCAAGCTTCGTCATATCTTCTCGTCGTCTATACCACAGTGCCTAAAGACTAAAGTCTTTAATCAGTGCGTCCTAACAGTTATGATCTACGGAGCTGAAACGTGGACACTCACGGTAAAACTAGTCCACCAATTCAAGGTCGCTCAGCGAGCTATGGAGAGAGCTATGCTCGGCATTTCTCTGAAGGATAAAATTCGTAATGAAGTAATCCGACAGAGAACCATGGTGGTCGACATAGCTCAAAGGATTAGCAAGCTGAAGTGGCAGTGGGCTGGTCACGTTACCCGAAGATCCGATAACCGTTGGAGTAGGCGAGTTCTTGAGTGGAGACCACGAGAAGGCAAGCGTAGTGTAGGACGCCCTGCGGCCAGGTGGAGTGACGACCTGCGGAAGGTGGCTGGCAAAAATTGGATGCAAAGAGCTGAAGACCGAGCTCAGTGGCGTGCATTGGGGGAGGCCTATGTCCAGCAGTGGACAGCTATGGGCTGATGATGATGATGATAATATTAGTAGCGAATTAATACATCTCATAACATTGTGTAAGTTAGTAGCATAATCGGGTCGCAATAAACCTTGAACTTATAGAAACTTGCACATGTTATTTTATATTTGTTGTTGTAGCGGCAACAGAAATACATATTTTGTGAAAATTTCAACTCTCTACCTATTACGGTTCGTGAGATATAGCCCGCTGACAGACGGACAGACGTACTGACGAACCGTTATAGGTCTGGTGGTGGTCTACCCAAAACCGAAAAACATGGTAAGGGGTCTATGAAACAAATAAGTTTTGGGGACCTCTGATCTACATCTACACTAATAATAATCCATACTAATATACACCGTGTTTATGTCCATTTGCTTTAACTTTAAGGGTAAATTCCTAACGTCTTATTGAGTTAATTTCTCAAAGAAACTAAGTGCCTAATTCATACCGTTTTCAATGTATTTAAAATCTAAATTTAATCACTATGTTAAGTTAAACCACTGTAAAATCTTCTTAATTCATAACCAAATACTATTTTCTTCTCGTTCGTAAGTAAAGAGTTTTCAATGTTCCTTATGTAAGACAAGGTTTAAATAAATGAGTTAGTTTTGATCATAGATTTATTATTAGCAGATACGAAGCTATTGTTTATGGTATACATATTTGATGCAAATATGGACCACATTAACGAAAACATATCTGTCTCATTCTTACTCGTGACAATTTAGCTATGTAAAACAGTACAGTATATGTCATATATTTCTTTTTTCTGGAAGTTTTTGGTTAGTTCCGTCAGTAAGCCGCCTCCCTGAGGGCCTTTTTGGACCGCCATATTGGGTCGTCGGCTATGGTCGGGTTACTATGGTTAGTAGTTCATCTGTCATGTCAGCGTCTTATACAAATTATTTTAAATTTTACGCTGAACTGTGTGTATTTTGTGACTCTTTATTATATTATTTAGGATTATTAAGGAAAAATCAATATAGTTTAGTGTTGCGTTAGGGCATGCTGTTCTGATTCTCTAAAGAATTTCGAAGGATTGTCATTTTTCAGGTTAGTTGTGTTATTTTCATATTTAAGTGTATTTATAGTGTGTGAAAATACCTTTCGTGTACATTATATTAATTTTTAATTGAGTTCCCGTCTATAATCGTACTCTCGAATTCATATTTTCAAATAAAATAGAACTAACAAATATTTGCTATGTTTACATAAAAACGTAGTGCTGTTCTTATAAGTTTTGTTTCAAAGTTATCGATACAAATTCTATTCACCTACACGTTGGGCCGCGCCGTCACCCCGGGATGACCACAAAGAAATTATTCTTGTTTTGGAAGGTGCGTGACTGCGCCGCCTTAAATTTGTTTTACATATAATATTTGTCATCACTACTCACGAACATAAAGATGCGCGACAGAGATAACAAGTTGATTTATGGATAGTGAACATTTTAAAATTAAATGTGGGATTTGCTAAAACGGCTTAAAGAAGTTAAAATAGAGTTTATTCAAAATCTCCCGATTTCGCAAGATTTTTAGCTGATAAATTTGACGATTTTTAATTTTACGCTTTTGCTACACTGGGCAGTGGTAGGTAGGGATGATGGCCGTGTATGCATGAGGCTCTCCACACGTGCATATTTTCGTGGTAAAGTTGAGGCGCCAACAAGGCCGAGACATTGAAATTCTGGTGGTCTCTAACGTTAAATTGTGAACCCCGAAGAGTTGCCATGTGAAAATGACTTTACTTGAGCAGCAGCGTCACTCTGCACAACCATTTTAGAGGGAAGAGGGTGACTCGCTCCACGGAGCCATAAAATAACATAATAGTCATAAATAAAAACATAATTTTGTATTGCCTACCCCCGATTAACGTGATATTTGTACTGCGGTCTCTTTCCCCCCTTCATGACACTTGACTGACCGACTCGTTTGGTACACTCGTCGTCGCGGTGCCTCCTGTGTCTAAAAACCTTAATCGCACGAAATCTACTCAATCCTTTGTGTAATTGTGTTGCGTGAACTGGATAAACCCAAGTGAGTGCTCTAGTGATGTGCCTGCGCAGAAGAACCTGACGATCCAGCCATACCACCCTGGAAATGCACCCGCCTCCATCGTGTCGTTAATGTACACGCTTGACATTGACCTGAGCCTTACAGATTTGTCTCCCCCCTTTTTTGCCTTATTTGATTTAGCCCAGCATAGCTGAACCTACCTAATCAGGACCCAGCACTTTTCCCGCGACATGATCGTTAGGTATATCGATATGGATACTATCGACTAACTAAAAGTACAACACTTTTTGCTGTGCGCCATTTTGGACGGTCGTTTGCTCGTGTTTGGCTACAGATGACGTCACATAGGGCTCGTCCTTTCGCTCTTAGGTCATTGGTTTTGATGTTGTTTTTACTTTTCTCGCATTTGTCATGTCAAATTGACAATACTCAACTCAAAAGGACCTTTTACAATAGCCATGAATTAAATATTTAATTATTTTGTATGGGATACCGATTTTTTTTTTTTTCGAATATAGTAAAACGGTTTAAGGGATAAGTTTATGTTAATGTTCCAAGCACTATGTCGAAGTTAAAGCAAATGGACATAAACACGGTGTATAAAGAGGTAACCTGATTGACTGACTGACTCTTCAACGCCGAGCCGAAACTACTGAAGTTAAAGATAGGACAAAAGGTATATTGTATGACGTAGGAAAGTAATATGAAGCGATTTTTGAAAATTCAACCCCTAAGCAAATAGCGATTGTAGCCTAGGGGTGAACATGATGGGCTAGCAATCAGAAGGTCCCAGGTTCGATCCGCGGTGGGGCATGCACCAATGGATGAATTTTCATCTATGTGCATAATTTACAGTTCGCTTACGGTGAGGGAAAACATCGAGAGGAAACCTACCTATCCCTCGGGATTAGGTAATAGTCAGTTCTTCTATACACGGCGACAAGGTTCACCACCTGTCACGTTGGGTTCTGACTATCTGGTGAAACGTGGGCTTTGAGTTGGCTTAATACCTCCACAATGTGGTGGTGTATGGCCACTCAAGCTTCTGAATACCCCCGATTGGGGATAAAAGTCGAGACGTATATGTAAACCCCTAAGGGGATGAAAGTTTGTATGGAATTTCTTCATTTTTGCAGTTTGGATTATGAAAATTGGTGTTGACGTGTATTTTTAAGAATAAAAAATGTAGTTTTCAGCCTTTGTGTACCACGGTCATAACAGTAAGGCCTAGACCACAGCATCAACCTAGCGTCTATATCCTTTAGAGCCCTTGTGTACCACGGCAAACAGGACCCCCCAGAGCACAACATCATCCTTTTCCCAATTCTACGAGAATCTACGAGAACCTTCGAGACACTCCGAGAATCTACGTGAACTTCCGAGACCCTCCGATAATCTTTTATTTTAGAGCCTCTGTGGACCACGGTCATAACTGTAAGGCCTAGGCCACGGCATCAACCTAGCTTCTATATCCTTTAGAGCCCTTGTGTACCACGGCGAACAGGACCGCCCAGGGCACAACATCAGCCTTTTCCGAATTCTCCGAGAACCCTATGAGACACCTCGAGAACCTCCGAGAACCCTACGAGATACTTCGAGAACCTCCAAGAACCCTACGAGATACTTCGAGAACCTACGAGATACTTCGAGAATCTACGAGATACTTCGAGAACCTACGAGATACTTCAAGAACCCTACAGGAACCTGCGAGATACTTCGTGATACTTCATGAACCTACGAGATACTTCGAGAACTCTACGAGAACCTACGAGATACTTCAAGAACCCTACGAGTACCTGCGAGATACTTCGAGAACCCTACGAGAACCTCCGAGAACCCTACGAGATACTTCGAGATGCTTCGAGAACCTACGAGATACTTCCAGAATCTACGAGATACTTCGAGAACTCTACGAGAACCTACGAGATACTTCAAGAACCCTACAAGAACCTGCGAGATACTGCAAGAACCTACGAGATACTTCGAGAACCCTACGAGAAACTACGAGATACTTCGAGAACCTGAGAGAACCCTGCGAGATATTTCGAGAACCCTACGAGTACCTCCGAGAAACTACTATACACTCCGTGAACCCTTCAAGAATCTAGAAACCTTGTCAGCATTGATATCCTGAGAATCAACAAGGCTGGTGCAGAGCGCGCACCACCTGTCAGTATGGCCGTGTCGGCGCAACTACAACGAGTTATCTAAAAATGTCAACGAACATTGCTTGTATTCCAAATAATTCTAACGTAACACTGGTGAACACGTGCGCGCGCGGCGCGCCTTATAAATACGGCGGCACAGAGCGCGCGAGATATTATTCTCGCTCACGCTGTCGGGCAGTGCGGACCTCTTTACATTGTTATGCTGTCAAATAAATAAAGTCTTAGAAAAAGTCGTGCAGTTTTTCTTTTGAAGATCGAAGATGAGTGATCACCATGAAGACAACATCAGTGACGTCACCATAGTTGACGTCACACCTCCTAGAAAATGCTACGGGGCATAGGCCCTCCGTCATATATATAAAGGGAAAACTAATATTTTAATCATTAGTGATCATTATAATAGCTTTTACATTAATTGTTGAAACAAAATTTTGTAAAACTACATTTTTTTTACCAAATAATTATGTTTTAAGCGACAGTAGCCATTTAGGCCCATATGTGTAAAGTAAACTAACATTTTCACAGAATGAACAGAATGAATTTCAATTACTAAAAATTTAATAAATTTATAGGGTGGTTTGTACGGAACCCTCTATGTGCGAGTGCGACACGCACTTGGCCGGTTTTTAAATCGTTATTAATTATCTACTACATAACAGCTACAAATTCACAGAACATTATTGATACCTAACTGTAACTAAATCCGAGGAAAAACTGTTAAACACTTAGTGACATCTAGTGTGATAAAGTTAAACTACGTATAGTAGGCGACAGGTTCAGAAGTCCTTCGGGGTATGAGCTGAGGCGCGGGCGAGGTGACACCCCCCATACCCGCGCATGGCCCGCGTGACCCTAGCCTTAGCGCTGCACGAGTATGCATTATCGGTATCGATTTTGATCTCGCTCACATTGTTCTTTGTTGCGGTGTATTAAAATGGCTTTGGTCGCTTCCTCGTCACGTATTAAAACATAAACACCAATAATTTATTCTTAAACACGACAACATGTCAGAAAAGTATTAAAAACCGGCCAAGGGCGAGTCGGACTCGCGCACGAAGGGTTCCGTACCATTCTATAAAAACGGCAATCATGTCTGCTATATGGGAACCCCACTTAAATATTTTTTTATTCTGTTTTAGTATTTGTTGTTACAGCGGCAACAGAAATACATCATCTGTGAAATGCATTTGTAACTTGATTTACAAATATGTTTACGTACGTAAACAATGTATTTGCACAAATCAGTTTAGTGTTAACATTATTTTAATTTAAGCTGTGGGCGACAAAAAAAATGCGAATTACTACCCACTAACACGTGGACCAATGCCTTAACCATACGGCTAAGATGATCCTTAGAATCGTAATCGAATTACTATATTACTTATGACACTGTTATGCCAATGATATCATAACAATGTTAGATGGCGCTACTGTGGCTGGTACTATTAATTTAAAACTTATTTATGGGTCAAAAATGTAGTTTGACATTTCTTTTTTTGTCAACAATTTATGTAAAAGCTGTTATAATGATCATTCATGGTTAAAATGTTAGTTTTCTCTTTATATATTGTTTAATTTATGAGTTATAAATAAAAACGTCAATAATATCGAGTTTATTGTATGGGGACCCCCTTTATTTTTAAGTTTTATTTTATTTTTAGTATTTGTTGTTGTAGCGGCAACAGAAATACACATTCTGTGAAAATTTCATGTCTCTAGCTATTACCGTTTGTTAGATACAGCCCGCTGACAGACAGACGGACGGACAGACAGACAGACAGACAGACAGACAGACAGACAGACAGACAGACAGACAGACAGACGGACAGCGTAGGCTTAGTAATAGGGTCCCGTTGGCACCCTTTGGGTACGGAACCCTAAAAATTGTGACGTTGAACTAAAAACAATTATTATAATAATTACTGGTACGTTTTGCCACATTACTAGAAAAAAAACAAACCGACTTCAAAAAACCTGATGCACTAAAAAGCCTGAAATAATATTTCTATTACCACCTCTGCCTACCCCTTCGGGAAAACCAGACGTGATGGTGTGTTATCGAGTATTTGGGGTCGGTGCCAATCTATCTTCTTACTTTTATGGTAGGTAGACTTGGCATACCAAGATTGGCACCGACTTCAAATACTCGATAACACACCATCACGTCTGGTTTTCCCGAAGGGGTAGGCAGAGGTGGTAATAGAAATATTATTTCAGGCTTTTTAGTGCATCAGGTTTTTTGAAGTCGGTTTGTTTTTTTTTATAAAAATAATTTTATTTCACGATTTTTAGTGGCGCCATACCAATGAACATTTTGGCATATTGAACCGTATGAAGTAAGCCCAACAAAAGGTAATTGCTGTAAATCGTTGAAGAATTCCCTCGACTGTCTATGGTCTCCATCATCAGACCTGTAATGGCACTTATAAACGATATGGGTGCAAAGTTCTCATCAATAGAAATGAATTAAGTCCAAACACAAGGTAGCTACTGTAAAACGTTGAGGAGTTCCCTTGACTGTCCTACGTCTTCATCATCAGACCCCTAATGACAGTCACAACCCATCTAGGTGTAAAGTTCTCATCAATACAAATTAAACAAGCCCAAACACAAGGTAGCTACTGTAAAACATTGAGGAGTTCCCTTGACTGTCCTACGTCTTCATCATCAGACCCCTAATGACAGTCACAACCCATCTAGGTGTAAAGTTCTCATCAATACAAATTAATCAAGCCCAAAAACAAGGTAGCTACTGTAAAACGTTGAGGAGTTCCCTCGACTGTCTATGGTCTCCATCATCAGACCTGTAATGGCACTTATAAACGATATGGGTGCAAAGTTCTCATCAATAGAAATGAATTAAGTCCAAACACAAGGTAGCTACTGTAAAACGTTGAGGAGTTCCCTTGACAGTCCTACGTCTTCATCATCAGACCCCTAATGATAGTCACAACCCATCTAGGTGTAAAGTTCTCATCAATACAAATTAATCAAGCCCAAACACCAGGTAATTGCTGAAAATGGTTGAGGAGTTCCCTCGACTGTCTTTCGGCTCCATCATCAGATCGACTCCAGACCTTCATAAAATAGTAGTGCTTTAAAATAGTTAATGAAAAAAATTACAAACGCACTAGTCGCCCCTACGATTTTCGAAGGTTCCCCTCGATTTCTCTGGGATGCCATCATCAGATCCTGGTTTCCTTATCATGGTACCACCGCTGGAATATCTCCTTTCCAACAAAAAAAGATCCATCAAAATCGGTTTATAAACGACGAAGTTATCCGCGAACACACATAAAAAAAATAAAAAAAAAATATATACGGTCGAATTGAGAAACCTCCTCCTTTTTTGAAGTCGGTTTAAAAAAAAGGACTTCCGAACCTGTCGCTTACTATACTAACATCGACATAGAACGAAGCGAATAGTTTTGCGATTGACCGGTAGATTGAAATGTCAATGTAGTCAACACCCCTTCACCCGTGCCTTCACCCGCGCAAATTGTCAAGCGTCGTTTCATAGGGAAATCTAATAAGAACATCTCTTTCTTCGTATTTCCTCTGTAGGCGGTATCGATTCCGGCTAATCTCCGAAACGGCTGGACCGATTTTGAAGGGACTTTTACTGGCAAATACGATACGGGATCGGGGATCCGGATTGCGGGATCCGAGAGCCGCGATCCGGGATCTGGAATACGGGATCCGGGATACGGGATACGGGATCCGGGATACGAGATCTGGGATACGGGGTCCGGCAAACGGGATCCAGGATCCGGTAAAAACGTGAAAGGGGATCCGAGATACGGTGTCCGGGATCTGGGATCAGAGATCCGAATTTTTTAAATTTAAATTCTACGATGACGAAGTCCCGGTGGAAAGCTATTATAATATAATTGTAAAGGGTCACAAACCAGCATCATAAATAGCCTGGTAAGTTTGCTCGAGGATCTTGCGTGACATGGAATCCATGCTGATTCCGAGGCGGTAGTGCACCTTGAAGAACTGCGCGTCGAAGTACTCCAGCTGCGGCACGGACCCGCCGTACTGCGGCACCTCGGGGTGAGTGAACTTGTAGCGGAGAGCCTCCCTCGTGATCGGATTTACCTGCGTGATGTATAGAAGTCTTATTATAAAGAGTTGGTATACTTGGATACTTCCTTCTGCACACATGGAAGTTGTGGAATGATCTCCTTCCTGAGATTTTTCCTTTGCAATATGGGGTTCTTCTAAGGACATATTTACATGTCTCTAAAAGGTCGGTACCGCGTTTGTCCCCTTAAGTTTAAGATGTCCTGGGCGACCGGTTACCACTTGATAATGTCCGTGTGCCTTCTTAGGCAATTGATAAAAACATGTAATTAATAGGTAATAACTTTCCGAGAAGAACTTGCAGAGAAGAATGGGCGTTACCTTATTGTACAATATCTCAGACAACTCCTTGACATTGTTGGACTGCGGGTACAGGCCCGCCATG
Organism: Drymonia ruficornis; assembly: GCA_947859195.1. NCBI lineage: Eukaryota > Metazoa > Arthropoda > Insecta > Lepidoptera > Notodontidae > Drymonia > Drymonia ruficornis. The sequence continues at coordinate 3,261,588 of OX401924.1, read as the reverse complement.
CCGGAGATGACGATTCTCTCGCCCTTTGTCCTCGCGCCCGCGCCCTGCTGGCTGGCGGCGTGCTCCTGGGGTGTCGGCGCCATTTTTCGCTAAGTAACAAAATTAAATAAGCGGAAGTTGTCAAGAAGATGTAACTATGTTACTTCAGTGGGGTTAATACCGTCACAAAGATGAATTGCGGCAATTCTGCTATAGCAATTCATTTTTCCAAACCTCCAGCAGAATCCCCTAAATTTCCGTGAAACTGTCACGAATGGCGTAAAATGTGTCAGTATTCTACAGAAATTTTGCGGAATTGCTAAGGATTCCTCAGAAAATCGGAAAAATGAATTGCAATGCAATTCATTAGCACTATTGCATAAGGACCGTATTAGGTCCGCTGTTCTTCAATGGTTCATCTGTATTTTTCTTCTTGTTTTTTCGGCTAGCGGAAATTGTAGGCATTTAGGTACCTGTTGAATTACTTATAGAGCAATGATAATGAGACATCACAATTTTAATCTATTATTCGATAATATGTGTATCCAATATACACCCGCGTGTACTGTAAATATCTATGCACATTTGCGATATTATAATGTACACTGAAGCGACTCACCTATGATTATACAGTGTAACACACAAAGTTAAAGTGGATTAATTGAGCCAATTCGATATCGTACACTGTATTTATATTCCCTCTATTTTAAATTTTAATGAATTAGGTATATTTAATAAAATTATTCAAACGTTGATTGTTAATTCTGCCGTCATAATTAAGAGTGCAGGGGGCTTACCACAAGCTCTTATTGCGATTCAATTACAGGAACGTATTAACGTTTCAGCGACTTTTTGTGCAATGACGTACCTTATTATCATGACAATAAGAAACGTCATTAAAACGTCGTTAAAACGTTCCTATAATTGAATCGCAATAAGAGCTTGTGGTAAGCCCACAGTACTTGCAAAATGGCGGTTTCAAGAAAAACGCGGTAAACATATTTTTAGTAATCTGTGCAAGATGTTCGTATTTTATAGCCATAAAAATATATCAAAAAATTTAGAAAAAAATCAAGCTTTTGAATGATATTTTTCTTTTATTTAATTTTTTAACCAATCCAAATATAATGCGTATTACTGCGTTTAGGTTTAGCATCAGGTCTTGTGGGAATCAGAGGCTACTAAAACTAAATGCAGTAGTTGCGCATATTACTGCATTATGGTCTAGCACATGTCGATTGCTGCATTATTTGTTAGTATTAATTTCCATTTCTTATACTGAAGACTTAGTGGAAGTAGACTTAATTATCCTCGCACATAGTTTTAAAGTTCTTCCTAAGTTTTTGCTATGAGGTACCCGATCGAATGCCTTAGAGATATCTAGGCTTACAGCCAGAGCTTCCCCCTTACTCTCTATGGCAGGTGCCCACCGGTGACTCAGGTACACAATAAGGTCACCAGCACAACGACCTTTACGAAAACCGTATTCTTCAAGGTCTTCAAGGTTACTGTTGAGCTGGATGTTAATCACCTGCTCCATGACTTTGGAGAGTAAGGAAGTTATCGCAATAGGCTGGTAGTTGGATGGGTCAGTGCGATCCCCTTTTTTAGGGACTGGATGGACAAAGGCTACCTTCCACGAATACGGAACCACTCCAGTGTAGGAGAGCGAGAACAATCGCGTCAGTACCGGAGCCAACTCAGGAGCACACGTCTTAAGCACAATGGCTGGAATACCGTCGCTTTTAATGCGAGGGCGAGGGCTTTTAATGCTCTTCGCACTGCACGTTGTGTAAAGCGCACATCAGGCATGACGTGCGCGCATCGTGGGATGACAGATGGTGAGCTACCTCGGTCGTCAAGGGTCGAGTTCGACGCAAAAAGAGAGCACAGGAGATCGGCTTTCTCTTTTGCGGAATGTGCCAGCGAGTCGTCTGGTTTGCGCAAAAATGGTAAGGAGGGACGACAAAAGTTCGCCTCAACAGCTTTGGCGAGAGACCAGAAAGCGCGACTTCCAGAAGGAGGCTTAGGAGTCTCTCACCGACCCTGCGAATGTGCTCAAACTTAACCCTAGCCATATTATGTTTCTTGCTGGATCTGGGGGCTTACCACAAGCTCTTATTGCGATTCAGTTACAGGAACGTATTAACGTTTCAGCGACTTTTTGTGCAATGACGTACCTTATTGTCATGACAATAAGAAACGTCATTAAAACGTTCCTATAATTGAATCGCAATAAGAGCTTGTGGTAAGCCCCCTGAAGGCAGCATTGAAACGCTTCTTGAGGTCGGTGATATTAGGATTCTTCGCAACGCGAGCCGCAGCCCAAACCCGACAGGCTACATGCTTTAGGCTAGAAGCCTTAGCACATTGACTGTCGAACCAGGGTGGTTACTTTGAAAAACGAACGCTGACGGATAGGCCGAAGTACGGATTCGATTTACGATCAAAACCATGTCAAACGTAAAGAAGAAACGAAAGATGAAATGTCAAATCACGACGATCCGTCATCCGAACCGTTTCGTTTCGTATTTCGGAGTAGGCTAGCAGGGCCGCAAGCGGCCGCCAGTGCGGACGGTAGGTACTCGGAATGAAATATTTCATTCCCATCAATACCGTGTCCGCGACTGCTACAGCGCAGAGCGAGGGATCGTCCGACGAGAACAAGAGCTGTCTCCGCGGGTACGATGCGTAAAATTCACGCAGACCATCCCAGTCTGCTGACTTGTAGTGCCACAATCGACGCGACCCTGAGATACAGGGATAACTGGAGTGCAGCGGCGCCTCAGAGTGAACCAGGCAGTGGTCAGATGAACCAAAAGGTGCACCAACGGACACCTGGTAGCCATCCGGGTGTGAAGTCAGCAGCAGATCCAGCAAGGAAGGTGTATGATCCTCAATGTCGGGTATGCGAGTAGGCTCTGACACCAGTTGAGTAGTGGCAATTACTGCACTTAGCTCTAGGGTATTCAAGAATAAGCTAAAAAAGAATGCAGTACTTGCAAGCAAGTACTGCATTCTTTTTTAGCACATGTTCAATGCTGCGCTTGTCCATAGCATTGATACAATTTTCATGCAAGTACTGCGAAAATAGTTAGTTAGAAAACATACTTTCAGTGATAATTTTCATGAAAATATATTTTTTCCACTTAGACGAACCTCTTGGGATGCCATTTCTGTAAAAAAAGTGGAAATCCCAAAAATGTCGATTACTGCACTCTTAATTATCACGGCAGAATTGTAGACTATAACTATAATATCAAATTAAATAGCTTTAAAAAACAATTCGGTGTGTTTGGGTTCTGTGGTTGGTATTCACTTTATTGATTTAGTGAATTGTACTATGTGATAATTACTTTGTGCGAATCTTCATGATCTGATGATTGTTAAATGGGCATAGGTATATTTTGTATATCAATACAATGATGTGTACAATACAGTGGATATCAATACACTGATGATGATGGATGAGGGTGTGTGTAGTGTGTATGCTACTTTTTTACCATTTACACATCTTGGAAACATACTTCGACAACACTGTTAAATATAATCGAATAATAAAATATGAAAGCTTTGATGAGCACATTCCAAAACTATATAATTAATTGGCATACATTTTACATAGGTAGGGTGTACATGCAAACATTTCATTTTTGGCTGCAAACGATTAAAATAAAAATTATCACTAAAATATATAAAATACAAATATTTTTTTAAAAAGGGGAATTATAAATCGAGCCGCAGAATTTTTATTTGGCCACGGAATTTGACTTCTAATTTTATTACTACAGTAGCGGCACGCTATGATGGCTGGTTTGACATGTGTGAGGGGGAAAGGATGAACCTTATTATAACGGAATAAAATTCATTTTCGCATAAATTTTTTGACATTCTTATTTTTTTAAACGGCCAGTCTTATTCCGTAAGGTTCATTTTCTTCCCCCCGCACATGTCAAACCGGCCATCGTAGAATGCCGCTACTATAAGCCACAGAAAAATAAGAAAGCTTCTAATAAACTTATTCGTCTTCTTTACAACATTCCCTAAATAACAACATCAAATAAAGAACAGCAATTATTATTACTTGTCCGCCTGATTTATAAGTCGCCATCAAATTTAGGTACACTCAGCCACCGATTTTACAACTCATCAACATTTTTTGCATTTTGAAGCTTCAACATGTTCCTCAAAAATAGGCTATTCAAAAAGGATCTGTAAAATTAGTTGAATGCACAGAACGAGTAGTTAACCTAACAGAGCCCGAACACGATCAGAAGGAAGTAATACTCAAATCTCATGATGGCAAAACTTGCCATGGGGGTATAAACTAAACTTAAGCTAGTAGACTAGTGCCGATATTTTTTTAACGATAAAAATCGAATAGTAGGATGTCACCCATTGGAAAAGGAAGAGAATAGAACAAATACGAAAAGAAAAATAATTTACGGGCGATCTGAGGTCGGGAAGTGGATGGGGTTGCGTTTTTAAGGGTAAATAACGGTTTATCTCGATTTCCGGCAAAACTACCTCCTAAGTCCTATAGAAAAAAGTTAAATGGCAAAGTTGTAGGTAATAAAAAGATCTACAACTTTTGTGTTTACACTTTTTTCACATAACCTTTAAATTTATGTGAAAAATTCAAGTAACCAAGTTTTTGTTTTTTATTATTTTTATCTTTTACAAAAAAGTTTTTTTTTTATACGAAATTTGGTGTAAACTTACCTTTTTACGTTCCAAATACACTGTATTTTTTTTAATTTAAAATATGTATTTTTTCACCTTATTTTGACTTAATTATCGAAAAAGCACTCTCATTTTCAATCGAAAATTTTCGATCTCACGTCTTAATATCAGCTTTCTTTAAAAAAGTCGGTGGGCTTTTTGTTCGTTGAAATCTCTACTTTCTGATGGTATGAAAAATATATACATTACTATGGTAAATGTTTTCAGAAAATGCAAAGAAACTAAACGAAAATGTGTTGCTGACCGGGTTGTTGACGGCCGAAAGCGTGGCACAGCGCAGCTCCAGAGGGCCTACTCCTTTACAAACGAAAACGAAATTTCGGACGAAATTCGCGTATTTTCTACGTTTCTCATTGATTCCGACATTTCTTACGAACGAAAATTGTATGACGTCTTCGTCGTCGTCGAATCTAAACAATTTTAGTTCGTCTATCCTGTCTGCCGGATCCGTTTGTCAAATCCCGTCTCCCGGATCCCGCCTCCCTGATCCCATATCCCGTATCCCGGATATCTCGGATCCCGGTAATATATTTTATTTGTAATGTGTAGCTCTTATACTAATTTTCATGCCCCTAGCTTCAGAAAAATTGGTAGTGTCCGACCGAAACAGGATTTTCTGCCGAAACCGAAACCGAATCTTTGGCATCTGTTTTAGGTTCGGCCGAAACCGAAACCGAAACCGAACCTTTTTCAGACAAGTTAAAAATCTTTTGTTTACTGAAATTTGGCTTATTTTATACCGTTATAGGTATTGGCAGTTAGAAATGTAGAATGTGTTAAATGAAATAAAAAACAATAATTGAAGTATGTGAAAATAAATTAATAATAATATAATAATATTATTATTATTTTTTAAAAATATTACTGCTCTGATTAAAATAAACACATAATAACAATCATGTTAACATTTCTTGGATCAAAAAACTGTCAATAATCAACATCACCTCATTAATTGAGTATTTTGATTGCGTTTAAAATCACAACATGTTTAAGACTAAATTTAACATTAATTGAGATCATTTTAAATTTTAATTGCAGTTGGTAATTTAGGGTTTTTGTGGGATTTTCATATTTTTTTATATTTTAGGGTGGCAATCGTAATTGTAATATATTAAGCCCCCGTTTTCATTTTCTACTTAAGTAGATAGGTATGTCACGTTCAAATCGATTCTCAAAAATATACAGACAACAGCAAATTATTTTACCAATAAAAATGATGTATCTGAAGGTCACACACAGCTAAACCATAGCTGGTAGTTGTTTGGGTAGTTTAAAACCTCATCCAACAACAATAATCTAAAACAAATGTACCGTAACATAAGTAATAAATAAATGATGAATGTGTGAATCAAATATAATATAATATAACCTCTTTCTTTTACATACTTAATTCTCATCATTCATAAATCCGAGTGAATAACTCAACGGAAAGAACTTCAATGCTTGATAAATGCTTAATAATGCGTAAAGCGAGAAATAACACTAAACTCACAAAACAATAACAATAATAGAGATAAGATCTGACAGCTGACGATGGCGGATGCAACGCGAGACACGAACTCTCCCGAAATCAACCGAGTGACGCGCGATAATTCACGAACGCAAAGTTTCGGCGCGGCCGAAGGTTCGGTGGGTTTTCTGCCGAAACCGAAACTGGTGCCGAAACTAGATTTTTGAGCCGAAACTGGCCGAAACCGAAACCGAATCGGACACAAAAAATTGGAACCCCCATTCAAACTTTCCCCACCAGTTTTTTACCCTTAGGGGTCCATAAATTACGTGAGGTGATTTTTTGATTTTTCGACCACCCCTCCCCCCTTGGTGAGATGTCGTGAGATTTGGCCCGACCCCCTCCCCCTAAATGCCTCACGCAATTTATGGACGCCCCGGACGCTTCATATTTTTGTTTATTTAACGCCCTTAGGGATTGAATTAAAAAAAAACATTTCTTAGTACATCTCTACCCATCAAGACACACACCCTCCAAATTTCGAATCCCTACGACCAGCGGTTTAGCTGTGCGTTGTCTGTCAGTTAGTGAGTCAGGACCACGAACCAAATACGAAGAGGACTGGGTCTAAGCAACTGTGCACTGTGGTTCAACCGTGGATTCAACTAAGTCCTTACGACATCACAGTAGGCGTGGCTTAAGTCAGTGTGCTACTGACCGGTTGATTGAACTAACCAACTCATTTTAACCAGCCAATCAGACTTTTTACTAGTTATACCTACTTATACCTGTTTGTAATGTTTCCATGGCAAAGGCACGATCGTAATGAAATATTACGTCCCTATTACAGTTCGTAATAGGGACGTAATACATATTATTCATTATTAAATTATTACTCTCCGCTGGCTTTTGCAGAGCGATTAAATCGATTTTGCTCGAAGAAGGTTTGCGAAATAATGACAACATTATAAACTTCTTTGAGTAATAGTACATTACTACCCAAGGGTGAAAGTAACTTATTTTGGTCACGAGACGGGGTTTGGCGCCCGAGCGTAGTGAGGGCGCTAATAGTTCGAGGAACCAAAATAAGTTACTTTAACCCGAGGTAAACACTGTGCTTTTCATTACGAATACAAGGAAAGTAAAAATAAAAACAAAAATAATAATTAACCAAAGAAAATATGAGTGAACACCTATTCACATAGGTACACACACGTGTATACTGACGTAGACATGTATTTTACTTTTTGATATTTTGACACTTTCACTTTGTTTTTTTTAAAGGCCAGTACTTTTACAAACATTATGAAAGGTTTTAGTCTGTTATTATAGATTCGGAAGAGGAACGATTTGTGATTGATTTAGGGAAGAGGTTTTAAATAGAAAAATAGTATTTGACAATAGGACCCGTTCAAACTTAAAATTTAAATTAATTATGGTCGAATTTCGACCACGGGCTACCACTAGTTTTACTTAAATCAACAACTTTGTTGAGATATTTTCCCGCCTATTTTGTTTTTTTTTTTCTGTGGCCTGCCAGCTATTAAGCCATTATTTTCGATTAGGGGCCATCCATAAATCACGTCACACGTAAAGGGGGAGGGGGGGAGGGGGTCGACGAAATGTGACAAGGGGGTGGGAGGGGTCCTAAGTTTTGCGACGTCACATTTAAAAATCTAATATATTATCTAAGTATTAAAACCGAAATTTGAATTTTTAACGAAAATTTTTGAAAAATTCTGAAAATTGTAAAAATATGTGATGTCACACAGGGAGGGGGGAGTCTCGCAAATGTCATCAGCTGTGACAAGGGGGGAGGGGTCTAAAAATCATGAAATTCGTATGACGTAATTAATGGATGGCCCCTTATCATCATTGAAATAAAGGTAATTATTTTGCCCAAATCTATGTTATTTTAAAGAAATAGTTGAAAGTAAATTATAATAAAGTCATTTAAAAAAATATATTATTTAATTATTACTTAACTTTATGTTATTTCAATTTTACATCGCGCTGTAAGGCTGTATAGAAAGTTGGAACTATTACATTCTCCTTGGTTGGAACATGGTTCAACAGAAATGTGAAAATAGAACTCGGTATTTTTTATAATTTGACAGCTGACAGATGAAAACGATTTTGCCCAGGCCTGAAAAGGATCACTTTCGCCCCGCTTCTCAGGCAACTTCAGACCTACTTACCGAGTATGAGTAAAGAAAAATACTATGTCCGCCCATTTTTCCTCTTGACACCATTGTTCCTTAACTTTCAGGCCTGGTTAATTTCATTTAAATGATGAGGTTAATTTCATTTAAGCACGGAGGGCATCACACCAAAGCAATCGTTCTCAATATTCACCTTTTGATTTGACTGTAAAGTGGGAGTAGTAGGGAGAGCATACCTACTACACAGCTTTCTAGGCTAGTTTTTTTATCTTTGTGGTCAGAGGTGCCGCCACACGATCTAACATAAGAAGTAGGATCGTTTGGTAACAAAGAATATTTCGAGTTGATTAATCGTTTTTCAGTACAAAATGTATTGAAAAGGTTTTAGCGATTTATGTCATTTCTAGTACTCAAACCTTAAATGGTCCCATAGAGCCATTTGATCCCTACATGAAATAGGATCGATGGGAATAAAAAAATATTTTGGTATTTTAGCATTTTGTTTTTTTGCTGACTGTACATTTTTTCAAAAATCTGTGAATGCAGCTCAGAATATCTCAAACAGTTATGGATGGTCTCCTAGGAACGTTTTCCTGTAACTATAACGGTTCAAGTAGCTGCCCTTACTGCCCCGTCTCAAAAATCCACCCTGTATACCGTTTTCGGCTCGGACAGGGTTTTCTTAACATACTGTATAGCTTACATGAATAAAAAAAAAAAAAAATTGTTAGTTCCAAAACATAATTCTATAGACAATTTAATTTTGTAAGTTTTTTTTTCTATCCAGCTTGTGGATATCCAGTTTCTTGGGCCCTAAAACCCGCGGCTCCCGTTTCAAGAAGACGAAAATACTTGCTGTTGACGACCAGCGCTATACAATTTATATTATTATTGGTATAGTATAGCGCTTTGGTTTAACACGGTGAATATATTTTAACATAATTGTAGTTTTAATAAGGTCGACAGTGCTAGGGTCAAGAGGTTAATTATGAAGTCTAGACTTGTACCATTAATTAATACTTAATTATTATGATAATGAACTAACTTAAAGCAGCATATAAAATGAAGCAACTGTACATTATAAAGGCATTACCAAGAAATAGGGAGATATATCAGTGCCTCTAGCTAAAAAGGACATAATTCAATTTGGACACTTTTCAGGAGAGCCAAAAATCCAAACTTTTAAGGATTTTTAGTATTTCGCAATTGTAATCTGTACTTTTTTTTACTTTACATTGTAGATAATAAATAGGCCTTTCATTTTATGGTAATCAATATTACATTTTCTCACTCTTACTATTTTTTGTTTTTTGTTTTTATCGAGTTGTTCCGTTGTTAAAGAAGTATTAATGGAATAACGTTACTTATATTAGTCAGTTTGCTCGTATTTAAAGATATATTACGAGTTATGTCCTTATTTTATAGATGAATTACAGGTATATTACGAGTTATTTCCTTATTTTATAGATGAACGAGCTAGTGCATCTATAAAAATAAGGAAATAAATCGTCTCGGGCACAGCTGATCTTCTCAGTCGAGGTCACTTTTCCGATCCGGCGGTAGAATTTAACGAAAAAAATGTAAAATGACAATTCGTAAGTGTCCCCTTAGGCATAAACATTCAGAATTTTGCACTTTGCAGCTTTTCCCGAGACTTCGTACGCGTAAATTATACTAGAAAAATGTAATTATGTAGGTTAGCCCTTCACGTAGCCTTCCAAAGACTTGTTGACTCGATCCAAAGACGCAATGTGAGGATCGGTGACGATTCTAAGCTTGCAAGCAGCATTGAGTCCTTAAGAGACTGCTGCTTGTGCCTGCTTGTATAATGGGCTATGATCCCAAGAATTATTTGAGTTGATGCCTACGGCCACTTTCTGTCATCACACCACTCGCCATTGACAGGTAATTCTTCTCCACACCTAAGAAGCAATAAGATCCCGTACCGTACGGTTCCAGAGGTACTTCCTGTCTCGTACTATAAGCCTGTGGAAAGAGTTCCCTGTCGAGGTTTTCCTAAGAGATTACAGCGTGGGGTTCTTCGAGAAAAGCGTTAAAAGGTTTTGACAGGGTCAGCAACGTGTGAGTGATGCCTCAGGTATTGTAAGCTTTCATATGCTACGGTATCCGCATAACATTGGGCGGGCCATACGCTTGATTGCCGCCTTAGTGGTATAAAAAATCGCTTAGTATTATGTGACCGACTCTGAGCGTGATTATTGTTTTTTTTGTTACCTGTGTGTACTAACATTAAGCTATTTCGCAAAGTATAAAATCAAATTGGATGCTGTAAGGAGAAAGTTGTATTTACATAATTAAAGTGTAGGACTTTTTTTAGATCATTTAATTTTAAACAAATGTCCTATATATTGTATTATCTTATTTAATGGTTTAGACAGCCTACCTATTGCAAGAAAGCGCGCTGGTGGCCAATTAAATCCTAGTTCATTTACTGTTATCGTTATACTACCTTTAATTATACATAAATAACAATATTTTTATCCAAACCAGACAAAAATTGCTGATTAGTAACCTACATAAACTTCTACTAGATTGATTTTAGTGGCGCTTTTGAAAATATCAGCATCTTGTGTAACTACACTCTGTTGATCATAATTGCTCCATCCGTGTTAAAGTATCGTAAGTATTTTTTCTAAGTAAAATATTGGTAATTACCTACTGTTGGTCGTTGATTCCCAGCTCTTTAAGTGTAACCAGAAGAGGCTATTAATGAAACAACACAATGATGTAAGAATTAGTTAAGTAAGTAGAAATAAAACTTTATTAAGCGCGATAATAATAATTTATGTAAGTTCTGTTTTGTGAAGCATTATTGAATTTATCTAGTGAATTACGAATACATGCTTACTACAATAATACAATTTTGTTAGGTACAATAATAATATAAACTAGCAAATTACCAAGGAATTAAACGACTTATTCCTATACAACAGTGAGCTACGCTTTAAACCACCAATAGTAATATAGCACTATATTACTATTTATTGGTGGTTTAAAGCGTGGCTTACTGTTGTATAGGATTGAGTCGTTTAATTAGTAGGGAAATACCGCTTGACAATACCTGAAGCAAACGCAACAAATGCAGTTACTCCCTTACAAACATTCTTACCAAATGGATTATCTTCATTTATTTCTTATTGGATTTAAAACTTTTTGGAACAACATGGGTTATGCCTTTCTGTAATTTAAATAACTGGTATTATGACTTTGTGTTCAATCGTGTTTTAGAATTTATTACAGTTGTGTCTTTTGAGCTGTAAAATTTGCTGGATATCTATTGATGTGCCTTTAGAAACAGCGAGTTATGCCTTTGATGTATTTGAAAAAAACTAGGTTAGGATTGAGCTAGAGTTATGTCCTTTTGATATGTTATGTAACAGAACACGTAGATTACAACGGTGCAAGAAAAAAAGGGCATAACTCGAGTTATGCCCTTTTTGACTAGAGGCACTGATATGTGACCGTCCAAAATAGTATGTCCTATTAAACGGAGTCCATGTACAAAGTAGGACTCAGTCGTTCGCGAAAAATAATGTAAAAAACAGGTTGGTACCTATTGCTAATACGGCTTATCTTCTGTTGAATAATACGCAACAAAATGCCTTTTAAGTTTTATTTTATTTCTTTGGGAATACATTTAATTTACGCTAGTAATAGAGCTTAACTAAACAAGTAAATGAGTTATCACACAACTAGCACCGCGGCACCGTTATCAACAAAATAAAGTTGATTGTCGATTTGCGAGTGTGATAACAGATGTGTGAATTTCACTACATGTAGTTACGCGCTGAGCACAAGTCTTGTAAAGGTAATGTAAGGAGGTACCATATCTGCTAAAATAATACATCACTGAGCACATATAATAGGGTTTAGCAGATATGCGGTATTTAACTATCCTTGAAATTTTCATGTAAATAGCTTTTGAAGACCTTTTTAACCTCTGACGCAACGGATGGATGGATATGTTACTGTGTGTGTCGACTGTAACGCTTACGTTTATTTGTGTGCCTAACGATTGCAGTATTTAACTTGGTAAAGCCTAATTTGGAGATATTTAAATAAAATATGTGTATCGGTTGAGAAAAGTAGAGCGTACCTAATAATTTGAAGTTTTACAAGAGTCATGTATAAGGGAAGGGCTACAATATATTTTGCAGCAATGCGCGACGACGTAGAGGCCTGCGGTTATTGGTACACTGCGGCGTTCCTTTTCATTCAGGAGCTTTGGTAAGCCGTAACAGATAAGATACCGTTATTCGGTTATTTGACTGTCTTTGGCACAGTACCTCCAGAAGTTATGTTCCTTTTATAGTATTATTAGGGTTCCGTACCCCAAAAGGAAAATACCCGACTACTGAAAAATCACGCTGTAAAAAGTATGAAACAAGAAAATATTCTCATCTAGAGGATAGCCGTGGTCCGTGTAGGTCCTTTAGGGCAAAATGGCATATGAACATGGACCACGGCTATCCTCTAGATAATAATACTTATTTTCTACTACTACTAATAATACATTGTGTCTAGTAGCTCTTGCAGTACGACAAATCCGATTTTGCTCGAAGAAGGTTTGTGAAATAATGACAACATTATAACCTTTTTGAGTAAAATAATTTTGCACAAACAAACCAGACACGTAACAGCCCTTGATAGTTTCTGCCCGGTTTGCATACAAATCGCTATATGGTCTCCCGGGCGGACAGTACCCGCCCCTTGCCTCTTGTACTCCGCACGACCCCGTCGTCGGCCGACTGTATGTACCAAGATTGTGGTATAGGTATGTGTTTAGGGTTCATGTATATATGTATGTATGTGAGATTCTTCATTCCACCATAACTTATAAATGCCTGAACGAATTTGGATGTATGTATGGTATCGTTAGAATCCTTACATCATTCCGGGTAACACTGGATATATTATTTTTGAAAAAAATCAATAAGGCGGCATTATGCCTCAATTTTCAAATGTGAAATAAATATTTTGTTTCTCCATTATTCCCTGAAGCGACTGTAGCCTAGGGGCGAACACGTTGGGCTCAATCAGAAGGTCCCAGGTTCGATCCCCGGTGGGGCATGCACCAATGGATGAATTTTCATCTATGTGCATAATTTACAGTTCGCTAACGGTGAGGGAAAACATCGTGAGGAAACCTACCTATCCCTCGGGATTAGGTAATAGTCAGTTCCTGTATACACGGCGACAAGGTTCACCACCTGTCACGTTGGGTTCTGACTATCAGGTGAAACGTGGGCTTTGAGTTGCCTTAATACCGCCACAATGTGGTGGTGTATGGCCACTCAAGCCTCTGACTACCCCCCGAATGGGGATAAAAGTCGTGACGTTATATATATATATATATATATATTATTACAATATGGGCATCAAATTGAAGGCCTTGATGAGCATATTCTAAAACTAGAATTTATAGGCATAATTTAACATAGGTAGGGTGTACTTGCAAAACAAACATTTCATTTTGGCTGTTGTCACTAAAATGCATAAAATAAATATGAATAATTAAAAACCGGCCAAGTACGTGTCGGACTCGCACTTAGAGGGTTCCGTACCACCGTATAAATTTAATTTAATTTTTAGTATTTCGAATAAATTCTGTAAAAATTTCAATTTAAAACAACGCCATCTATCTATACTGAGTTTAATACTGAAAACACATTCGAAACTTGAAGCCGTAAACACGTTGTACAAATCAGTTTAGCCATATATGACTAGATGGCGCTACTGTGACTGGTAGTATTAATTTTAAACTTATTTATTGGTCAAAAATGTAGTTTTACAATTCTTTTTTTTTCAACAATTTATGTAAAAGCTGTCATAATGATCACTCATGGTTAAAATGTTAGTTTTCTCTTTATATATTGTTTAATTTATGAGTTATAAATAAAAACGTCAAAAATATCGACTTTATTGTATGGGGACCCCCTTTATTTTTATGTTTTATTTTATTTTCAGTATTTGTTGTTGTAGCGGAAACAGAAATACACATTCTGTGAAAATTTCAAGTCTCTAGCTATTACCGTTCGTTAGATACAGCCCGCTGACAGACAGACGGACGGACAGACAGACAGATAGATGGACAGCGTAGGCTCAGTAATAGGGTCCCGTTGGCACCCTTTGGGTACGGAACCCTAAAAATTAAAAAACACGACTGCCCTGCCAAAAAACGAACTAAAAAGTATAAAACAAGTGCAGTGTAATTTCTTCATTCTTCATTCATTTTTCTTTATTGAAGGAATTGAGCTACGGCATACTAGCTCTGTTTGTTCTATTCTAGCAACGATGTTGGGCCCGTGGTCATAACGCATAACGTTTTGTCCTTCTAGTGTTCTAGGGTTGGGGGGGCCCGTCCAAATGACTAAAACTATTTTACAAATTTTCACTTCACAGCCAACGATTGGCAAACACATCATTTCACATTTCATCAAAAAAAAAAACGTTTCGTTATACAAATTGCACGCTGAGCGAGCGAAGCGAGCTCGGGACTTCGGGGCACTCGACTTGGCTGGGTTAAGTTCGAAGGGAATAACGGGGGGGAACCCCCATCATTCCCTTCCTGTTAGGTTACTTGTGACTCTAAACGCAGAAATAGGAGCCCCGTGAAGCGGAGCTCCGTTAACTTTGTCATAGATTAAAATGGCTGACATGTTTGCAAAGTGAGAAAATGAAACATTTGCGAAACAAGTTAATTTTGAAATGAATGTTTGTAAAGTGTTTGTTTGTAAAATGAAGCATTTGCAAAACAAGTTAATTTTTAAATGAATGTTTGTAAAGTGTTTGTTTGTAAAATGAAGCATTTGCGAAACAAGTTAATTTTGCAATGAATGTTTGTAAAGTGTTTGTTTGTAATATGAAACATTTGCGGAACAAGTTGATTTTTAAATGAATAGTATATGAAACGTTGGTTATAAACTAAACATTTGTTAAACGATATTTGGTTAAACAGCAGTGAACCGTGGGGGTACCTATAAACTTTTGTGTCACATATTAATTAGGATCATATAAATTCCTTGATTAGGATATAAAAGAAAAACGACTACTAATCAAGTAATGTTTTGAGGTAGTGGTTGGCTTTCTTTCGGTGTCCTGACTTTTATCTAGCTGTCTGTGACTTTAATCTCAGTCTGTCTAGTTACTTTGTATGCCATCGCGTCTCCCTTGGGGGACGGCATGCCCACTACTTTGAAAACTCATTTTCTAGTGAGAGAGTCACTTGAGACTGAGAGAAAGCACATCACACAACAACGCCGCGATGACACAGCTTAGCAGTGAGCAAGGTGTCTTATGCATCCATTATTTCATCCAAGGTATTTATGAAAAGCATGTAAGTATACACAATCCTTAGACTCAACCCCATTACCCACAGCTTAAAATACAAAAAAATAAATGGTTATATCCTTTACGGAATTTTAGCTTATTTACGTGGCATATTATTATCATCATTTGTGTGAGTGGGGAAACACGTCACATAAACCTACAGTGCCTCAAGCTTATATGGCACGGTGGCCAAAAGAAGAACTAAAATTCTAAGGGTCTATTTGAAGCATCAGATAATTCTTATCCACCTAATAAATATGGTGTTTTGGCGAATTAGAGTTATCTGAAGATTCTGAAACAGGCCCTAAAAGGATTATTTTTATAAGTCTTGTGCCTATTGGCACTAGCGACGCTCACAGTGGGTGAGTTGAGTTTGTGGGATTCAGATATACAGGGTGTCCCAAAACTTTGCCACATGGAGGGGAAGTACCTTAAATATTGTAGATAGAGAATTTTACTGAATGAAGACTTCATTTTTATTTTAAAAACAATACGAACTGCATTCAAAGGTTTTTGAAAACTCGCTTGCCACACTCGGGAATCGGACCGGCTAAAATCCGAAAAAATAACATCCTGTTCTTTTATGGCATCAATCGATAGGATCAATGATAAGAACCAAATCTCTCTAACAAGCATGGTAAATTAAATGAAAGGAAAACCATGAAATCTTAACTTATAAACTCATGAATTCAAAGATAAAGTTTATCCACAAAAAATGGAGCTAATTTCGAGCAACAAATTAGTTAGTTTACTATTTTTTATTCGTTCAATTAAAATAAGTGAAGATTTTATGGTTTCCTTTCAATTTGAAAATTCGCTTGCCTCACTCGGGAATAGAACCGGCTAAAATCCGAATAATAACATCCTCTACTTTTATAGCATCAATCGATAGGGTCAATCATAAGGATAAAATCTCTTTAAGAAACATAGTAAATTAAATGAAAGCAAACCCATAAAATCGTTACTTATTTTAATTTTCACTTATTTTAATTCTTATAAGTTAAGATATCGCGGTTTTCCTTACATTTAATTTCCCATGTTTCTTAGATTGATTTGATCCTTGTGATTGATCCTATCGATTGATACCATAAAAGTACCGGGTGTTATTTTTTCGGATTTTAGCCGGTTCGTTTCTCGAGTGTGGCAAGCGAGTTTTCAAAAATCCTTGAATGCAGTTCGTATTGTTTTTAAAATAAAAATGAAGTCTTCATTCAGTAAAATTCTCTATCTACAAAATTTAAGGTACTTCCCCTCCATGTGGCAAAGTTTTGGGACATCCTGTATATGTTATGAGAGAGCTGCGGAATACCTACTAAAAAATACTCAATAGTCAATAGGTACTTCAAATTTTGTACACATCCAGATGATAAGGTGGGTGAATAAACGAATAATTAGTAGGGAGCATTGACATTATTAATTTGTAGTATACCTAGACGGGTGTCATGCTTTGTCCAGACGGACACGTTTAACGACGGGTCAATGTATCGATTCGTGTCTGGAGAGGTATTGCAGCGTTATACATAGAAGCTTGCATTATCTTGATTATATAGTACGAAATACGCTTAAGGACGACCTTCACACATCGATTTACCGGAGTAACCCTAGATTTTATCAAATAAAATATGTTCAGACATATTTTTAACCCCCGACGAAAAACGAGGGGTGTTATAAGTTTGACGTGTGTATCTGTGTATCTGTGTATCTGTGTATCTGTGTATCTGTGTATCTGTGGATCTGTGTATCTGTGTATCTGTGTATCTGTGTGTCTGTCTGTGGCATCATAGCGTCTGAACGGATGAACCGATTTGGATTTAGTTTTTTTTGTTTGAAAGGTGGGTTAATCGAGAGTGTTCTTAGCTATGTTTCAAGAAAATCTGCTCAGCCGTTTGAAGACCATCAGCTCTTTTCTAGTTGATGAAAAGATATAAACAACTTCCATAGGTCTGATCGATACGAAATTTGAAATCCTGTCACTTGTCAATGATATTACAAAGTATGACAACCTTGACCTGATACGCAGGCATCATCAGAAGAACTCCTCAACGGTGTACGGCATCTACCTTATGTTTGGGCTCATACGATGCGTTTTGGCGAGCACATGCTAATACAAGCTGGGCAGTTAGTACACCGGTAATTGTATAAGTTTAAAAAGCATGAAATAAAAATTAAATTTAAAATTTAAAAAACCCCCGACAAAAAAAATCCTCTAAAAAGAAAAAAATAATATCTGAATATTTTCACCCAAGCGTCGTCGTTACGTCGGGGGACCGTTAAGTACGCCGGTCATGGTCATAATCTACAGGTTACTCGTAATGTACTTAGCGGTCCCCCGACGTAACGACGACGCTTGGGTGAAAATATTCAGATATAATTTTTTTCTTTTTAGAGGATTTTTTTTGTCGGGGGTTTTTTAAATTTTAAATTTAATTTTTATTTGATAAAATCCAGGGTTGATCCGGTAAGTCGTCGGTGAAGGTCGCTCTTCAGTGTATCTTAGACCAATATTAGACATAGAAAGTAGCTTTGAAAAATTGAGAATTATTTATTTTAATTCTTTTATTTTATGATATTATAAATATTTTTATTTTTATATGCACTAGGTATATCTATTTCATAAAACATATCACCGAACAGGTTTTTTTATCTTTAGTAGTAATAAAAATATTTATTCCCTTGCAGTAGGTACTCATTTCAAATGCTTTTAATTAGTTTTATGTATAATGAACCCTGTCAAAAAGTTATCAGACCTCATGTAGAGTCAAGCTTCTAACTCCACACGCCCTAACTCTACAAGCCCTTACTTCACAAACTCTACACCTGAGTTAGTTTTTTTTTTTGTCTTTTGTCCACTCGCAACGGGCACACGTCGGGCGTAATCGGCCACATCGACAACAATCGTTTCTGTTCGGACGGCAAGATCGCGCGGGTACACATTAGGCGTTTTGCGCGCGCTTAATTCCATTCCGTAATTTAAAGGGTGTGATTTACTAAAACTCCTGAAATATGTATTTTATTATTATTTATAACATGGAGTCCCTATATCAATTTTCAGACCTCTAGCATCAAAGTTTGCGGAAGTCTCATACAAACTTCCATCCCCTAGTTTTAGGGATTGGGGGGTAAAACTTCCAAGTTTAAGATTTTTTTGTTGTTTACGTACTAATATTAGCTTACATACCAAATTTCAGATTTTTAGGACTTCAGGAAGTACCCTAAGGAGAAGAAGTATAAGAGCTAGGTATGCAGCTAGCTATGCTTAATGAGTCCATTATTATATCCAAACCCAAGTTATGAGGGTTCAAAAAATGACGAAACGCTTCGAGAAAAGGTATAGTAGTGCCCTTGCGCTTCGCTTGTCTCGTATTGGCGGGGGCACTACCGTGCCCCCAGATTCAACATGTCGCGGACAGCGTTTGCGGGTACCATTTTCCTTCTGCTTCTTACTTCATCTATGTGTACCTAACTGAAGCAATAATTATTAGAAAATACCCTGATTTCGTCAGGAACTAAAATGAAATACTTATTTTCAAAATATGTCAGTACTTAGGTATATTTATTTATAAAAAATATTATTCACGACGACTCCTTGTAAGGTGTCATGTAACATTCGGCATTCATGAGGTAAGTGTCACAAGTATTCCTCTTCTCAAATTTTTCTAAGATGTCGGGATGTAGATGTTGATTGATGACGGCCGCGCATTGCATGTCGGAGGCGGCGTGCGCGAGGCCCGCCCGCAGCTGGTGCAGCACGACGGGCTGCCGGGAGTACCGCTGCAGGGCGCCTGCCGGCAGCGGCTGCGACGCGGCAGCGCGCAGCAGCACCACTCGCGAGCGCAGCGCTCTCACTGGGCTCTCGGAGCGCCTCGACTGCGTGACGCGCGCCAGCGCCGCTTCTATGAGAGCGCGCGCGTATTGCGCGGAGTGCGGCACGCGGCCCAGCAGGCTCCGCACGGTCGCGTCCACCTTCTGCGGCCAAGTGGCGGCGGCCTGCAGCTCGCCCTGCAGCCGCGCGGCGGCGGCGGCGGCGTCGCGCGCCATCAGCCGGGACATGTGCCGCACCACCGCCTCCTGCAGCTGCTCCTCGCTCGCGTACTCGCGCAGTACCAGCTCCACCTCTACTCTCAACTCGTCCGGCATGTAGCCGATGCAGAAAACGGTACCGATCAGTCCTGAAAATAACAAAAAGTACGCCCTAAGTCCGATGTGGTTCTTTAAATGTCGTTGTTTTATTGTTAGCACTATTACCTTGGTCCTCCAAAATAGATGCAGTCTCCAGTGCCACCTCAACTCCACTCTCATAGCCCAATAGGTAGAAATCGTTTTTAATTTCCACTTTTGTCAGCAATATCTGGAAAACAAATATAGGTAGGTAAGAAAATATAATCTTTACGTGTTTTCCGTTTTTTCGCCTATTATATCCGCCCCAGTCCTAGGCCAAGACTTCTGCTGTATGTCCGGCACTATGTACAGGTACTGCTCACTCGTATTCTTCAGCTATGTACCTGTGCGTATCTGTGCGCCAGTTCCCTCGGCGCCTCGTGCGGGTTGTCGAGCCCCGGCTGCAGCGCCAGCGCCGGCAGCTTGAGGCGCTCGCACAGCGCGCGGAACCGCTCGTGGTGCCCCTCCATGCCCGGCACTATGCACAGGTACTGCTCGCTCGTGTCCAGCTCGTCATTTCGCTGATATCATAAGCAGCATTCATAAATAATCATGAATCTTTTGCTTACGCGCTTGTGCATCCATACTTATTGATAGTCAAATTTATATATTTATAGAAGATGTGAGGTGCAAGCTATGATTGCCAACCACGAAGCAAATAGATAGTGGAGTTGTTCGTATTAGATTTCCCTATGAAACAACGCTTGACAATTTGCGCTGGTGAAGGGGTGTTAGATTACACCCACTTCTCTATTTTCTATCTACCGGTCAATAGCAAAACTACTCGCTTCGTTATATGCCGATGTTAGTACGTAGTTTAACTTTTTCACACTACATGTCACTAAGTGTAGGTAGGTACGCCTTCTCCATAGAGATTTTAATTAGAAGATACGTTCTTAGTAGATATCTCTATGAAACAACGCGTGGTAATTTGCGCGGGATGACGCGGGTGGTGGGGGTTAAGAAATGCGTGGCATCTATCTACCGGCAAATAGCTGAACTACTCGCTTTGTTTATGTGGATGTTAGTACGTAGTTTAACTTTTTGCACTAGATGTCACTAAGTGTATGATCATGAAAAATTACGTACAAAGGGACGTCATCTAGTGTCGAATATAATTATATTTGTTATGCGAACGTTGGCAAGACGTCTGCACAGGACGAACGCCAACAGCACACTGACTTAAGCCACGCCTACAGTGATGACGTCACCGGCCGAGTTGATTAAGCTATGTCCCCACTAGTGCGCTTTCACGTTCATCTTGCGCTTTCATCTGACCCATGCATGAAGCGCCATAGCGCATGCAATAACGCATGCGATATTCTAGCTTAAAAATAGCGAATACCCGTAGCGCACGCTGATCCGCCACCGGTGGGTTCGCGTGCAACATTCCGTGCGTTTTACATACAAAATAGCGGAAGATGAAGTTTAAAACTATCTTTCTTTTAAAAAATCTTTCAATATTTGCGTTGTTTCGTGTCTTCAAAACACCGTTCATCCAGATACTCTTTCTCTTGCGGTTTTTCCTTATAGGTAATACTTAATATGCCGCATGAATAGCTACACGTGTCCGTCAGGACGACTGACCAGGGCGCATAGGTGTAGACGATAAGCTGCATGCGTCTTAAGGCAATCAATATTGCATGCACTTGACGCGAAACGAATTGAAAGTTGAAGACGCAAGATGAACATGAAAGCGCACTGGTGGAGACATAGCTTCATAAGGCCCAATGCCAATGCTAATCCTTAGACCAAGTCCTGTTAGTCTTTTGACCATGTTGCCAACTGCCTTATTTATTACTTATGCACAAGGTAAGGATAAGCTATAACCCTAGAAGTAGGTTGATATACTAAGGTCAATAAAGCTATCCGCTTTCGAGTAAAATAAGATAAATTAATTAGGTTAATTGGACATACCCTCGAAAAGGTAATAAGTGTTGGGAGGAGCACCATTTCTGTAGTTGCCATAAGCTCATCCGAGTCTATGTAGGAGAAGAAGTTCGCCAAGCCTTTAGTATTTTCCGCTTCGAATTCTATATCATCCAGTTGGCGAATTCTGTGAGGATAATGATAAATTGAGTTAGATATATCGTCATTCATTTACCATAAAGTTGTAAGCTGCAAGTAACTTACACTTTAATCGACAGTGATTGTATTTCTTTCTCACTTAATGATATGTTGCGATTGTTTTGTAAGTAAATAGAGATGATTTTCAATTTATGTTCTGCCACACCTAATTCTTCTAGAGTAGTATCCACGGATGTCTCTTCAGAAATGTTTATATCTGGAAATATTTCAATGAGTATTATCGGCGCCTACGACAAAGAACAAAGCTAAGCTAGTTAAAGTATGTTAGCTAATATACGGTATCTACAGGCCGGGCGATGACGTTTCTATCGAATTTTCGATTTTTATTGACTATTCTAATTGAATGACTTAGCGCCGCCATACACGCGACTGCAAAAATGCAGTCCGTGTGCAGTCGCGTGCCGTCGACTGCAACCAAACTGCAAAAATGCAGTCCGTGTATGTTAGCGCTTAGGTATGTCCAAATACACTGGACCGCAATGAAAAAGGTTCGGTTAGGAAATCTTCAATATCTTCAAAAGTACCTGACCTAGCTTTATGAAATAAAGACTAAATTAAATAATATTTTAATGTGCTTAAATGAAAATAAAAAAAAAAGAATACAAGCGTTTTATTTTTAATAAATGTAAAATAAATAAAAATGATATTGAAGATTTTCTATCCGACCCTTTTTCTTTGCGGTCCAGTGTACCTATATCAAATACACATTGTTAAAATATCTTATGCATTATTTTGTTATAGATTTTACATAGTGTACCTATATGTGAGCCGTAAGTTGAAAATAGTATATTTTTAACTTGTTTTGTACAACATTTGGTAACATTTAAACATAAATGATTACATACATAAATACATTTTATTTCCGACGGTCTGAAGTCTGTAAATGGGCCAACGGACAGGATTAATCAATTCTACGTAAAGTCATAATTTTCAGCCTTAGTAATATGAGAGATCAAACCAGAAAGGTAGGCAATTTGCTGCAGCAGCGTGGGGTTGTTCGTGCGCATCGGCGCCGCTTGTAGCGCGCCGGGTCTGCACCGCAGCGCGCGTTCCGTCGCCTGCGCCGCCGACCGCCGCCATACGCTGTTCTGACTCGCTCTGTCACCATCCTTAAACACGACAGGCAAGATTGTATTGCTAGCATCAATATGTATTGAAACAGTTCATGTGGGATTTCAGCGGTGAGAAATAATCTTTGCTTACATCTCTGGGCTGTGATAGAGTTAAGATAGTGGCCGGCAGTTGGTTTCGTACTCGCGATAGACAGGTATACTCTCCTATGGTGTTATCCATATTCACGACAACGAAATATCTGAAACAAACGAACTATGTTATCTTTAACGATCTCATAATAATATTTTATTTCATTGACACTTGTTAAAATCTTACTTTATATTCGGGCATAATTGTTTCGTTGCTAAATCTAAATAAGTTAACAAAGTTTCTTCAGTATCGGTTTCATCGTCTACGATAGTGTAAATGCTTTCCAGTTGTCCCAAATGCAGAGCGTTGTTTAGTAGAGTTTTAACGTCCTTTTCAGTGTGCAAATCTTCAGACGATATTTCAACTTGAACGCCTTGTCTTTCCCATGAGCTGTAGGAGATAAGGAAACACACATAAATTACGTATTTATTGGTAGAAGTTTGATACACTATGTCCGTAGGCCGCTCGGCTCATTGGATTGATCCCAGAGCTATATACATATATAGAGGATATTTGTAAAGAGCCCTATCATAATATTCTCTATTTGGTGATTAGAACATCCCGCAGGTTAGTGTATAAGCAAGTGTTTCTTACTTTGCCACCATTCTTAAAAGGTGTTTCATCTGACGATATTGATTAATTTAGAAAAAAATA
Organism: Drymonia ruficornis; assembly: GCA_947859195.1. NCBI lineage: Eukaryota > Metazoa > Arthropoda > Insecta > Lepidoptera > Notodontidae > Drymonia > Drymonia ruficornis. Next base: position 3,237,801 of record OX401924.1, on the reverse strand, counting down.
AAATAATAATGATTCTACCTTTCGATGAGCTTACCGCTTTTTAAATTCAAGGTATGACGCCGAGTGTGTCTTGCTATGTAGATACAGCTTTGTAGCGCCCCGACTCACCAGCCTATCGGCCATTTGCAAGCCGAACGACTTGTAGTCACACAGCACCAGCTGGCACTTTTCCGGATTGCATGCTAGACTGTAAATGAGAAATATAGAAATTATACTCATAGGTACCTATATTGAGTCATTGGTAAGCAAGATTTCTGAGGGTTTGCGAGGAAAAGAGCAGAAAAAATCTTGATGGTTAAACGTAAAAAAGACGTTTTCTTCATGTTGGCGGCTTTTAACTATCCTGATTTGGCTAAATTTCCACGGAGCGACAGCTGTCTGCATTCCGAAATCTTACTAGAATGATTGCCGGAAACTAGATAAGGGATAGTAGTAGTTCCTGTTAACTGTATGTGTACCTTGGTTGCACGTGGTGTGCTATGTCCCGCACGCGCAGCAGCGCGCGGCCGCGGTGCTGGCTGGCGGCGAGCAGGCGCAGCGCGCGCGCCGCCTCGCCCGCCGCGAACGACACGCGCGACAGCGGCTGCACGTACCCGCGCGCGATGCCCTCACTCACCATCATTTGCAGGGTCTAGAATATTACAAATGGAACTTCGGATCTATACACATTGGTTGACAAGAACCACAAAATTAATGATTTTTAATTGTGTCCTTGGCTCGTAGAAAAAATGTGATCTTCTAATAAGAAATCATGCAATGAACCTTCAGTTCTTCGTTATTTTCATGCGTGAAAATAGAAGAGAAGTCAACGGCATAGTATGATCTTGCGAACTCGAGGTGGTTCATTCCGAAGTTGTATTTATCATGGTTTTGCAGTTGAGTTGTATCAAACATTATTCCGTGCACAGAACAACATTTTATTGAAATCTGGAAGAAAGAAAAAGAGCTAATTTAGATAAATAACAATGCAAAAAGTTTTGCACGGATGTCTAGAAAGTTTCTCGTACATTTTTGAAGTCTCCAGATCCGGAGGAAATAACAAAATGGCAGCCCTTTCCCTTTGTTGTTTGTAGGACCATATCTCCGAAACTTTCGTCCCGAGAATTTCCAATATGATCATCTGAAAGCAAAAATATGTTTGTAGGTAACATTTGGAAAAATACACAACCTCTCGGGAGTATAGATGTTGACGTGGAGCTAGTAGTATACCTACATCCTGGAACACATGCGCTAACTACCTATCTCATCCGGTGAAGCTATAAAAGGCATTTACGACCAGCAACATTTATCAGTCTATACATTTACATACATACCTGTACACAGATACATATAAATTAAATCGAAGTGCCTGTTTGTAATGTTAAAATAATAGCTTTTTACTAAATGAAAGTATAGATGGATGAATAGATAACTCTTTATTAATCAACCACTAGAAAAATAAACATTTATAAATAATTACACAATTTACACAGAAAGTGGAAAATGGGCGGCCTTATCACTAATAGTGGTCTCTACCAGGCAACCCTTGGATGGAGAGGATCTAAAGAAAAAATAATACGAGGGTGTACTTACATAAATTACCACGTACTTTATACGTACATGGTACGTATGTACGTTACTAATAACAAAACAACTATTTTTGTATCTGTAAGTTTATTTCGCCTAATCTCCGAAACGGTTGGACCGATTTTGACAGGAAATTCACTGGCAGATAGCTGATGTTATAAGGACATCACTTAGGCTTATTTTTAGCAAACATTAACAAACATTTGTGTTATATACAGGATGGATTTTTGAGACGGGGCAGTAAGGGCAGCTACTTGAACCGTTATAGTTACACGAAAACGTTCTTCGGAGACCTTACCTAAGTTTTTGAGATATTCTGAACTGCATTCACAGATTTTTGAAAAAATGGACAGTCAGCGAGAAAAATGCTAAAATACCAAAATATATTTTTTTATTCCCATCGATCCTATTTCATGTAAGGATCAAAAGACTCTATAGGACCATTCAAGGTTTGAGTACTAGAAATTACAGAAATCGCCAAAAACTTTTCCCATACATTTTGTACTGAAAAACGATTAAGTAGTTAACTCGAAATATTTTTTGTTGCCAAACGATCCTATTTCTTACTGTGATCAAAATACTCTTTGAGGCCAACTGAAATTTGAGTACCTAATATGGTACGTAATATGGGATACGAGATTCGGTATATGCGGGATACGGGATCCGGCAAACGGGATCCGGGATCCGGTAAAAACGGGAAACGGGATCCGAGATACGGGGCCCGGGATCCGGGATCAGAGATCCGATTTGTTTAAATTTAAATTCTACGCGGACTAAGTCGGAGAAAAGCTAGTTAGGTATAATTTGAATGCTTGACTCTGTAGACAAGCGTTCTACTCTGTAGTAGGGGTCGTTCTGCTCATCAGTGACGATCATATGACAACACCCGCCACCGTCTCTTTTAAGTGAAAACAGCATCTTTAATCCGTATTAGAATCAGACTATTCGTAAGAGCTCTTGCCTAAATGAAAAAACAAGTTTTTTTACTTTGACCATACTAAATGTTTTCTGCCCTTTTGTATTACCTTTAAGTTCCGGAAACATTTTTTTCAAAAAGTTTTTCTTGCTTGTGTCGCTAACAGTTGTAAATACTTGGCAGCTGAGAGCCAGAGCGATGGAGATGGCGGCTTGTCCCAACCCGCCGGCCCCTCCGTGGATGAGCACCGACGTGCCGGGCCGCAGCTGAGCCTTGATGCCCTGTAGAAACAATGGAAGTAATAACCAGTTAGCAGTGTCAACCAAATCATTCAAGTGAAACATTAACATTGCTGTCAGTGATAAGTAGTATACACTCACTAGACAGTAAAAGGCGTGCGCGTACGCGAGAGGCACGGTGGCGGCGTCTTCCAGGCTCCAGTGCGCCGGCACCGGCCACAGCATCTCCGGTATAGCGCGCACGCGGCTGTTGCACGACCCACTAGGCACTATGCCCATGACGCGTTCACCACTAACAATAAATAAATCTGTTATAAAGACAGCTTTTAAAAAATAATCTTTAAAATGTATTTCCATTTGTACCTTTTCGTGGTTCCACTGAAGTCCATTCCGTAGCTGTTTTCTAAGTTTTGTTTAAACAATAATGTACCATTTGCTTTCTTGACGTCATTGTAATTCAATCCAGCGTAGTGAACCTGGTGATAATATATATTTTAGGGATCCATTCCTGTTTTTTACAGTTATCTTCAGTAGTGCTCTATATACCAAATACCAACCGATACGGCAATTCCATCTCCGGTGGGTTCGGGAGCTTCCACCCAAATCAAAGAATCCAAGTCACCGATTTGAGAGCATTGTAAAGATTTGTTTTTATCGTTCGTGGAGAGTTCTTTTATTGGCACGTAGTATTCTCCTCCCCAAGTATCCTAGAAAATATGAACAGGTAGGTAGATACAATGAGGAATGGAAAGTTATAAAAGTAATTTTAATAAGTATAAAAACTAAAACCCGACTACTGAAAAAACGCGCTCTAAAAAGTATGAAACAAGAAAATATTCTCATCTAGAGGATAGCCGTGGTTCGTTTAGGCCATTTAGATCAAAGTGGCATATGACCACATATTATTATTTATTACGTATATTTCTAGCTTGTTTAATGTAGGCACGGTATATACTGGGTGAAATCGAAATCGTGGGCAATATTTTAAACGGTGATTCTACCCATGATTCAGAATATTTATGTATTACCCAGGTAAGGTATAACAGTTAAATGGTTTGCTTATTTACCCGAGCAATATTTTTTATCAATAGATTTTTTATTTGTTTTCCCAAAATATTCTGAATCATGTGTTGAGTCATATTTTGAAATATTGCCCACGATTTCGATTGCACTGTGTTTACATAAAAATTGTACCTAAACTCTTACATTTTCGATAACGTTGTATGCTAAATCAATGTTCTGTAAGTTGTTCATACCAGGGTTGTGGTATTTTATGTCATTGGTCATGAGCAAGTGGACTTCATTGCCATTATTCCTCCAGTCACGGACGAGCTCTTTGAGTCCTGGCAGCGCTGGGTAACATGTGACAATAAGCAGCGTCTGCTTAGGTAGTAGGCAACCGTAAGTTAATTTCAGAAATTCAATATCAGCGATACTTCTGACGGAGACAGTAGTACTAGTGACTGGCTCGGGCTTGGGGTGCCAGCGCGTTAGGTCCAACCGATGCTTGCCGTCAGTGTGAGATGAGACCACGCGGTAGAATGGCATACGCACGTTACTACCATTATCCTGTTCCTCACTGATTACGAATGCGTCGCGTTGCAGGACACGATCCAGCAAATGAGAGAACTGTAAAAAAAAATTTTAGGAATAAGACGTGTATCCGTTGTAATCGATAGAATCACGATTTATTAAACTAAAATTCTTAAAATAAACTTACGCCGTCTTTCATGGATAGGTTTTGGACAAGCACAAGATCGACTTCTGTTAGGCGATCGCCAAATTCTGCAGCTGATTCTAAAGTCATTTCCTCATAATCGATGTTGATATCGACAACTTCATCTACAGTATTTTTAATTTCTTTAAATATGGCTCCTGTTGCTTGATCATTTGTAATACCAACTACGTTCAAAACTCGTTTGTTTCTATTTTCTGCAACTATTTGCAAGAAAACTTGGAGTGAAGTGGAAGCCTAAAAGATGATACAATCGTTAAATTTCGTTTAATGTAATAGGTAGCAGAAGTTCTTTTCTATGCGGATGATTATTATAGTTACTTACATCGACGTTAAATTGCAAGTTAGATATAAATCTCTTTATATTAAATTTCATTTTGTTATTGTTTATTGGTGGCAAATTTTTGTATTTGATATGTTCTATGGAAATTCCACCGCATCTGAAAATTATCAATTTGTTCAGTGTACCTATTCGAAAACGAGGAAAATGTACGCCATTGGCCAGAGGCTAAAGGCCAGTTATAATTTGCAGCCGAAGTCAAAAGAGGGACTTTTCTTGCAAGTGGCTTTCCCTTACCTTGTTATGCCATAATTCTCTGATACTTCAGCCCTCATTAGAACGTTATTATCAGCGGTATAAACTGGTGTATTTTTGCCATTGTCGTGCTTTTCGACGTCTATGCAGATCCTCGTGACGTGCGTGGGCGTGGAGACGGCGCTGTGTGGTTGCCGCAGCGCGTGCAGCTGCAGCATGCCGTCCAGCAGCGTCGCCCAGTTGCCGCGCCACTCCACGCGCGCCGCCTCCAGGGACGCGCTGGCGCTCGCGATACTTTTGAATTCACCGCTGACAAGGTAAATGTAAATAAGTTAAAACATCCTACTTAAGATCTCCAATATTTTTTTCTTTTTGATATTCAAGACAATTTTTAAATTATGAGGCCGCGGCTATCAATGACCAAAAACGAAAGGCGGCAATTTCGTCTTGCATAGATTGCATTGTCGGCTGAATATTTACGTATCTTGATATACATGCAAACCATTGCTTACCTATACGAGTAATCTCTTTCTTCTAGCAAATTATATACATCATCAGCAGTGAGTTCCGAATCATCATTGAATGTTTCGTGTTCTGAGGCATTTTCATTTTTCGTATTTGCCTTGTCTTGAATCTTGTTAACCATGCCTGATGCTACTCTAGCACTTCCATCTAAGACCTGTGTAGGGAGAAATTTAAGTTATGTCTAAACTCAATAAGTGATTTAATATTCTTCCAACTCCTCTTTCTTTGCGGGTTGCGCGGGTTCCGGAGTACTTACTATTTTCTAGACTATTTAACTCCCAATTTTATTGCTGAGGGTATTGCTGAGGGCAACCTTAGTGTGTTTATTAATCACCATTTCTTTTTCTTATCGTATGGTTAGTGACCAACTTGGTGTCAGAGTTATTCAAGCCGCTCAAAGGCCTGAGACATGGCTTAACGACTGCTGTCTAGATGACAACTGTCTCCAAACCACGGAGACTCAGTTTGTAATGACTATGCCAGCGTTGCTTAACCTCTGATCGATTACCGCTTAAAATACTTCACCTCAAATTCTCCATTGCCCCTGTGCAGCGTGACGCTAAGCCGCAGCGGTCGCTGGTCGTGCAGCGGCGGCTGCGCGTGCAGGTGCACGTCACGGAATTCCACCGACATCTGTTTCTTAGCGGCGCCCAGCGTCATGGCGAGCGTGTCCCACACCGCCACCAGCATCGCCGCAAATGGGTACAACGTTTGACCTACAAGTTTATGTACTTTTCTAACATAGGCTGAGCTCTCTTTATTACGGGTTGCAATAATAAAGAGAGCTCAACTTATGTTCGAAATGTTATCTTAGACGTGCAGGCGACCGTACTAATTCCTCCAAATTCTGGTTTCATTTCTGAATAAGATCATTGGCGCCTTGATTAATAAAATTCCCCTTACCTCCTTTTTTACTCAGGAATGATTTACTTACCTCTTATAACGTTTCCTTGCAAATATGTGTGTTCCTGATCATGCAAAGATACGATGAAGTTGCAACAGGCTGATGTTTTTAGTTGAGCGGAGCTGTATAGTGGGATAGGCCTAAAAAATAAGATTTAAGTAAATAAGATGTATAAGTAATACTTCAGTGAATTTAATCAATAGTAAAAAAAATCTTTTGAGGTAAAACTGACCATGCTTCACCATGCGACCATTCAACTAAGTCCGACAGATGCGGTGTTCCGGTGGACACTGGGAATTCCACTTTCGGATACAGCGCTTGGACTTTTGGATTGTAGCCCTCCATGTACAACCTGTGCACAAAATAATACATGAAAGGATAATACAGGGAAAATCATTTTAATTGATATCTAACCAGTGGAAATTTATCAAATTTAGCATTTGTAAAAAACTCTACTTACTTGCCAACGGCTTCAAGAACTAAGACGACATTATCGTGATGCGCGCGGCGGGTGAGCGCGATGTTCGTGCAGCTCGGCGGCAGCGAGCGCTTGAGGATGGCCTGCAGCAGCCCGTGCGGCGCCACCTCCACCAGCACCGCGTTGCTCGGGATCAATTGCGACGTCTCCTCGAACAACACTGGGTTCTGCGAACAATCACGCGTTGTTACAATTTGTAGGCTCTTCTCATTCCTCCTGCTCCTTTTCTTTCGCTCCCTCAGCAGTTATATCAATGGACAGTCACGTTCATGCTTTCCGTCTTTCACAATCATTTCTATTCGTTTTGCTATCTACTTTTCCTTAATCTACTTTCTCCATAATTTCCATTTTAAAATATGTCCATATTTTTCATACTGGGATAGCCGGTGACTTTTTAATTGCCTTGCTCTTGATAGCCTGTTTTATTATGACGAATAATATATTTATGGTGTTTATTAAGATAATGTCTTACCAGCAGATTGTTGGTATGATACTCAGCTGAAGAGTATTTGGCGAGAGGTTCGTTCCACTTGTCTTGCGGCACAGAGGATGAAATCCAACGCTCAGTACGCGGTCTCGGGGTTTTGATTACTTCACTCAAATATTTCAGCAAGCCGGGACCTTAATAAACAATAATGTCATTTAAATTCAAGTTCAATATAAAAAAAGATTCATCAAAATCAAAGCGTGTATTTTATTTAGGCCTACGGGGGCACTTCAAAATTGCAAAATACAACTATATCCATAAACAATATCGATAACATACCGGCACCAGCAATGTAGCGCGAGTGGTAGGCGATGTTTGAGCACGGCACTTCTTTAGCGAATATTCCTTTCGCAGTCAATTCTGCTACGAACTGGCTCATCGCTTCAGCAGGTCCGGAGATGGTGCTGGACTCAGGCCCGTTGTGACACGCCACCTCGATCTCCGGTGGGCACATTTCAGAAATCTAAAAGAAAAAAAGTGTTGATAGGAAAAGAATGAGCCAGCCCCCCAGGGGGTTCATTCTGCCAGCTAAATATTTAAGAAGTATCTACTGGACCACAATTTAAAGAAGCTTGTTCATTTATAGAATTTGTCTCTTCCTAGAATTATGTTTATTACTTGTTGATATCCGAGCCCGACGGCAGCCATGGAGCCGCGTATGAAGGGCGTCTGCAGCGACACCAGCCCGCGGCTGTACGCCGACAGGATCATCTCCTCCGCCGTCAGGCAGCCGTCCGCGTACGCGCATCCTAGCTCACCCACGCTGTGACCTTAAAATATATACATAATTGTTGAGGCATGCACATCATATTATGTATGCTAACTTCCTACATAGTATACTTTAGGTCGTTAGACTGTTATAACTATTATCGACAGGCATAGAGATAACGTCTCACCAATGATTCCGTCAGGCTGTAGTCCCAATTCAGTTAGGATGTCAGTTAGACCAATCTGCACAGCAGCGATTCCCACAAATGAGTGCAGGATATTGTCGAAGACTTTCTTGTCAGGTGACGTAATTATATCAATGATATCAAGCCCTCTTGGTTCCAGCACCACACGACAGCTAAAATTATAATGAATACTACTTATTAAAGTGGTCGAAAAGTATCAAGTGGCTTGCAAGTTTTCAGTCTTTATGTTTATTATCCTACGAATAGATCCATATCTGTGGTCCTTCGACATATAATTATTTACTTTACACGTGGAGAACGGTTCCTTGTCTATATACTTCTGCAATGAGTGAGATCATTTACCGTTCTATAGCGGCAGCAAAGATGGGTATGCGCATGAGTTGCACGCCCATGCCGGCCCACTGCGAGCCCATCCCGCTGTACACGAACCAAAGCGGTCGTTTCACGGCGTCGAAATATGCCGCCCTCTCACAGAGACTGACAGTCTCTTGCTTCTCGTTTGTTTCTGTAAGTAACATTAGTAGCTTAAGAAAACTTTCCTGCATCCTAAATTGAACTGAGATAGACTGAAACTCCTTTAAGATGAGGAATCGATTTAAAAACTTACGTAGAATAGTAAAGCCTCGGCCCAAGTGTCCTTGGATATTTGTTTGGTGTATGTTATGTAACAACGCAAGCTCCTCAGGGTCAATTTGACGAGATTTCAATTTATCTAAAACATTTTTCAGTGAAGACTCCATCCTCGCCGATATATTCATGAGGTAAGGTATACTACACTTGTAGCGAGAAAGATCCTGAAAAGTGACGTATGATTTTTTTTTAACATTACAAGTTATGTACAGGGTTGTCACTAGTCGAGGTTGCAAGAGGGTACAAAGCAGCCGAACGCTGACTCCGAGGCGCCAAAACTTAAAATACACCACTGGCACGGCCGCTTGGTGCGTGATTCGAGCGCAGGCCGCTGCACCGGGTGGTTTGGGGTTCGATTGCAGCCAGAGGAAACTTTTGGAAAGTGACTTTTCGTAATTTGCTCTGGTATGGGTGTTACTAAGACCTTATAGTTCGTGTGTTAGTCTTGCGATATTAATTATATTATTTATTTCTAAACCTACGCCACTGACAGGTGCTGAAATGACTTCGCTGTGCCAGAGACTGTGTTTGCACCCCGACGCCGCGCCGGGTAAACTATAGAGATGTCCCTAGCTTTGCCCAAATCTTTTGATGTGCTCGTATTTGATAGTATAGGATTTCCCTATATGAAAGTATAGCCAGGACCCACTGGCTAAATAAAATACTTTGTAATTTATTGTGTGTGACCCAAAGCCATTGAGTGGGGAGGTGAGTGGGGTGAACGAAGTGACAGCGGGAAATAATAGGTTAGGTATTTTTACTTTGGGTTTATAGTGACCGTGCAGCAGCACGTGCGAGTTGACGCCGGTGACGGACATGCCGTTGACGGCGGCGTACGCGCGGCCGAAGCGCTGGTGGTCGGTGAGCACGCGCACGCGGCCCTCGCGCAGCGCCGCCACGTCGCGCCGCGGCTCCGCGCAGTGCAGGTTCGCCGCCAGCACGCCGGTGTGATAGCCCAGCAGCACCTGCAATACAATTTCATTAGGAGTTTGCTAAAGCGTTTAATCATAAACGGGTATCAATGCTAGAGCCCACTTTTCACCAATTCTTGGCTCAAGTGTTTGCTCCTATGTAAAGCAGTTTGAATGCCTTCTATCAATTTAATGTATTAAGTGTTGCTCAGGGATGTGTGTAGGGCTTTATTAAATGTATAGCAATGTTCAGTGATAATTCGTCTGTTGGGGGTTGTTATCTAATTACAATGTTGTTTGATGTTTCACTTTCTTGTAAATTATTTACCTTTGTTACGGCGGATATGCCAGTCGCAGCTTCTGCATACCCAATGTTTGACATAACACTACCGATTAATAGCGGCTGATCCCTTTTACTGCAGAATACTTCATCGATAGCTTCCAATTCAAGTTTGTCCACTTCAGCAATGGCTGTAACGGAACAACCAGGTGAGAGTTATCATGCAGATATTGTATTATTATTGCTTTGATTGTCACATGTTTAAATATATTACCAGAACCCAATGCTTCTACATATTCGACAGCTTGCGGCGACACATCGACCTCTTCGTAAAATTTCTTTAAATAATTAGTTATAGCCGTTGGGTTTCTGTAGAATCCGTATCTGGGACCCGTATTTGTTTTTAGCAGACCAATAAATTCAGTCTTGATATGTAAAACCTCGGCGTAGATTCTAAAAACAACGTATTAAGTTAATTGCCTTCTATTATAACGGCAACATGTGCCATTTCGGAAGCATGTAAAATAAGCTCATAGAATTTACAAAAACAATGTTTCGAATACCTCACAGCATCTTTTTCCTTCTGCAGGAATAAAACATTGATGGCTTCAGATTTAGCACAGCCGTCGGCGTTTTGATCAAACGACTTCGTATTACCGTCCGTACTTAGCTTCATGATTCTGAAATTGAATTGATTGGATACACTCACGGATACTACGCGCTATGCTATGTGAAACTTTTTGGTCGTCAATATGTAGAGCATTGGAATATTTTTCGGCCAAACTATAAAATATTGCCCGCTCTAAACGTTTCTCTAATACATATTAAACTCATCACTTTCATTTTTTCACCATCGGTTTAGTTTTTATGAGGTAAAGAATGCTTAAAAGAGTGATATGTTGTACATACCTTCCGTAGTGTACGGAGGATTGTGGATGTAGAGACAAGTAGGCGCCGCCGACGATAGCGGCCTCGCACTCGCCGCGGTCGATGGCCTGGCACGCCTGCTCCAGCGCCGCCGTGGAGCTGCAGCACGCGTCGTCGATCGCCATCGAAGGGCCCTTCGCGTTCAGCCAGTACGAGATGCGGTTGGCGAACATTGACTTGTTGCATCTGAAATAAAAATAGTACATTGTTACACACGGGTGAAAGCAACTTATTTTGGTCCCGAGACAGGGTTTGGCTAATAGTTCGTGGGTCCAAATAATTCCGTTCCTCAGTTCTCGCATGTAACGCCATTATTGAGAGAATTTTCATTGCAATTTGTAAAATTAAAATGGGTCGTAATAATTATTGCGATTGACAGTGTGAAAATCATATAACGTAGGTAGAGAAAACCGCGACATAGCAGTAGACCAGTGCTTTTAGCTCAAAAGTGAAAAAATCGAAGAGTAGGATGAAACCCATTGGAAAAGGAAGAGAATAGAACAAAAATTGAAGGAAAAATAATTTACGGGCGATCTGAGGTCAGGAAGTGGATGGGTGTGCGTTTTAAGGGTAAAAACGGTTTATCTCGATTTCTGGCAAAACTACAAGTCCTATGGAAAAAAGTTATATGGCAAAGTTGTAGGTGATAAAAAGATCTACAGCTTTTGTATTCACACTTTTTTCAAATAACCAAGTTTTTGGTTTTTTGATTGTTGTGGTCCATTATGGGGTGTTGAGGAATAACTTCAGAGACCCGTATGGTGTTCACTATTGTCGGTTAATGTCATAATGTGACTTTGTACATTGAGAAAATCTTTGAAAAACACAATTCACCCTGCACAGGCTTCATTGCATACGATACATGCATTCTAATTCATGTTAACGTAGAAGTAAACGCATAAAATGTGTCAATACATTTCTAAAATGATGTCGGAGTAAAATAAACTGTACAGTATGCGGGCAATTCTGAATTGAATCTCAAAGAACATGTCTATGACATGTTTAAAAGACTTGTTAGAAGTATTCATAGACTTCCAATAAGACTCTGAGCTAGGACATTCAGCGGTAGCGCTGTGGCGTGACTTTCCTCAAACGAAGCCCAATAACATTATTAAAACCGCATGACAAATTAATAACGATAGTGATTAGAGCAATAAAAGGTAGAAACCGACACTAGACAAGACATTTTTTAAGTACTCGTCATCAGACAATTGAAGCTACATCGCTTTAAAGTTAAAAATGTTTTTCGTTAAAATCGCATTCTTTTCAGTTATGCTCTTTTTCCAACCAGATACTAAATTTTTTATCCATAATTAGAATTAATTTCACTGAAAATACTGATTCGTACGTAATCTCATCGAAATAAAATTATTTATTCTTCAATATTTGATGCAACATCGAATTTTCAGCTTGTCCCACTTTCCGTGCCGGTAAGTGTAATTTTTTTTGACCGGTAATCAAGCAGTAGGCGTTGGTAGTATGTTTCAAGTTTCCATAAAATAAATATTATTAAGAATATTTACCCTAATTTATCATACGCGTATTAATAGTACACTACTACCGCTGTCTCTAATGAGTGTGTTGTTGACCGCGTTGTTGATGGCCGAAAACGCGGCGCAGCGCAGCTCCAGGCCTCCACAGCGCGGTCAGCATTGCAACCCTTGATGGACAACCTTACGAACCATAAACATACCTGTTTGTTATGTTTCCATGGCAACGGTCAGATAATAGTGATTTATTGTTTAGTCCAAGGAATTTATTTCATGGTTAAAAGGGGTTGTTAAATTTTATTATTTTGATATAGTTGACAAATATAACACATTTTCAAAATCTTTGCTGTTTGCTTCATTTTAGTTATTCCTAAATGACCTTCATGTAAAATGTTAAATATGTCGGAGATGGCAACTCTGAGAGTATTGAAACGATCGAAATGGTACGACAGCGCTATCTATAGGCGTTGGACAGAGTCCACTTGCGTTGGCCGGCACCGGCGGGAGCACAGTACGGTTTGCACCGCCGCGCCGAGCGGTCGAGCGAGACATGCGATTGGAAACTGTCTTCGTGCCATTTTGAGATCTTATTAGTCATCTTTATACCCACTGAACGCCCACAATATGAGAAAGCGACGGACCCCATCCTTCCTTCTCCGACAAATATTTAATTTTAATTCATTTTTTTCTTTACGTTAAACTTGTGATCTAATTATGAAATACATTTTAATCTAATTAAATAAATAAAAAAAACGGGCCTAGTGCGTATCGGACTCGCACATAAAGGGTTCCGTACCACGTTAGAAAAAAAACGTCAAAAATATCAAGTTTCTTGTATGGGGACCCCCTTTATTTTAAACTTTTATTTTATTTTTTAATAGTATGTGTTGTTGTACAGGCAACAGAAATATACATCTTGTGAGAATTTAAACTCTCTACCTATTATGGTTCGTCAGATACAGCCCGCTGACAGACGGACAGACAGGCGGACAGCGCAAGCTAACTAATAGGGTCCTGTTGGTACCCTTTGGGTACGGAACCCTAAAAAGGGAAATAAAGGCTATTTTTATTTATAGATGGACACTTGATGGACACTAATACCCATACTAGAATCACCCTCAGTCTATTGGGCCTTTAAGCACTCCTTAGCTTGAGACCACCCGATTCGTATTTGTCATTTGTCTCTGCGCTTGAGGTAGACGGATTCTTTATAAGATAAAAGAAAATGCTCTCACCCAGCTATACCTAAACCAGTTCTCGAGGCAGCATCATAGAAGAAAGTCTTCTCAGTCTCGGAGTAGCACGAGCCGATGTAAACGCCAACTTTTTTTCCGGAGAGCTGCTCCGGGTTTAACCCTGTTTGAAAAATTTAAAGGACTTCCTTTGTATTTTTGTTTCATAAATTATTTTAACGTTGTGCCTGGTCATTACAAGCTGTTATAATTTGCTTAAGCGCTGGAGTCCTCCAAAACGGTGGCGTCATTATAACGGCCGCACTAGAACATTGGAAACGGTGTCCAAACCAGTCTCTAGGCAACCGCGCCATAGTTGACAGCCAATGTTCTAGTGCGGCCGTTATAATGACGCCACCGTTTTGGAGGACTCCAGCGCTTTACAGATTAAAGTTTAGCTCAAATTTCAGGTACAATATAATTATTATCTACATCGATGATACCCAAAGTGGTCTATATTGACCCCTAGGGGTCCACGACGACCTATAAGGGGTCCATGTGAGAAAAATAATTAGGGGTCTATGGGATGTAATTGGGGGTCCACGATAGTCGATTTCATTCAAGTAGGTCGCCATTTTAATGTTAACTTGCCATTAATTAAAAAAAAAAAAAAATTTGTTAAATTAAATAATTCGCATCCCTGATTTGTAAACAAACTTATTTTCGCAATTTTATAATATTAGTAGGCCGTGAGGTGACCGGCAGAACAGAATACCACCTACCTCTCTCATACTGAGGTGTCGTAAAAGGCGACTAAAGTATTTACTAGCATCAACTCCACGTTATTATGCTCACATTAACCGATCGGTGGCGGGATATCCATCACTACACATGCTTAGCTAACAAATATTATAAGCTGGTAACGGGCAGCAGCGTTACCAGATCAAGTAGCTACGCTCTGCGATCGCCAACCCGCATGCCCAGCGTGGCGATTATGGGCAACCCCTTCAATGAGCGACACAAATAATAAACGGCCCCCAGTTCCCGGTCGCCCTGCTATTCCTGACCACGGTGGCGGTCATGGTAACGGCGGGGTAGCGGGTGCGAAGAATCCCCGGGCTACCGTAGGCCACCAAAAACCTAAAAAACTGACTCTGGCTACGTATAACGGACGAACGCTTAGGCTTGACGACCATATGGCACAACTCGAAACGGAACTCACAAAGATTAGGTGGCATATTCAAGGATTATGTGAAGTCCGAAGAGAGGGGGAGGACACTGTAACCCTGGAATCAGGCCACTTATTTCCGAGAAGGCGACCAACAGTCCCAGGGTGGCGTAGGGTTCCTCGTCAACAGAGTCCTCGCTGACAACGTTGTGGAAATGTCCAGTGTGTCGACCAGGGTAGCGTACTTGATACTCAAACTGACCGAGAGGTACAGCCTCAAGGTCATACAAGTGTACGCACCGACTTCAGCTCACTCGGACGATGAAGTTGAAAGCATGTACGAAGATATATCTTCCGCGTTGCACAACACCACGAAGACCCACTATAACGTTGTCATGGGGGACTTCAACGCTAAAGTAGGAGTACAGGCATCCGGTGAATCGCGAATAGGTCCATACGGATATGGAAGCAGGAACCGTAGAGGGCAAATGCTAGCCAACTTTCTGGAGAAAGAGGGACTCTTCTTGATGATCTCGTTTTTCAAGAAGCAGCCCCAGAGGAAGTGGACTTGGCAAAGCCCTGACACTACGGTTAAAAATGAGATCGATTTCATCATAACGGACAAGAAGCACATATTCAGAGATGTATCCGTGATCAAAAGGTTTACTACTGGCAGTGATCACCGACTTGTAAGAGGCTCTCTGGATATCGATCACAAGCTGGAAAGATGTCGTTTGATGAAATCCACACTCCGACCCAACCTGCTCAAGACCGCAATCAATTCGGACCGCTTCCACATCCAGCTGGAAAACCGATTCGCTGGGCTGGAAATTACAAGCAGCTTAGACGAGGGGCTCGAAAATGTAGTGAAAATCCTTAGGGAAGAGGGCACTAAGCATTGTCAGATGCAACGTGCAGGTACAAAATCCAAACTCTCGGAAGAGACTCTCCGGCTTATGGACACACGACGAGAAGAACAACAGGCCACACCGTCAGAACAGCGGGAGCTCAATCAAAAGATCTGCAAGCTGGTGCGACGCGATCTCCGACGCTCAAATACATGCCGGATAGAGAAGGCAATTGAGCAGAATCGGGGGTCAAAAGTCTTCGCCCAGCAATTGAGTCGGTCCCATCTTACGAAGCTCAAGACGAGCAACGGTATCACCGTCGTCTCTAAGCCGGAGGCCTTCTCCGAGATCGAGGATTTCTATGGCCGACTGTACGCGTCGCATGCCCCAAGACTTGAACCCAGAAGGGACGATTCCCGTGCAAGATTGACACGCCACTACACTGATGAATTGCCCGACGTCAGCCTGGACGAGATTGAGATGGCGCTCAGACAACTTAAAAATGGGAAAGCCCCCGGTGAGGATGGTATAACTTCTGAGCTTCTGAAAGCAGGAGGGAAACCTGCAATGCGGGAGCTTCAGGGGTTATTTACCTCCGTCCTTAACAGTGGGAGAACCCCAAAGGCGTGGAGTGGGAGTGTGGTAGTTCTGTTCTTCAAGAAAGGGGATAAAACCCTGTTGAAGAACTACCGACCTATCTCACTCCTAAGTCACGTCTATAAGTTGTTTTCGAGGGTCATCTTAAATCGTCTCGCAAGAAGACTTGACGAATTTCAGCCTCCCGAGCAGGCAGGATTTCGAAGAGGATTCGGCACCATAGACCATATACACACAGTGAGGCAGGTTATACAGAAGTCCGAAGAGTATAACCGGCCCCTGTGTCTTGCCTTTGTGGACTATGAGAAGGCCTTTGACTCTGTCGAAATCTGGGCTGTTCTGGAGGCTCTGCAGCGTTGCCAAGTGGACTGGCGGTATATCGAGGTGTTGAGATCCCTTTATAACGCCGCGACTATGAATGTCCAAGTACAAAACCAGCAGTCTGGACATATCCTGCTGAGTAGGGGTGTGAGGCAGGGGGATGTCATGTCCCCCAAACTATTCACAAATACCCTGGGGGATATGTTTAAGACCCTGGATTGGAAAGGAATGGGCATTAATATTAACGGCGAGCGCATCTCACATCTTCGGTTTGCCGACGGTATCGTCCTTATGGCGGATTCGCTGCAGGACTTGCAACGAATGCTGACTGGTCTGGCTGATGCTTCTAGGCGCATTGGTCTCGGAATGAACATGGAAAAAACCAAGGTCATGATCAGTGATCATGTTATCGACCCGGGACCAATTGTCGTCAATGGAGTACCACTCGAAGTTGTTCAAGAGTACGTATACCTTGGGCAAAACTTGCGATTTGGTAAAAACAACTTCGAGAGGGAGGCCAACAGAAGGATTCAGCTTGGCTGGGCAGCATTCGGCAAGCTTCGTCATATCTTCTCGTCGTCTATACCACAGTGCCTTAAGACTAAAGTCTTTAATCAGTGCGTCCTAACAGTTATGATCTACGGAGCTGAAACGTGGACACTCACGGTAAAACTAGTCCACCAATTCAAGGTCGCTCAGCGAGCTATGGAGAGAGCTATGCTCGGCATTTCTCTGAAGGATAAAATTCGTAATGAAGTAATCCGACAGAGAACCATGGTGGTCGACATAGCTCAAAGGATTAGCAAGCTGAAGTGGCAGTGGGCTGGTCACGTTACCCGAAGATCCGATAACCGTTGGAGTAGGTGAGTTCTTGAGTGGAGACCACGAGAAGGCAAGCGTAGTGTAGGACGCCCTGCGGCCAGGTGGAGTGACGACCTGCGGAAGGTGGCTGGCAAAAATTGGATGCAAAGAGCTGAAGACCGAGCTCAGTGGCGTGCATTGGGGGAGGCCTATGTCCAGCAGTGGACAGCTATGGGCTGATGATGATGATAATATTAGTAGCGAATTAATACATCTCATAACATTGTGTAAGTTAGTAGCATAATCGGGTCGCAATAAACCTTGAACTTATAGAAACTTGCACAAGTTATTTTATATTTGTTGTTGTAGCGGCAACAGAAATACATATTTTGTGAAAATTTCAACTCTCTACCTATTACGGTTCGTGAGATATAGCCCGCTGACAGACGGACAGACGTACTGACGAACCGTTATAGGTCTGGTGGTGGTCTACCCAAAACCGAAAAACATGGTAAGGGGTCTATGAAACAAATAAGTTTTGGGGACCTCTGATCTACATCTACACTAATAATAATCCATACACCGTGTTTATGTCCATTTGCTTTAACTTTAAGGGTAAATTCCTAACGTCTTATTGAGTTAATTTCTCAAAGAAACTAAGTGCCTAATTCATACCGTTTTCAATGTATTTAAAATCTAAATTTAATCACTATGTTAAGTTAAACCACTGTAAAATCTTCTTAATTCATAACCAAATACTATTTTCTTCTCGTTCGTAAGTAAAGAGTTTTCAATGTTCCTTATGTAAGACAAGGTTTAAATAAATGAGTTAGTTTTGATGTTGTTTTTACTTTTCTCGCATTTGTCATGTCAAATTGACAATACTCAACTCAAAAGGACCTTTTACAATAGCCATGAATTAAATATTTAATTATTTTGTATGGGATACCGAAATATTTTTTTTTTCGAATATAGTAAAACGGTTTAAGGGATAAGTTTATGTTAATGTTCCAAGCACTATGTCGAAGTTAAAGCAAATGGACATAAACACGGTGTATAAAGAGGTAACCTGATTGACTGACTGACTCTTCAACGCCGAGCCGAAACTACTGAAGTTAAAGATAGGACAAAAGGTATATTGTATGACGTAGGAAAGTTATAAGAAGCGATTTTTGAAAATTCAACCCCTAAGCAAATAGCGATTGTAGCCTAGGGGTGAACATGATGGGCTAGCAATCAGAAGGTCCCAGGTTCGATCCGCGGTGGGGCATGCACCAATGGATGAATTTTCATCTATGTGCATAATTTACAGTTCGCTTACGGTGAGGGAAAACATCGAGAGGAAACCTACCTATCCCTCGGGATTAGGTAATAGTCAGTTCTTCTATACACGGCGACAAGGTTCACCACCTGTCACGTTGGGTTCTGACTATCTGGTGAAACGTGGGCTTTGAGTTGGCTTAATACCTCCACAATGTGGTGTATGGCCACTCAAGCTTCTGAATACCCCCGATTGGGGATAAAAGTCGAGACGTATATGTAAACCCCTAAGGGGATGAAAGTTTGTATGGAATTTCTTCATTTTTGCAGTTTGGATTATGAAAATTGGTGTTGACGTGTATTTTTACCCGACTACGGAGGCGTTATGATTTTGATTAAGAATAAAAAATGTAGTTTTCAGCCTCTGTGGACCACGGTCATAACAGTAAGGCCTAGACCACAGCATCAACCTAGCGTCTATATCCTTTAGAGCCCTTGTGTACCACGGCAAACAGGACCCCCCAGAGCACAACATCATCCTTTTCCCAATTTTACGAGAATCTACGAGAACCTTCGAGACACTCCGAGAATCTACGTGAACTTCCGAGACACTCCGAGAATCTTTTATTTTAGAGCCTCTGTGGACCACGGTCATAACTGTAAGGCCTAGGCCACGGCATCAACCTAGCTTCTATATCCTTTAGAGCCCTTGTGTACCACGGCGAACAGGACCGCCCAGGGCACAACATCAGCCTTTTCCGAATTCTCCGAGAACCCTACGAGACACCTCGAGAACCTCCGAGAACCCTACGAGATACTTCGAGAACCCTACGAGAAACTACGAGATACTTCGAGAACCTGAGAGAACCCTGCGAGATATTTCGAGAACCCTACGAGTACCTCCGAGAAACTACTATACACTCCGTGAACCCTTCAAGAATCTAGAAACCTTGTCAGCATTGATATCCTGAGAATCAACAAGGTTGGTGCAGAGCGCGCACCACCTGTCAGTATGGCCGTGTCGGCGCAACTACAACGAGTTATCTAAAAATGTCAACGAACATTGCTTGTATTCCAAATAATTCTAACCTAACACTGGTGAACACGTGCGCGCGCGGCGCGCCTTATAAATACAGCTGCACAGAGCGCGCGAGATATTATTCTCGCTCACGCTGTCGGGCAGTGCGGACCTATTTATATTGTTATGCTGTCAAATAAATAAAGTCTTAGAAAAAGTCGTGCAGTTTTTCTTTTGAAGATCGAAGATGAGTGATCACCATGAAGACAACATCAGTGACGTCACCATAGTTGACGTCACACCTCCTAGAAAATGCTACGGGGCATAGGCCCTCCGTCATATATATAAAGGGAAAACTAATATTTTAATCATTAGTGATCATTATAATAGCTTTTACATTAATTGTTGAAACAAAATTTTGTAAAACTACATTTTTTTTACCAAATAATTATGTTTTAAGCGACAGTAGCCATTTAGTCCCATATGTGTAAAGTAAACTAACATTTTCACAGAATGAACAGAATGAATTTCAATTACTAAAAATTTAATAAATTTATAGGGTGGTTTGTACGGAACCCTCTATGTGCGAGTGCGACACGCACTTGGCCGGTTTTTAAATCGTTATTAATTATCTACTACATAACAGCTACAAATTCACAGAACATTATTGATACCTAACTGTAACTAAATCCGAGGAAAAACTGTTAAACACTTAGTGACATCTAGTGTGATAAAGTTAAACTACGTATAGTAGGCGACAGGTTCAGAAGTCCTTCGGGGTATGAGCTGAGGCGCGGGCGAGGTGACACCCCCCATACCCGCGCATGGCCCGCGTGACCCTAGCCTTAGCGCTGCACGAGTATGCATTATCGGTATCGATTTTGATCTCGCTCACATTGTTCTTTGTTGCGGTGTATTAAAATGGCTTTGGTCGCTTCCTCGTCACGTATTAAAACATTAACACCAATAATTTATTCTTAAACACGACAACATGTCAGAAAAGTATTAAAAACCGGCCAAGGGCGAGTCGGACTCGCGCACGAAGGGTTCCGTACCATTCTATAAAAACGGCAATCATGTCTGCTATATGGGAACCCCACTTAAATATTTTTTTATTCTGTTTTAGTATTTGTTGTTACAGCGGCAACAGAAATACATCATCTGTGAAATGCATTTGAAACTTGATTTACAAATATGTTTACGTACGTAAACAATGTATTTGCACAAATCAGTTTAGTGTTAACATTATTTTAATTTAAGCTGTGGGCGACAAAAAAAATGCGAATTACTCAAAAAAGCAACTCATAGCAAGATTCGACCTACTACCCACTATCACGTGGACCAATGCCTTAACCATACGGCTAAGATGATCCTTAGAATCGTAATCGAATTACTATACTACTTATGACACTGTAATGCCAATGATATCATAACAATGTTAGATGGCGCTACTGTGACTGGTACTATTAATTTAAAACTTATTTATGGGTCAAAAATGTAGTTTGACATTTCTTTTTTTGTCAACAATTTATGTAAAAGCTGTTATAATGATCATTCATGGTTAAAATGTTAGTTTTCTCTTTATATATTGTTTAATTTATGAGTTATAAATAAAAACGTCAAAAATATCGAGTTTATTGTATGGGGACCCCCTTTATTTTTAAGTTTTATTTTATTTTTAGTATTTGTAGTTGTAGCGGCAACAGAAATACACATTCTGTGAAAATTTTATGTCTCTAGCTATTACCGTTTGTTAGATACAGCCCGCTGACAGACAGACGGACGGACAGACAGACAGACAGACAGACAGACAGACAGACAGACAGACAGACAGACAGACAGACAGACAGACAGACGGACAGCGTAGGCTTAGTAATAGGGTCCCGTTGGCACCCTTTGGGTACGGAACCCTAAAAATTGTGACGTTGAACTAAAAACAATTATTATAATAATTACTGGTACGTTTTGCCACATTACTAGAAAAAGGACTTCCGAACCTGTCGCTTACTATACTAACATCGACATAGAACGAAGCGAATAGTTTTGCGATTGACCGGTAGATTGAAATGTCAATGTAGTCAACACCCCTTCACCCGTGCCTTCACCCGCGCAAATTGTCAAGCGTCGTTTCATAGGGAAATCTATTATAATATAATTGTAAAGGGTTACAAACCAGCATCATAAATAGCCTGGTAAGTTTGCTCGAGGATCTTGCGTGACATGGAATCCATGCTGATTCCGAGGCGGTAGTGCACCTTGAAGAACTGCGCGTCGAAGTACTCCAGCTGTGGCACGGAGCCGCCGTACTGCGGCGCCTCGGGGTGGGCGAACTTGTAGCGGAGAGCCTCCCTCGTGATTGGATTTACCTGCGTGTTATATAATGGTCTTGTTATAATAGTTTGTATACTCGGATACTTCTGCCCGCGCACATGTAAGTTGTGGAAAGTTCTCTCTCCTGAAGTCTTTCCTTTGCACTAACTACCATATGGGGTTTTTCAAAGGTCACGTTTACAGGTCTCTAAAAGGTCGGCACCGCGTTCGCTCCTCATAGTTTAATATGTATGTTAGTCTTTAAGGTATTTATAATATGGGCCTTAGTTGCCTGAAATAAATGGTTTATTATTATTATTATTATTATTTAAGGTATCCTGGGGGCTGGGCGACCCGTTACCACTTGGCCTATCCGTGTGCTTCTTAGGCAACTGAGAAAAATGATGTAATTATACCTTTCCGAGAGGAAGTTGCAGAGAAAAATGTATACTATGGTAATATATATTTACCTTATTGTACAATATCTCAGACAATTCCTTGACATTGTTGGCCTGCGGGTACAGGCCCGCCATGCCGGAGATGACGATTCTCTCGCCTTTTGTCCTCGTGCCCACGCTCTGCTGGCTGGCGGTGTGCTCCTGCGGTGTCGGCGTCATTTTTCTCTAAGTAACAAAATTGAATTAGCGATTTGTCACAAAGATATAGGTATGACACTTCTGTTCTTCAATGGCTCATCTATATTTCTTCTTGTGGTTGGGTTTGTGAAAATATATTGTAGGTACATAGGTACCTGTTAAATAACTTTATAGAGCGATGATAATGAGACACCACTATTTTAATCTATTGTCCGATATACACCCGGTTTACTCTATATATCTATTTACATTTGCGATATGTACTTATCCTGAAGCAGCTCACCTATGATTATAGTGTGTAACACACTAAAGTCTAAGTTGAATTGAGTCAAGTCGACTCAGTACAATGTATTTATATTTCCTCTATTTTTTTTTAAATTAATTAGGATTTTTTATTTATTCAAACGTTGATTGTTAAATTGTAGATTACGTCTAGGTATTAAAATAGCTTTAAAAAAGTCCAATGTTATGTTTGGGTTCTGTAGTTTGTATTCTCTTTATAAATCTTCATGATAAGATCCAGTGGACGCCGAGTGGTCGAAATTCGACCATTATTCATTTAAATGATAAGTTTGAGTTGGTAGTTCTTTTATCCTACTTCCTACTAATATTACCTATAAATGCGAAAGTTTGTATGTGTGTGTTGGTTACCACGTATCTCCATAGCTACTAAATCGATTTTAATAAAATTTGAATAGTAGATAGTGTAGACTCTGAAATAACATATAGGCTAATCTTACACACCAATATCCTCGCGGGCGAAGCCGCGGGACACAGCTAGTTAACAATAAAAAGCACTGGCCAGTAAAAAAACAAAGTGTCTAAGTAGCAAAATACCAAAAAGCGAAATACACAATCTACCTCAGTATGTATATGTGTAGGTGAAACGAATGTAGTGTGTGTAATGTTTTATTTTATTAATTTCGTGCATTTTTAATGCATTTTCCATAGGTATAAATATTAGGTTTGTGCACGCCTTCTCCGTTAACTTTAACCGTGCTGAATTCCATACATCACCGTCCGCGTAATTTTCGTAAAAAGTGGTACGAAACTTATTGCTTCACATTCATCACATCACATCACATTACATCAGGCGGGCCGTAAACCTTGTTTGCCACCTCAGTTCCATAAAAAAGGTAAATCAACAACACTGTTTAGCCCGGCCGCACATCATCAGAAACTTTCTGACAGAACTGTCTTAAGCAGGTCAGATAAGGCACCCAACCGGACGTGTCTTACGTGTACCTTATCTCACAGCTTATGTGGTCGTCCATAACATGAACAAGCTAGCTACTATAGAAAGCCACTGCAGAGAGTTGACCATTAGGTGAGCTAACTCTCAAAAAAATAGAGCCCGAACTGAGGCATCCTCATCATTATTTATTGATGTGTCCCCATGAATACATCCTTATCTGATTCATTCGAATAGTTATGGATTTACCAAAACCCTTTTGAGGCGGAACGCTAACTCTATTATGTAGGTATGGTATTCGTGGACGGACATGACACAGTTAATGAATATTTACTTGCAGGGTAAATGTAACGTATCCAACATCGTATTCTATTGTTTTTTTTATTGAAGGGATTGAGCTACGACATACTAGCACTATGTTTGTTCTATTCTAACAACGATGTTGGGCCCGTGGTCCTAGCGTTATGTTCTTCTAGTATAGGGGTTCCTATAAACTTTTGTATATCATGCCCCGTGTCACAATTTAATTAGGATTAAGAGAAAAACTACTACTAATCAAGTAATCTTATGGGGTAGTGGTTGGCTTTCTTACGGTGACCTGTCTTTAGTCTAGCTATTACCTCAGTCTGGCTAGTTACTTTTACGAAGCTCGTAGTTCGCCTCTCCTTTTTATGCCATCGCGCCTCTCTTGGAGGACGGCATGCCCACTACTTTGAAATCGAATGTTCTTGGTGAGGGAGTCACTTGGAACTGAGAGAAACCACATCACCCAACGACGACGCCGCGTTGGTTGCCGCGTTGGTTGCTCAACTTAGCAGTGAGCGAGGTGCTTTATGTGTCCATTATTTCATCCAAGGTATTTATGAAAATTATGAGAGTATACTCAATCCTTAGACTCAATCCCATTACCCACAGCTCAAAATACAAAAAAGCTGGTACGGTTACGGAATTTTAGCTTATTTACATTTAAAAAATATGCGGATTAGGTACGTGGCATATCATCATTTGGGTGAGAGGGGAAACACGTCACATAAACCTACAGTGCCACAAGCTTATACAGGGTGAAATCGAAATCGTGGGCAATATTTTAAAATATGACTCAACACATGATTCAGAATATTTTGTGAAAACAAATAAAAAAATCTATTGATAAAAAAATATTGCTCGGGTAAGCAAATAAGCAAACCATTAAACATATACCTTACCTGGGTAATACATTTTTATCAATTGATTTGTTGCTTAATATTCCCTAAATATTCTGAATCATGTGTAGAATCACCGTTTAAAATATTGCCCACGATTTCGATTTCACCCTGTAGGTATGGCACGGCACGGTGCACGGTGCACATTTCTTTTTTGGCCACCGCGGTGGCCAAAAAATAATTAAAATTCTAAGGGTCTATTTGAAACGTCAGATAATTCTTATCCACCCAATAAATATGGCGTTTTGACAGTTCTTCCATAGAATAGAATATCTGTGAAATGCCATATTTATTTGGCGAATAATGGCCGGCGCATACTGGGGACGGCAGGAGAGAGGATTTTAATTTTATCAATCGAATTTAATACTTATCCAATCGGAATAAGGTATATATTTCAACGCTCGGTGATCGACCGTGGAGCATCAAGGAGCAGTTTTCTCCGTGCACCGAAGAGCACGCTGGAGCACCTTATTTCGATTGGATAAGTATTAAATTCAATTGATAAAAATTAAAATCCTCTCCCCTGCCGTCCCCAGTTTGCGCCGACCATAAGAGTTATCTGACGATTCTGAAACAGGCCCTAAAAGGGTAATTTTTTAAAGTCTTGTACCTATTGGCACTAGCGACGCTCACAGCGGGTGAGTTCAGTCTGTGGAATTCAGAGATATATTATGTTATGAGAGATCTGCTGAATACCTACCAAAAACCTACCTACCGAACCTAGATACCTACTAAAATGTACTAAATGTAGTCAATACTTCAAATGTTGTAGACATTCAGACGATAAGGTGGGTGAATAAACTATTAATTAGTAGGGAGCAATGACATTATTAATTTGTAGTATACCTAGACGGGAGTCATGCTTTGTCCAGACGGACACGTTTAACGACGGGTCAATGTATTCATTCGTGTCTGGAGAAGTATTGCAGCGTTACACATAGAAGCTTGCATTGCAGAAGCTACCAGCACATGCTGAATTGGGTCCGCT
Organism: Drymonia ruficornis; assembly: GCA_947859195.1. NCBI lineage: Eukaryota > Metazoa > Arthropoda > Insecta > Lepidoptera > Notodontidae > Drymonia > Drymonia ruficornis. The sequence continues at coordinate 3,211,791 of OX401924.1, read as the reverse complement.
TGCGGTGAGCACAACCAGTTAAGTTATTTATTTTCTTTTTATATATTTTTTTGTATTTTTGCTTACCGCAATAAAGTTTTTCTTTTCTTTCTTTCATTATCTTGATTATTAGACACTAGCTGTGCCCGCGGCTTCGTTCGCGTGGAAATTGATTTGTAAGATTAGTCTGTCTTATGCCAGAGCCTATACTATCTAAGTTTAAAATTTCATAAAATTGGTTTAGTAGTTATGGAGATACGTGGTGACAAACATTCACACACGCACAGTTACTTTCGCATTTATAATATTAGTAGGATAGAAAGTAGATTTGAAAAAAAGGTTCAATCAAAAGTCCTACATACCGGACTGTCGGATCATACTGCTCAAATAATAAATACCAATATAAAAGTAAAATTTACTGAAATAACAAAATTTATATACAAGAGAGATTATCATATGGAGTATGCTAAGATGGTTTGGCCATGTAGAGAGGATGAGTGAAAGTCGATTGACGAAAGAGATATACGGAGCGAAAGTAAGTGGATGCGTCGGAAGAGGGCGCCCAAGGAGAACTTTTCACGGCCAAATCAATGGTCTCTTCCAGAAAGGTCAAGTCCGTAGCACCCTCAACCGACGGCAGTGCATGAGAAGATGTATGAATGTGGATGAAGCAAAAGAGGTGTGTCAGAATCGTAGCACGTGGCAATCAATAGTCTCTGCCTACCCCCTTGGGATACAGGCGTGAGTATATGTATGTATGTATGTAGAGATTATCATCCAGAAAATATCTTAAAATTTAAACAATGTGTCACTAAAATATGCTTCACAGAAATATATAACACAAATGATCCTAACTCCGCATACGATATTTTCATAGAAGAGTTTAAATTATACTATAATCTTTGTTTTCCAATAATTAAAATAAGAGTAAAAAATAAGAGTAATAGATTCTGGACAACCACAGAAAAGAACCACACAACAAAAGAAAAGAAACCTATATATAAAAATTCGAAAACAAACAAAAAATACGATACTTTTACGTAATTACAATAAATATAATAAGTGCCTAAAAAAAATTATCACATATAGACAAAAAAAAAGCAAATATAGAATTGTTACAAAAATATGAAAATAAAACTAAGGGTATTTGGGCTTTAATAAAAAATATCACTAACAAAGAGGATACTGAAAAATGTATAGATATTATAGAAGAGGATAAAAAAATAATCACAAAACCACACCAAATAGCAAACATTTTTATAGAAATCTATACAAGTCAAAATTACGATGAACATTTCAATGAATGCACTTACAAGCAGACTGGGCTTAGCAGGCCAAACTCATTATTTATGGAACCGGTGGACGAAAAAGAATTATTAAAATATATCCTATCACTAAAAAACAAAAAAAGTACAGGAAATGACGAGATTACAACCCAAGTAGTAAAGTAAGAAAGTGCAATGGCAATATTGAAACCTTTAACACACATAGCTAACAAAAAAAACAAACCGACTTCAAAAAAACCTGATGCACTAAAAAGCCTGAAATAATATTTCTATTACCACCTCTGCCTACCCCTTCGGGAAAACCAGACGTGATGATGTGTTATCGAGTATTTGGAGTCGGTGCCAATCTTGGTATGCCAAGTCTACCTACTATAAAAGTAAGAAGATAGATTGGCACCGACCCCAAATACTCGATAACACATCATCACGTCTGGTTTTCCCGAAGGGGTAGGCAGAGGTGGTAATAGAAATATCAGGTTCATCAGGTTTTTTTGAAGTCGGTTTGTTTTTTTTTATAAAAATAATTTTATTTCACGATTTTTAGTGGCGCCATACCAATGAACATTTTGGCATATTGAACCGTTCATATGGTTATAAACGATATGGGTGCAAAGTTCTCATCAATAGAAATGAATTAATTCCAAACACAAGGTAGCTACTGTAAAACGTTGAGGAGTTCCCTTGACTGTCCTACGTCTTCATCATCAGACCCCTAATGACAGTCACAACCCATCTAGGTGTAAAGTTCTCATCAATACAAATTAATCAAGCCCAAACACCAGGTAATTGCTGTAAATCGTTGAGGAGTTCCCTCGACTGTCTTTCGGCTCCATCATCAGATCGACTCCAGACCTTCATAAAATAGTAGTGCTTTGAAATAGTTAATGAAAAAAATTACAAACGCACTAGTCGCCCCTACGATTTTCGAAGGTTCCCCTCGATTTCTCTGGGATGCCATCATCAGATCCTGGTTTCCTTATCATGGTACCACCGCTGGAATATCTCCTTTCCAACAAAAAAAGATTCATCAAAATCGGTTCATAAACGACGAAGTTATCCGCGAACACACATAAAAAAAAAATATATATACGGTCGAATTGAGAAACCTCCTCCTTTTTTGAAGTCGGTTTAAAAATGATAGAAACTGGAGTATTTCCTGAAAAATTAAAACAAGCCATTGTCAAACCGATATACAAAAAAACCTATTAATAAGTACTTTGCCCCTCGGATAACAATGTACTATTTCCGTTCAATGTCACAATTTTCTATTACTTTTCTAACTTGTTCTAGTGCTTGAGAATGAACTATTGTTCTTTTTGTTTTAACACGTGACGAGGAATCGACCGAAGTCATTTTAACCGCAGAAGCCTTGCTAGTACAAAAAATATAATCACTTTCAATAAATCTACTTTTCATCACACCCATTCGAAAAACGTCAATTGCCTTTCAGGGCTAGCGGGAGTAAAATTATATTTTGCTCCCACGGGAGTTTTTGTTTCTCCTTCCTGATTGGTCAGCGTTCGTGCTTCTGAATAGAATGTGAAAAAAAATCGAACGCTTAATGTATGAAGAAGTTACTGGCCGGTTAGGATTACGCGGCAACTAAAGAGAATGTAATGGCAACGCGCGCTGAAAAAAAATTGTCATGTACATTTTTCTTTTAATTTATTTTGTCTCGGTTTAGTATGTTTAAGTTATTGCAAATAATAATGAAAAATTAGTTCGAGTAATGATGTGATGATATATTATTTGTTTGGATACTACATAATATTATGAGAGTTTCGAGTAGGTAGAGGTACACGTAGCTTTTTATTTTTCTCATAGGTAGTGATGAAAAATAGTATGTGTCATTCGGGGCCAAAATATTTTGTCCTCGGGCGGCGTATATTGAATTCCTCGCAAAGCTCAGGATTCTACTTTAGAATCCTTCGCTTTCCTCTGAATTCAAAATAACGCCCTCGCGGAACAAAATATATCACTTTGGCCCCAACCCTAAGAGCTAGGTATGCAGCTAGCTATGCTTAATGAGTCCACTATTGACATCATATTCCGAGAATTTTGTTTATCTGGTATAATCCAAACCCAAGTTATGAGGGTTCAAAAAATGACGAAACGCTTCTAGAAAAGGTATAGTAGTGCCCTTGCGCTTCGCTTGTCTCGTATTGGCGGGGGCACTACCATGCCCCCAGATTCAACACGTCGCGGACAGCGTTTACGGATACCATTTTCATTCTGTTTCTTACTTCATCTATGTGTACCTAAATCAAGCAATAATTATTAGAAAATACCCATAATCTGCAGCTCTCATGATTTCGTCAGGAAATAAAATGAAATACTTATCTCCAAAATATGTCAGTACTTAGGTATATTTATTTATAAAAAATATTATTCACGACGACTCCTTGTAAGGTGTCATGTAACATTCGGCATTCATGAGGTAAGTGTCACAAGTATTCCTCTTCTCAAATTTTTCTAAGATGTCGGGATGTAGATGTTGATTGATGACGGCCGCGCAGTGCATGTCGGAGGCGGCGTGCGCGAGGCCCGCCCGCAGCTGGTGCAGCACGACGGGCTGCCGGGAGTACCGCTGCAGGGCGCCTGCCGGCAGCGGCTGCGACGCGGCAGCGCGCAGCAGCACCACTCGCGAGCGCAGCGCTCTCACTGGGCTCTCGGAGCGCCTCGACTGCGTGACGCGCGCCAGCGCCGCTTCTATGAGAGCGCGCGCGTATTGCGCGGAGTGCGGCACGCGGCCCAGCAGGCTCCGCACGGTCGCGTCCACCTTCTGCGGCCAAGTGGCGGCGGCCTGCAGCTCGCCCTGCAGCCGCGCGGCGGCGGCGGCGGCGTCGCGCGCCATCAGCCGGGACATGTGCCGCACCACCGCCTCCTGCAGCTGCTCCTCGCTCGCGTACTCGCGCAGTACCAGCTCCACCTCTACTCTCAACTCGTCCGGCATGTAGCCGATGCAGAACACGGTACCGATCAGTCCTGAAAATACCAGAAAGTACGCCCTAAGTCCGATGTGGTTACTTAAATGTCGTTGTTTTATTGTTAGCACTATTACCTTGGTCCTCCAAAATAGATGCAGTCTCCAGTGCCACCTCAACTCCACTCTCATAGCCCAATAGGTAGAAATCGTTTTTAATTTCCACTTTTGTCAGCAATATCTGGAAAACAAATATAGGTAGGTAAGAAAATATAATCTTTACGTGTTTTCCGTTTTTTCGCCTATTATATCCGCCCCAGTCCTAGGCCAAGACTACTGCTGTATGACCGGCACTATGCACAGGTACTGCTCACTCGTGTTCTTCAGCTATGTATACCTGTGCGTATCTGCGCGCCAGTTCCGTCGGCGTCTCGTGCGGGTTGTCGAGCCCCGGCTGCAGCGCCAGCGCCGGCAGCTTGAGGCGCTCGCACAGCGCGCGGAACCGCTCGTGGTGCCCCTCCATGCCCGGCACTATGCACAGGTACTGCTCGCTCGTGTCCAGCTCGTCATTTCGCTGAAATCATAAGCAGGATTCATAAATAATCATGAATATGGTACTCAAAATTTTTTGCTTACGCGCCTGTACATCCATACTTATTGATAGTCAAATTTATATATTTATAGAAGATGTGAGGTGCAAGCTATGATTGCCAACCACGAAGCAAATATATAGTAGAGTTGTTCTTATTAGATTTACCTATGAAACAACGCTTGACAATTTGCGCTGGTGAAGGGGTGTTAGATTACACCCACTTCTCTATTTTCTATCTACCGGTCAATAGCAAAACTACTCGCTTTGTTTTATGTCGATGTTAGTACGTAGTTTAACTTTTTGCACTAGATGTCACTAAGTGTATGATCATGAAAAATTACGTACAAAGGGACGCCATCTAGTGTCGAATATAATTATATTTGTTATGCGAACGTTGGCAAGACGTCTGCACAGGACGAACGCCAACAGCACACTGACTTAAGCCACGCCTACTGTGATGACGTCACCGGCCGAGTTGATTAAGCTATGACCCCACTAGTGCGCTTTCACGTTCATCTTGCGCTTTCATCTGACCCATGCATGAAGCGCCATAGCGCATGCAATAACGCATGCGATATTCTAGCTTAAAAATAGCGAATACCCGTAGCGCACGCTGATCCGCCACCGGTGGGTTCGCGTGCAACATTCTGTGCGTTTTACATACAAAATAGCGGAAGATGAAGTTTAAACCTATCTTTCTTTTAAAAAATCTTTCAATATTTGCTTTGTTTCGTGTCTTCAAAACACCGTTCATCCAGATACTCTTTCTTTTGCGGTTTTTCCTTATAGTTAATACTTAATATGCGGCATAAATAGCTATACGTGTCCGTCAGGACGACTGACCAGGGCGCATAGGTGTAGACGATAAGCTGCATGCGTCTTAAGGCAATCAATATTACATGCACTTGACGCGAAACGAATTGAAAGTTGAAGACGCAAGATGAACATGAAAGCGCACTGGTGGAGACATAGCTTCATAAGGCCCAATGCCAATGCTAATCCTTAGACCAAGTCCTGTTAGTCTTTTGACCATGTTGCCAACTGCCTTATTTATTACTTATGCACAAGGTAAGGATAAGCTATAACCCTAGAAGTAGGTTGATATACCAAGGTCAATAAAGCTATGCGCTTTCGAGTAGAATAAGATAAATTAATTAGGTTAATTGGACATACCCTCGAAAATGTAATAAGAGTTGGGAGGAGCACCATTTCTGTTGTTGCCATAAGCTCATCCGAGTCTATGTAGGAGAAGAAGTTCGCCAAGCCTTTAGTATTTTCCGCTTCGAATTCTATATCATCCAGTTGGCGTATTCTGTGAGGATGATGATAAATTGAGTTAGATACATCGTCTTTCATGTACCATAAAGTTAAACAATTATAGAGAGGGACCCACCACTCACCCTCGGAATTGTCAACCTCCAATATTATAAACCAAATGAATTGATCGATAATAGAAGAAGCCAACAAGACCTAACTCCCTGTCAGTCGAGAGTATGTCTGTCATGAGTCATGGACCCTAACAATTAGCAATTCTCCGCAGATGAAGCGAATCCTCAATCAATCAATCAATTAAAATTAAATTAAATTAATAATAATGCTCAGTCGTAGTCCAGCTTTCCTGAGGATGCCTCGTTTAGAGGCGAAACACGTGTCGAATTTATTTAGGATTCGCTTTGTCTGCGGAGAATTGATAATTGTTAGGGTCCATGACTCATGACAGACATACTCTCGACTGACAGGGAGTTAGGTCTTGTTGGCTTCTTCTATTATCGATCAATTCATTTGGTTTATAATATTGGAGGTTGACAATTCCGAGGGTGAGTGGTGGGTCCCTCTCTATAATTGTTTAACAATGGATTTCCGCAAAGTTACGCCTGATTCCATCAATTACCATAAAGTTGTAAGCTGCAAGTAACTTACACTCTAATGGACAGTGATTGTATTTCTTTCTCACTTAATGATATGTTGCGATTGTTTTGTAAGTAAATAGAGATGATTTTCAATTTATGTTCTGCCACACCTAATTGTTCTAGAGTAGTATCCACGGATGTCTCTTCAGAAATGTTTATATCTGGAAATATTTCAATAAGTATTATCGGCGCACTACGACAAAGAACAAAGCTAAGCTAGTTAAAGTATGTTAGCTAATATACGGTATCTACAGGCCGGGCGATGACGTTTCTATCGAATTTACGATTTTAATTAACTCTGCTAATTGAATGACTTACAGTAGCGGCATTTTACAATGGCCGGTTTGACATGTAGGAGGGGGGGGGGGGGGGGAAGAAAATGAACCTTATTATAACGGAATATTTAGGAATATCAAAAAATGAATGCTAAAATGAATCTTATTCCGTTGCAATAAGATTCATCCTCTTCCCCCCTCTACATGTCAAAACGGCCATCATAACGTGCCGCAGGTATAGGTATGTCCAAATACACTGGACCGCAATGAAAAAGGGTCGGTTAGAAAATCTTCAATATCTTCAAAAGTAGGTACCTACCTGACCTAACTTTATGAAATAAAGACTAAATTAAAGAAAATTTTAATGTACCTACTTAAATGAAAAAAAAAAAAAAAAAAGTCAAGCGTTTTATCTATTCTATACATATAATAAGAATGTAAAATTGGTCGCGTCTGTACATTCGAAATATTTGGAAAAAAAATAGTGGGGGGGACTTAGATGGACCAGCAGAACTCATTTTTATCATTTTTAGAATTTTTGTCTGTGTGTATGTTTGTATGTTTGTATGTTTGCTCAGATTTTCGAAAGAGCACAACTTCGAATCCACCGGATGGATTTCAATGAAATTTGGCATGGATATGACTAATAGTCTAACTTAACATCTAGGATACTTTTTTTTTCGAAAATGTTTAGGGTTGCCACAGAAAATTCAAAAAACTACTTAAAAATTCTAAATGTTTGAAAGAGCACAACTTTGAATCCACCGGATTAATTGCAATGAAATTTGGTATGGATATGGCTTATATTCCAACTTAACATCTAGGATATTTATTTTTTCGAAAATGTTTAGGGTTGCCATAGAACATTTGCAGAACTAAATATTAAAAATTACTTAGTTTTGTGTTACATAGCTTATTCAAACAAAAGACATTAACACGTTTTAGAATTTTTAGGGTTGTCACAGAAAATTCAAAAAACTATCTAAATATTCTAAATATTCGAACGCGACCAACTTCGAATCCACCAGATTGATTTCAATGAAATTTGGCGTACATATCAATAATAATTCAACTTAACATCTTGGATATTTTTGTTTTCGAGAATGGTTAGGGCTGCCACAGAAAATTCAAAACATTAAAAAACCTACCTAAATATTCGAACACGCACAACTTCGAATCCAATGGATTGATTTCAATGAAATTTGAAATGGATATGACTAATAGTCTAACTTAACATCTAGCATTTTTCTTTTCGGTAAAGTTTAGGGTTGCCACAAAACATTCAAAATCTACCTAAATATTCGAACACGCACAACTTCGAATCCAATGGATTGATTTCAATGAAATTTGGCATGGATATGACTAATAGTCCAAGTTAACATCTAGGATAGTTTTTTCTAAAATATTAGGTTGTAAATTTTTATGACCACACAGAAATTCTAGCCAAAAATAAGTTTAAGTTATTGAAATACGTCTATTTAGAGCGGAGCCCTACGGAGCCCCTTCGTTGTGTGGAACATCCACACATCCGACATTATTTGGACTAGATAATCTTAATTTTAATAATAATAATAAATATTTTATTGCTGCGTTCTACAATCTTAAGTTTAGTTTTTCTTAACTAGATGTCGCTATACTTAAAATCAGACAATGCCTGCCTTGCACCACATGGCAAAATTTAATATCTTCCTTGCTTCAAGAAATTCAGTTTTTTTATTCCTAATTACGTATAAAAAAACATTAAGCGGGTCTTTGTATCACGCGGAATCTTAGAATCTCTGGAATTCATCTCCACAGTACTAATGCCGAAGGGAAAAATAAGCAGGTCCTCTAGACTTACTTCTTAGGTAGGTAGCTACCTAAGAAGTAAGTCTAGAGGACCTGCTAATTTTGAATTAAGTAGTAATAGAAACATAGACATTGGACTCTGAACTCCAACCCCTCAGTAATGATGCTGCTGGGTAACTGCCTGCTTAAACCATAAATCTGGAGGACCTGCTAACTTTGAATTAGCAATGTGGGTATCAAGTAGAAACTTCTCAGGCGAGGTCGCGTTTCCGATCCGGCGGTAGAATTTAAGGAAAACATGTAAAATTACTATTTGTAAGTGCCCCCCTAGGCCTAACCAAAATAAACGCTTTGACTATTGACTTAGACGATAAACTCCGGACTCTAACTTTTTAAGCACGTTGTTGCGAAGTGACTCTTATCTAAGCCGTGAGTCTGGAGCACTCACTCATTTTAAATAAGGAACATGGGTATCAAGTACAAACTTAAACATTGAGCTCAGGAGTCCAACCGCTCAGTCGTGATACTGTGAGTAACTACAGATATAGATAGACGGATACAGATAGACTGAAACAGACAGAGATACTTACCTACCGATAGATTACAGACAGACCGATTCAGACAGACAGATACTTACAGTTAGACTCATACAGACAGACAAATAAAGTCAAACTTTTGTTATACAACTAAGGCGCCAGGTAAGCGTACGGCTTAACAGCAGTTAAGCAGTTACCGTACCCTATAGATGCTTGCAACCAAAGGCATCGCTAGCACGTTTCCAACCTGAAGGGGAGTGGGGTTAGTGGGAGGGGATGGGGAGGTGGCTGGGTTGCGCTTCCGGCTCTCTCCCTCATCATACGAAATGAAGGTAAATTAGCTACTTGAATGCCGATCTCCACCTTACTGGTCAGACTCTACCACCTTACTGGTATAGACTGGTACAGATAGACAGCCACGGACGGACGAACTCAGACTGATGCAGACTGACGTAATACAGATTAGACGATAGACAAAATTATATTTAAGGGCCGACTGGACGCGGACGGAGTCGCGGGCACAGCTAGTTTTTAATAAATGTAAAATAAATAAAAATGATGCTGAAGATTTTCTATCCGACCCTTTTTCTTTGCAGTCCAGTGTATATCAAACACACATTGTTAAAAATACAGCGTTATTGGTAAAACACTAACAACCTTGCAGGGGCGTATTACCGACATCAAAAACAACAACTTTTGTTCTATGACATTTTACAAAACAAAAATAAAATAAAAAAAATCACTTTCTAAAATGTATGATTTTTTTTTCTCATCTAGAGGAAAGCCATGGTACGTGGTTGTATTCCACTTTGCCCTAATGTACCTAAACGTACCACGGCTATTCTCTAGATGAGCATATTTTCTTGTTTCATACATTTTAGAGTGTGTTTTTTTTTTTTTTTTTTAAAGTCATAGAACAAAAGTTGTTTTTTATGTCAGTAATACGCCCCTGCAAGGTAGTTAGTGTTTTACCAATAACCCTGTATATTAAGCATTATTTTACATAGTGTATATGTGAGCCATAGGTAGCTTGTTTTGTACAACATTTGGTAACATTTAAACATAAATGATTACATACATAAATACATTTTATTTCCAACGGTCTGAAGTCTGTAAATGGGCCAACGGACAGGATTAATCAATTCTACATAAAGTCATAATTTTCAGCCTTAGTAATATGAGAGATCAAACCAGAAAGGTAGGCAATTTGCTGCAGCAGCGTGGGGTTGCTCGTGCGCATCGGCGCCGCTTGTAACGCGCCGGGTCTGCACCGCAGCGCGCGTTCCGTCGCCTGCGCCGCCGACCGCCGCCATACGCTGTTCTGACTCGCTCTGTCACCATCCTTAAACACGACAGGCAAGATTGTATTGCTAGCATCAATATGTATTTAAAAAGTTCATGTGGGATTTCAGCGATGAGAAAGAATCTTTGCTTACATCTCTGGGCTGTGATAGACTTAAGATAGTGGCCGGCAGTTGGTTTCGTACTCGCGATAGACAGGTATACTCTCCTATGGTGTTATCCATATTCACGACAACGAAATATCTGAAACAATCGAACTATGTTATCTTTAACGATCTCATAATAATATTTTATTTCATTGACACTTGTTAAAATCTTACTTTATATTCGGGCATAATTGTTTCGTTGCTAAATCTAAATAAGTTAACAGAGTTTCTTCAGTATCGGTTTCATCATCTACAATAGTGTAAATGCTTTCCAGTTCTCCCAAATGCAGAGCGTTGTTTAGTAGAGTTTTAACGTCCTTTTCAGTGTGCAATTCTTCAGACGATATTTCAACTTGAACGCCTTGTCTTTCCCATGAGCTGGAGGAGATAAGGAAACACACATAAATTACGTATTTATTGGTAGTAGTTTGATACACTATGTCCGTAGGCCGCTTGGCTCATTGGATCGATCCCAGAGGTAGGATATTTGTAAAGATCCCTAACATAATGTTCTCTATTTGGTGACTAGAACATCCCGCAGGTTATTGTATAAGCGTTGCTTACTTTGCCACCATTCTTAAAAGGTGTTTCATCTGACGATATTGATTAATTTAGAAAACAATAAAATAATAATGATTCTACCTTTCGATGAGCTTACCGCTTTTTAAATTCAAGGTATGACGCCGAGTGTGTCTTGCTATGTAGATACAGCTTTGTAGCGCCCCGACTCACCAGCCTATCGGCCATTTGCAAGCCGAACGACTTGTAGTCACACAGCACCAGCTGGCACTTTTCCGGATTGCATGCTAGACTGTAAATGAGAAATATATAAATTATACTCATAGGTACCTATATTGAGTCATTGGTGAGCAAGATTTCTGAGGGTTTGCGAGGAAAGGAGCAGAAATAATCTTGATGGTTAAACGTAGAAAAATCGTTTTACAATACTATTCCCCAATTTATGTTGGCGGCTTTTACCTATCCTGATTTGGCTTAATTTCCACGGAGCGACAGCTGTCTGCATTCCGAGATCTTACTAGAATGATTGCCGGAAACTAGATAAGGGATAGTTTTAGTTCCTGTTAACTGTATGTGTACCTTGGTTGCACGTGGTGTGCTATGTCCCGCACGCGCAGCAGCGCGCGGCCGCGGTGCTGGCTGGCGGCGAGCAGGCGCAGCGCGCGCGCCGCCTCGCCCGCCGCGAACGACACGCGCGACAGCGGCCGCACGTACCCGCGCGCGATGCCCTCACTCAACATCACTTGCAGGGTCTAAAACATTACAAATGGAACTTCGGATCTATACATATTGGTTGACAAGAACCACAAAATTAATGATTTTTAATTGTGTCCTTGGCTCGTAGAAAAAATGTGATCTTCTAATAAGAAATCATGCAATGAACCTTCAGTTCTTCGTAATTTTCATGCGAGAAAATAGAAGAGAAGTCAACGGCATAGTATGATCTTTCGAAGTTGAGGTGGTTCATTCCGAAGTTGTATTTATCATGGTTTTGCAGTTGAGTTGTATCAAACATTATTCCGTGCATAGAACAACATTTTATTGAAATCTGGAAGAAAGAAAAACAGCTAATTTAGATAAATAACAATGCAAAAAGTTTTGCACGGATTTCTAGAAAATTTCTCGTACATTTTTGAAGTCTCCAGATCCGGAGGAAATAACAAAATGGCAGCCCTTTCCCTTTGTTGTTTGTAGGACCATATTTCCGAAACTTTCGTCCCGAGAATTGCCAATATGATCATCTGAAAGAAAAAAATATGTTTGTAGGTAACATTTGGAAAAATACAACGTCTCGGGAGTGTAGATGTTGACGTGGAGCTAGTAGTATACCTACATCCTGGAACACATGCGCTAACTACCTATCTCATCCGGTGAAGCTATAATAGTTATTTTCATCACACCCATTCGAAAAACGTCAATTGCCTTTCAAGGCTAGCGGGAGCAAAATTCTATTTTGCTCCCACGGGAGTTTTTGTTTCTCCTTACTGATTGGTCAGCGTTCGTGCTTCTGAATTGAATGTAGAAAAAAAATCGAACGCTTAATGTATGAAGAAGTTACTGGCCGGTTAGGATTACGCGGCAACCAAAGAGAATGTAATGGCAATGCGCGCTGAAAAAAAATTGTCATGTACATTTTTCTTTTCATTTCTTTTGTCTCGGTTTAGTAAGTTTAAGTTATTGCAAATAATAATGAAAAATGAGTTCGAGTAATGATGTGATGATATTATTTGTTTGGATACTATTACATAATATTATGAGAGTTTCGAGTAGGTAGAGGTACACGTAGCTTTTTATTTTTCTCATAGGTAGTGATGAAAAATAGTATGTATCATTCGGGGCCAAAATATTTCGTCCTCGGGCGGCGTATATTGAATTCCTCGCAAAGCTCAGGATTCTACTTTAGAATCCTTCGCTTTCCTCTGAATTCAAAATAAAGCCCTCGCGGAACAAAATATCACTTTGGCCCCATATAACACAAATAACTATTGTGTTACAAGGGGACAAAGAGATATTTTGATCCGCGAGGGCGTTTTTTGAATTCAGAGGAAAGCGAAGGATTCTGATTATAAAGTAGAATCCTGAGCTTTGCGAGGAATTCAATATACGCCGCCCGAGTGATACATAATATTTTTCATCACTACCAATGAGAAAAATAAAAAGCTACGTGTACCTCTACCTACTCCAAACTCTCATAAGTACATTACTGCCGCGGTCTCAAATGAGTGTGTTGTTGACCGCGTTATTGATGGCCGGAAGCGCGGCGCAGCGCAGCTCCAGGCCTTTACAGCGCGGTCAGCATTGCAACCCATGATGGACAAGCTAAAATAAAGGCCGAGACCAAAGGTCGAGGCCTTTATAGCGCGGCCAGCAAGGGTAGCTATGATGACCAAGCTTGAAGGCCGTGAGCGTAGCAAAGCTTAGCTTGAGGCCATTATAGCGTGGTCAGCAGTACACTCAGTGTATCACTCGGGCGGCGTATATTGAATTCCTCGCAAAGCTCAGGATTCTACTTTATAATCAGAATCCTTCGCTTTCCTCTGAATTCAAAAAACGCCCTCGCGGATCAAAATATCTCTTTGTCCCCTTGTAACACAATAGTTATTTGTGTTATATGGGGCCAAAGTGATATTTTGTTCCGCGAGGGCTTTATTTTGAATTCAGAGGAAAGCGAAGGATTCTAAAGTAGAATCCTGAGCTTTGCGAGGAATTCAATATACGCCGCCCGAGGACGAAATATTTTGGCCCCGAATGATACATACTATTTTTCATCACTACCTATGAGAAAAATAAAAAGCTACGTGTACCTCTACCTACTCGAAACTCTCATAATATTATGTAATAGTATCCAAACAAATAATATCATCACATCATTACTCGAACTCATTTTTCATTATTATTTGCAATAACTTAAACTTACTAAACCGTGACAAAAGAAATTAAAAGAAAAATGTACATGACCGTATTTTTACAGCGCGCGTTGCCATTACATGGGTGTGATGACAAAACTTTTCTGTAGAGTCCAGAGAGGAGCCGGGCGCGCCGGCAGGTCCGGCTCCTCACTGTGCCGGCCGCGCTGGAGTGTTTTTCCACCAATCAGGAAGGAGAAACAAAAACTCCCATGGGAGCAAAATTGAATTTTGCTCCCGCTAGCCTTGAAAGGCAATTGACGTTTTTCGAATGGGTGTAATGAAAAAGGCATTTACGACCAGCAACATTTATCAGTCTATACATTTACACACATACCTGCACACACAAATAAATTAAATCGAAGTGTCTGTTTGTAATGTTAAAATAACAGCTTTTTACTAAATGAAAGTATGTATAGTACGTTTTTTTATACTTGTCCTATTTGGCAAGCAAAGATGACCTCCAGCGGGGCGATTGCGTAACTTTTTGTCAATGTTTCAATTGGTTTCGTATATAATTGACACAGGATGAACGAAACCAATTGCAACATTGACAAAAATGTTACGCAATCGTCCCGCTGGACGCCATCTCTGCTTACCAAATAGGACAAGTATAAAAAAAACTTTTTTTTTTTTTTTGCTGGTACGTTACTTATAACAAAAATGAATTTTTGTATCTGTATGTTTGTTCCGCATAATCTCCGAAACGGTTGGACCGATTTTGACGGGAATTTCACTGGCAGATAGCTGATGTTATAAGGACATCACTTAGGCTTATTTTTAGCAAAAATTAACAAACATTTGTGTTATATATAGCTAGTTCGAAAACAAAAGCAGATGATGTCGGAGCGAAAAAATAATATCAACAATTACTATTAGGTATACCTAATAGAATCAAAGTCTAGACTCACTCACTCACTCACTCACTCACTGACAGACAACGCATAGCCTAAACCGGTGGCCGTAGGGACTTAAAATTTGGAGGGTGTGTGTGTGTCTTGATGGTTAGAGGTGTATTAAGTAGTGTCCGACCGAAACAGGATTTTCTGCCGAAACCGAAACCGAAACCGAATCTTCGGCATCTGTTTTAGGTTCGGCCGAAACCGAAACCGAAACCGAACCTTTTTCAGAAAAGTTAAAAATCTTTTGTTTACTGAAATTTGGCTTATTTCGTACCCTTATATTGACAGTTAGAAATGTTAGAATGTGTGCAATGAAATAAAAAACAATAATGGAAGTATGTGAAAATATAATTATTAATAATAATATTATTATATTATTATTAACAATACTATAATTATAACAATCATGTTAACACTTCTTGGAACAAAAAATTGTCAACACTTACATTATAAAAAAGGACCTCATTAATTAATTCGATTGCGTTTATAATCACAACATGTTTAAGACTAAATTTAACATTAATTGAGATCATTTTAAATTTTAATTGCAGTTGAGTATTTAGGGGTTTTGTAGGATTTTCATATTTTCTTTTATAATTTAGGGTGGCAATCGTAATTGTAATATATTAAATCCCCGTTTTCATTTTCTACTTAAGTAGATAGGTATGTCACGTTCAGATCGATTCTCAAAAATATACGGACAACAGCAAATTATTTTACCAATAAAAAATGATGTATCTGCGGGGCTATTACGTATGTCAGTTGACAACTGGCTTCAGTTGTTCACCGAACTTTGATGGTGAATTAGAATGACATAACATTGGTATTACGTATTTCTTGCAGGGCTAACCTAACCTAAACTCACTGTACCTTGATATTCATTCACTGAAATACGTAAAACCAATGTTATGTCTTTCTAATTTACCATCAAAGTTCGGTGTACAACCGACGCCAGTTGTCAACTGAGATACGTAATACAACAGGAAATTATTTTAACAATAAAAAAATATGTATCTGAAGGTCACACTCAGCTAAATCATAGCTGGTAGTTGTTTGGATACTTTGAAACCTCATCCAACAACAATAACCTAAAACAAATGTACCGTAACATAAGTAATAAATAAATGATGAATTTGTGAATCAAATATAATATAATATAACCTTTTTCTTTTACATATACTTAATTCTCAACATTCATAAATCCGAGTGAATAACTCAACGGAAAGAACTTCATTGCTTAATAAAGGCCAATAAAGCCAGAAATAACACTAAACTCACAAAACAATCACGCCGTACCGGCCGGCGATCTGACAGCTGACGATACGCAATGGCGGATGCAACGCGAGACACGAACTCTCCCGAAATCAACCGAGTGACGCGCGATAATTCACGAACGCAGAGTTTCGGCGCGGCCGAAAGGTTCGGTGGGTTTTCAGCCGAAACCGAAACTGGTGCCGAAACTAGATTTTTGAGCCGAAACTGGCCGAAACCGAAACCGAAACCGAATCTTCGGTCGGACACTAGTATTAAGAATGGATTTTTTGAAATTCAAACCCTATTAGGGCGTTAAATAGGGGATGAAAGTTTGTATGGAAGTTCGTCATTTTTGAAGTTAGGATGATGAAAATTCGTGTTGAGGTTTCTTTTTATAAATAAAGAAATATGAACTTCAGCGTTTTTGAAATTTACACCCTAAAGTGGTAAACTAGGGGGTAAAAGTTTGTATGGCGGTACCGATTCCGGTACCGATTCCGGTACCGATTCCGGTACCAATTCCGGTTAATCTCCAAAACGGCTGGACCGATGTTGACGGGTCTTTTACTGGCAAATACGATATGGGATCGGGGTTCCGGGCTCCGGGATCTGGGATACGGGCTCCGGGATCTGGGATACGGGATCCGGGATATACGGGACACGGGATACTGGATCCGAGATTTGGGATCCGGGATACGAGATTCGGGATATGCGGGATACAGGATCCGGCAAACGGGATCAGAGATACGATTTTTTTTAATTTAAATTCTACGCGGACGTGGTCGCGGGGAATAGCTAGTTAGGTATAATTTGAATGCTTGACTCTGTAGACAAGCGTTCTACTCTGTAGTAGGGGTCGTTCTGCTCATCAGTGACGATCATATGACGCGTGATGATCCAATCGCGTAATTGCAATGGCTGACAACACCCGCCACCGTCTCTTTTAAGTGAAAACAGCATCTTTAATCCGTCTTAGAATCAGACTATTCGTAAGAGCTCTTGCCTAAATGTAAAAACTAGTTTTTTTTTTACTTTGTCCATGCAAAATCTTTTCCGCCCCCTTGTATTAAGTACCTTTAAGTTCCGGAAACATTTTTTTCAAAAAGATTTTCTTGCTTGTGTCGCTAACAGTTGTAAATACTTGGCAGCTGAGAGCCAGTGCGATGGAGATGGCGGCTTGTCCCAACGCGCCGGCTCCTCCGTGGATGAGCACCGACATGCCGGGCCGCAGCTGAGCCTTGATGCCCTGTAGAAACAATGGAAGTAATAACCAGTTAGCAGTGTCAACCAAATCATTCAAGTGAAACATTAAAATTGCTGTCAGTGATAAGTAGTATACACTCACTAGACAGTAAAAGACGTGCGCGTACGCGAGAGGCACGGTGGCGGCGTCTTCCAGGCTCCAGTGCGCCGGCACCGGCCACAGCATCTCCGGTATAGCGCGCACGCGGTTGCTGCACGACCCACTAGGCACTATGCCCATGACGCGTTCACCACTAACAATAAATAAATCTGTTATAAAGACAGCTTTTAAAAAATAATCTTTAAAATGTATTTCCATTTGTACCTTTTCGTGGTTCCACTGAAGTCCATTCCGTAGCTGTTTTCTAAGTTTTGTTTAAACAATAATGTACCATTTGCTTTCTTGACGTCATTGTAATTCAATCCAGCGTAGTGAACCTGGAGATAAAATATATTTTAGGGATCCATTCCTGTGTTTTACAGTTATCTTCAGTAGTGCTCTATATACCAAATACCAACCGATACGGCAATTCCATCTCCGGTGGGTTCGGGAGCTTCCACCCAAATCAAAGAATCCAAGTCACCGATTTGAGAGCATTGTAAAGATTTGTTTTTGTCGTTCGTGGAGAGTTCTTTTATTGGCACGTAGTATTCTCCTCCCCAAGTATCCTAGAAAATATGAATAGGTAGGTAGATACAATGAGGAATGGAAAGTTATAAAAGTAAGTTTAATAAGTATAAAAACTAAAATCCGACTACTGAAAAATCGCGCTCTAAAAAGTATGAAACAAGAAAATATTCTCATCTAGAGGATAGCCGTGGTCCGTTTAGGCCATTTAGGTCAAAGTGGCATATGACCACATATTATTATTTATTACGTATATTTCTAGCTTGTTTAATGTAGGCACGGTATACTGGGTGAAATCGAAATCGTGGGCAATATTTTAAACGGTGATTCTACCCATGATTCAGAATATTTAGGGAATACTAATCAACAAATCAATCAATAAAAATGTATTACCCAGGTAAGGTATAACAGTTAAATGGTTTGCTTATTTGCTTACCCGAGCAATATATAATATAATATTTTTGATCAATAGATTTTTTATTTGTTTTCCCAAAATATTCTGAATCATGTGTTGAGTCATATTTTGAAATATTGCCCACGATTTAGATTGCACCGTGTTTAAATAAAAATGGTACCTAAACACTTACATTTTCGATAACGTTGTATGCTAAATCAATGTTCGGTAAGTTGTTTATACCAGGGTTGTGGTATTTTATGTCATTGGTCATGAGCAAGTGGACTTCATTGCGATTATTCCTCCAGTCACGGACGAGCTCTTTGAGTCCTGGCAGCGCTGGGTAACATGTGACAATAAGCAGCTTCTGCTTAGGTAGTAGGCAACCGTAAGTTAATTTCAGAGATTCAATATCGGCGATACTTCTGACGGAGACAGTAGTACTAGTGACTGGCTCGGGCTTGGGGTGCCAGCGCGCTAGGTCCAGCCGATGCTTGCCGTCAGTGTGAGATGAGACCACGCGGTAGAATGGCATACGCACGTTACTACCATTATCCTGTTCCTCACTGATTACGAATGCGTCGCGTTGCAGGACGCGATCCAGCAAATGACAGAACTGTAAAACAATATTTTAGGAATAACACGTGTATCCGTTGTAATCGATAGAATCACGATTTTTTAAACTAAAATTCTTAAAATAAACTTACGCCGTCTTTCATGGATAGGTTTTGGACAAGCACAAGATCGACTTCTGTTAGGCGATCGCCAAATTTTGCAGCTGATTCTAAAGTCATTTCCTCATAGTCGATGTTGATATCGACAACTTCATCTACAGTATTTTTAATTTCTTCAAATATGGCTCCTGTTGCTTGATCATTTGTAATACCAACTACGTTCAGAACTCGTTTGTTTCTATTTTCTGCAACTATTTGCAAGAAAACTTGGAGTGAAGTAGAAACCTAAAAGATGATACAATCGTTAAATTTCGTTTAATGTAATAGGTAGCAGAAGTCCTTTTCTATGCGGATGATTATTATAGTTACTTACATCGACGTTAAATTGCATGTTAGATATAGATCTCTTTATATTAAATTTCATTTTGTTATTGTTTATTGGTGGCAAATTTTTGTATTTGATATGTTCTATGGAAATTCCACCGCATCTGAAAATTATCAATTTGTTCAGTGTACCTATTCGAAAACGAGGAAAATGTACGCCATTGGCCGGAGGCCAGTTATAATTTGCAGCCGAAGTCAAAAGAGGGACTTTTCTTGCAAGTGGCTTTCCCTTACCTTGTTATGCCATAATTCTCTGATACTTCAGCCCTCATTAGAACGTTATTATCAGCGGAATAAACTGGTGTATTTTTGCCATTGTCGTGTTTTTCGACGTCTATGCAGATTCTCATGACGTGCGTGGGCGTGGAGACGGCGCTGTGTGGTTGCCGCAGCGCGTGCAGCTGCAGCATGCCGTCCAGCAGCGTCGCCCAGTTGCCGCGCCACTCCACGCGCGCCGCCTCCAGGGACGCGCTGGCGCTCGCGATACTTTTGAATTCACCGCTGACAAGGTAAATGTAAATAAGTTAAAACATCCTACTAGATGTGGAGCCGTAGAAAGGGGTTTCTGGATTTACACGAGCGCGTCAGATTAAGATAAGGGAGATAGCTTACATATTGATAAGAACCTCAAAAAATTATGAGCCCGTAATATTGGTGGGTTCGCTCAGGGGAACCAAAAAAAAAATAGACCATCTTAAAATACTCGAACTCGTCAGATTAAGATAAGGGGATTCATTACTAGCTAAGAAGTGTCAAAAGTGTCAATTTTGCTAATTTGATCGTCAGTCTAAGAAATGGGAGCATCTGGAAGTTTCACTTTTTCACCCCCTCAGATATATATTTTTAATATAGGACTGCGTCGGCAAAAAAGCGCACGGCCCGCCCGATTTTAAGCAGTTACCGTAGCCTATAGATGCTTACAAAATCTGGCGCGCTCGAGTATTTTTTTTTTTCAATTTATCATGTTGGAACATGAAAAGTATCAATATCTGACACGCTTGAGTATTTTTATGTCATTGCTTTTTATAAAAAAAAATATTAAAATTGTGATGTATACGCTTCCCCCACCGCTGAAAGTGGAAACATCTAGAACATTGTATTTTTCCTATCATGTCATCTACCGAATCTACTAGGTTTGGACGACGCTCGTGCAAATCCACGAATTGCACGCTGCCTCCCCATCTATACTTAAGATCTCCAATATTTTTTTATTTTTTATATTCAAGACAATTTTAAAATTCCGATGCCCCGGCTATTAATGACCAAAAACAAAAGGCGGCAATTCGTCTTGCATAGATTACATTGTCGGCTGAATATTTACGTATCTTGATATACATGCAAACCATTGCTTACCTATACAAGTAATCTCTTTCTTCTAGCAAATTATATACATCATCAGCAGTGAGTTCCGAATCATCATTGAATGTTTCGTGTTCTGAGGCATTTTCATGTTTCGTATTTGCCTTGTCTTGAATCTTGTTAACCATGCCTGATGCTACTCTAGCACTTCCATCTAAGACCTGTGTAGGGAGAAATTTAAGTTATGTCTAAACTCAATAAGTGATTTAATATTCTTCCAACTCCTCTTTCTTTGCGGGTTGCGCGGGTTCCGGAGTACTTACTATTTTCTGGACTGCTGTCTGGATGACAACTGTCTCCAAACCACGGAGACTCAGTTTGTAATGACTATGCCAGCGTTGCTTAACCTCTGATCGATTACCGCTTAAAATACTTCACCTCAAATTCTCCATTGCCCCTGTGCAGCGTGACGCTGAGCCGCAGCGGTCGCTGGTCGTGCAGCGGCGGCTGCGCGTGCAGGTGCACGTCACGGAACTCCACCGACATCTGTTTCTTAGCGGCGCCCAGCGTCATGGCGAGCGTGTCCCACACCGCCACCAGCACCGCCGCAAATGGGTACAACGTTTGACCTAAAAGTTTACGTACTTTTCTAACATAGGCTGAGCTCGCTTAAATACGGGTTTCAATAATAAAGAGAGCTCAACTTATGTTGGAAATGTTATCTTAGACGTGCAGGCGACCGTACTAATTCCTCCAAATTCTGGTGTCATTTCTGAATAAGATCATTGGCGCCTTGATTAATAAAATTCCCCTTACCTCCTTTTTTACTCAGGAATGATTTACTAACCTCTTATAACGTTTCCTTGCAAATATGTGTGTTCCTGATCATGCAAAGATACGATGAAGTTGCAACAGGCTGATGTTTTTAGTTGAGCGGAGCTGTATAGTGGGATAGGCCTAAAAAATAAGATTTAAGTAAATAAGATGCATAAGTAATACTTCAGTGAATTTAATCAATAGTAAAAAAAAACATTAGAAGTAAAACTGACCATGCTTCACCATGCGACCATTCAACTAAGTCCGACAGATGCGGTGTTCCGGTGGACACTGGGAATTCCACTTTCGGATACAGCGCTTGGACTTTTGGATTGTAGCCCTCCATGTACAACCTGTGCATAAAATAATACATGAAAGGATAATACAGGGAAAATCATTTTAATTGATACCTAACCAGAAGAAATTTATCAAATTTTATTTATTTGTAAAAAACTCTACTTACTTGCCAACGGCTTCAAGAACTAAGACGACATTATCGTGATGCGCGCGGCGGGTGAGCGCGATGTTCGTGCAGCTCGGCGGCAGCGAGCGCTTGAGGATGGCCTGCAGCAGCCCGTGCGGCGCCACCTCCACCAGCACTGCGTTGTTCGGGATCAATTGCGACGTCTCCTCGAACAACACTGGGTTCTGCGAACAATCACGCGTTGTTACAATTTGTAGGCTCTTCTCATTCCTCCTGCTCCTTTTCTTTCGCTCCCTCAGCAGTTATATCAATGGACAGTCACGTTCATGCTTTCCGTCTTTCACAATCTTTCTATTCGTTTTGCTATCTACTTTTTCCTTAATGTATTTTCTCCATAATTTCCATTCTAAAATATGTCCATATTTTTCATACTGGGATAACCGATGACTTTTTAATTGCCTTGCTCTTGATAGCCTGTTTTATTATGACGAATAATATATTTATGGTGTTTATTAAGATAATGTCTTACCAGCAGATTGTTGGTATGATACTCAGCTGAAGAGTATTTGGCGAGAGGTTCGTTCCACTTGTCTTGCGGTACAGAGGATGAAATCCAACGCTTAGTACGCGGTCTCGGGGTTTTGATTACTTCACTCAAATATTTCAGCAAGCCGGGACCTTAATAAACAATAATGTCATTTAAATTCGAGTTCAATATAAAAAAGACTCATCAAAATCAAAATCAAAGCGTGTATTTTGTTAAGGCCTACGGGGGCACTTCAAAATTGCAAAAGACAACTATATCCATAAACAATATCGATAACATACCGGCACCAGCAATGTAGCGCGAGTGGTAGGCGATGTTCGAGCACGGCACTTCTTTAGCGAATATTCCTTTCGCAGTCAATTCTGCTACGAACTGGCTCATCGCTTCAGCAGGTCCGGAGATGGTACTGGACTCAGGCCCGTTGTGACACGCCACCTCGATGTCCGGTGGGCACATTTCAGAAATCTGAAAGAAAAAAAGTATTGATAGGAAAAGAATGAGCTTGCCCCCCAGGGGGTTCATTCTACCAGCTAAAGATTTAAGAATTATTTACTGGACCAAAATTTAAAGAAGCTTGTTCATTTATAGAATTTGTCTCTTCCTAGAATTATGTTTATTACTTGTTGATATCCGAGCCCGACGGCGGCCATGGAGCCGCGTATGAAGGGCGTCTGCAGCGACACCAGCCCGCGGCTGTACGCCGACAGGATCATCTCCTCCGCCGTCAGGCAGCCGTCCGCGTACGCGCATCCCAGCTCACCCACGCTGTGACCTTAAAATATATACATAATTGTTGAGGCATGCACATCATATTATGTATGCTAACTTCCTACATAGTATACTTTTGGTCGTTAGACTGTTATAGCTATTATCGACAGGCATAGAGATAACGTCTCACCAATGATTCCGTCAGGCTGTAGTCCCAATTCAGTTAGGATGTCAGTTAGACCAATCTGCACAGCAGCGATTCCCACAAATGAGTGCAGGATATTGTCGAAGACTTTCTTGTCAGGTGACGTAATTATATCAATGATATCAAGCCCTCTTGGTTCCAGCACCACACGACAGCTAAAATTATAATGAATACTATTAAAGTGCTCGAACAGTAAGTGGCTTGCAAGTTTTCAGTCTTTATGTTTATTATCCTACGAACAGATCCATATCTGTGGTCCTTCGACATATAATTATTTACTTTACACGTGGAGAACGGTTCCTTGTCTATATACTTCTGCAATGAGTGAGATAATTTACCGTTCTATAGCGGCAGCAAAGATGGGTATGCGCATGAGTTGCGCGCCCATGCCGGCCCACTGCGAGCCCATCCCGCTGTACACGAACCAAAGCGGTCGTTTTACGGCGTCGAAATATGCCGCCCTCTCACAGAGACTGACAGTCTCTTGGTTCTCGTTTGTTTCTGTAAGTAACATTAGTAGCTTAAGAAAACTTTCCTGCATCCTAAATTGAACTGAGATAGACTGAAACTCCTTTAAGATGAGGAATCGATTTAAAAACTTACGTAGAATAGTAAAGCCTCGGCCCAAGTGTCCTTGGATATTCGTTTGGTGTATGTTATGTAACAACGCAAGCTCCTCAGGGTCAATTTGACGAGATTTCAATTTATCTAAAACATTTTTCAGTGAAGACTCCATCCTCGCCGATATATTCATGAGGTAAGGTATACTACACTTGTAGCGAGAAAGATCCTGAAAAGTGACGTATGATTTTTTTTTTAACATTACAAGTTTTGTACAGGGTTGTCACTAGTCGAGGTTGCAAGAGGGTACAAAGCAGCCGAACGCTGACTCCGAGGCGACAAAACTTAAAATACACCACTGGCACGGCCGCTTGGTGCGTGATTCGAGCGTAGGCCGATTAGCTCACTGCATCGGGTGGTTTGGGGTTCGATTCCAGCCAGAGGAAACTTTTGGAAACTGACTTTTCGTAATTTGCTCTGGTATGGGTGTTACTAAGACCTTATAGTGCGTGTGTTAGTCTTGCGATATTAATTATATGATTTATTTCTAAACCTACGCAACTGACAGGTGCTGAAATGACTTCGCTGTGCCAGAGACTGTGTTTGCACCCCAACGCCGCGCCGGGTAAACTATAGAGATGTCCCTAGCTATGCCCAAATCTTTTGATGTGGTCGTACGGACCCACTGGCTAAATAAAATACTTTGTAATTTATTGTGTGTGACCCAAAGCCATTGAGTGGGGAGGTGAGTGGGGTGAACGAAGTGACAGCGGGAAATAATAGGTTAGGTATATTTACTTTGGGTTTATAGTGACCGTGCAGCAGCACGTGCGAGTTGACGCCGGTGACGGACATGCCGTTGACGGCGGCGTACGCGCGGCCGAAGCGCTGGTGGTCGGTGAGCACGCGCACGCGGCCCTCGCGCAGCGCCGCCACGTCGCGCCGCGGCTCCGCGCAGTGCAGGTTCGCCGCCAGCACGCCGGTGTGATAGCCCAGCAGCACCTGCGATACAATTTCATTAGGAGTTTGCTAAAGCGTTTAATCATAAACGGGTATCAATGCTAGAGCCCACTTTTCACCAATTCTTGGCTCAAGTGTTAGCTCCTATGTAAAGCAGTTTGAATGCCTTCTATCAATTTAATGCATAAGTGTTGCTCAGGGATGCACCTTTATTAAATGTATAGCAATGTAATGTAATGTAATGTAACGTCACGGCTTTTATCCCCATTCGGGGGTAGTCAGAGGCTATGTATAGCAATGTTCAGTGATAATTCGTCTGTTGGGGGTTGTTATCTAATTACAATGTTGTTTGATGTTTCACTTTCTTGTAAATTATTTACCTTTGTTACGGCGGATATGCCAGTCGCAGCTTCTGCATACCCAATGTTTGACATAACACTACCGATTAATAGCGGCTGATCCCTTTTACTGCAGAATACTTCATCGATAGCTTCCAATTCAAGTTTGTCCACTTCAGCAATGGCTGTAACGGAACAATGAGGTGAGAGTTATCATGCAGATATTGTATTATTATTGCTTTGATTGTCACATGTTTAAATATATTACCAGAACCCAATGCTTCTACATATTCGACAGCTTGCGGCGGCACATCGACCTCTTCGTAAAATTTCTTTAAATAATTAGTTATAGCCGTTGGGTTTCTGTAGAATCCGTATCTGGGACCCGTATTTGTTTTTAGCAGACCAATAAATTCAGTCTTGATATGTAAAACCTCGGCGTAGATTCTAAAAACAACGTATTAAGTTAATTGCCTTCTATTATAACGGCAACATGTGCCATTTCGGAAGCATGTAAAATAAGCTTATAGAATTTACAAAAACAATGTTTCGAATACCTCACAGCATCTTTTTCCTTCTGCAGGAATAAAACATTGATGGCTTCAGATTTAGCGCAGCCGTCGGCGTTTTGATCAAACGACTTCGTTTTACCGTCCGTACTTAGCTTCATGATTCTGAAATTGAATTGATTGGATACATTCACGGATACTACGCGCTATGCTATGTGAAACTTTTTGGTCGTCAATATGTAGAGCATTGGAACATTTTTCGGCCAAACTACAAAATATTGCTCGCTCTAAACGTTTCTCTAATACATATTAAACTCACCACTTTAATTTTTTCACCATCGGTTTAGTTTTTATGAGGTAAAGAATGCTTAAAAGAGTGATATGTTGTACATACCTTCCGTAGTGTACGGAGGATTGTGGATGTAGAGACAAGTAGGCGCCGCCGACGATAGCGGCCTCGCACTCGCCGCGGTCGATGGCCTGGCACGCCTGCTCCAGCGCCGCCGTGGAGCTGCAGCACGCGTCGTCGATCGCCATCGAGGGGCCCTTCGCGTTCAGCCAGTACGAGATGCGGTTGGCGAACATTGACTTGTTGCATCTGAAAAATAAATACATTCACAGCTTGCTCAAATAACTGAATGCACAATTTTATTACTCTTTTGTTGTATTGAATTATGTGATCATGCCACGCGGGATCCCGTAGGCCAAAGTTTGGATAATATAATATGTAGTTAAATATAGTTTGGTTGGTTTGGAATATGGCTGTAATTTACCCTGGTATGGATGGACACACACACCTATACTAGAATCACTATCAGTTTAATTCCATTGTGGGCCTTTGAGCATTCCTTAGCTTGAGACCACACGATTCGTGTTTGTAATTTGTGTTTGCGCTTGTGGTAGACGGATTCTATCAGAAAAAAGACAATACTCTCACCCAGCTACACCTAAACCAGTTCTCGAGGCTGAATCGTAGAAGAAAGTCTTCTCTGTCTCGGAGTAGCACGAGCCGATGTAGACACCAACTTTCTTTCCGGAGAGCTGCTCCGGGTTTAATCCTGTTTGAAATAATTAAGGGACTTCCTTTGTATTTATGTTTCGTAAATAATTTTAACGCTGTGCCTGTACTTTGTGTTGTTGTTACAAGCTGTTGTTACAAGCTATTTGCTTACAGATTCAGCTCAAAGTTCAGGTACAATATAATTTTAAGGGTCACTAACCAGCATCATAAATAGCATGGTAGGTTTGCTCGAGGATCTTGCGCGACATGGGATCCATGCTGCTTCCGAGACGGTAGTGCACCTTGAAGAACTGCGCGTCGAAGAACTCCAGCTGCGGCACGGAGCCGCCGTACTGCGGCACCTCGGGGTGAGTGAACTTGTAGCGGAGAGCCTCTGTCGTGATCGGATTTACCTGCGTGATGTATAAAAGTCTTATTTAAAAGAGTTGGTATACTTGGATACTCCATTCCGTACACAAGAAAGTTATGGTATGGTCTCCCTCCTGAAGTCTTCCTTTGCACTACCATATGGGTTTCTTCAAAGGACATGTTTACAGGTTTCTAAAAGGTCACCTCGGCACCGCGTTTGCTCCCCTTCAGTTTAAGATGTCCTGGGTGACCGGTTACCACTTGATATGTCCTTAGGCAATTGAAAAATATTGTGTAATAATACCTTTCCGAGAGGAACTTGCAGAGAAGAGTGGACGTTAGTATTTACCTTATTGTACAAGATCTCAGACAACTCCTTGACATTGTTGGACTGCGGGTACAGGCCCGCCATGCCGGAGATGACGATTCTCTCGCCCTTTGTCCTCGCGACCGCGCCCTGTTGGCTGGCGGCGTGCTCCTGGGGTATCGGCGCCATTTTTCGCTGAGTAACAGAAGCAATATTCATCTACACTAATATTATAAAGAGAAAAGATTTGTATTTTAGGATTTTTGTATTTTTGTATGTTATGAATAAACTCAAAAACTACTGGACCGATTTCTAAAATTCTTTCACCATTAGAATGCTACATTATCGCTGAGTAACATAGGCTATATTTATTACTAGAAAAAATTAGGGATCCCTACTAAAACTTCAATAATGTAACCTAAGGTGTAAAAAAATTAGCCGTAAGATGTCTTTCATCGCATGCGCTACGGAAACTTTTGATGATAGAACAAAAAAATGTTCTACAATATTAAAGAACATATCAATATCTACAAAAAACTTTGCGATACCATATGCCCAACTATTGTAGTTACGTTACTATAACTACTTTTTTACATTTTAAAAGTTGATAGAAATGCCGACTAAAATCAGACCATGTTATCCACACCTTAGTATGAATCCTTATCCAAATAAATCATTTCGTATTTGAGACTATTTTAATACCTGTAGATTACTTTTTGAATTATTTAAATCGGACATTCCATTCAAAAGATATTACGAATTTAAAAAAGGCGTTAAATCGGGGATTAAGGTTTATATGGAAGTTCGTCATTTTTGAAGTTAGGATGATGAAAATTCGTCTGGAGGTTTAAATAATATAAACTTCAGCGTTTTTGAAAATTTAACCCCTAAGGGGGTAAAATAGGGGGTTAAAGTTTGTATGGCGGTACCGGCTAATCTCCGAAACGGCTGGACCGATTTTAAAGGGACTTTTACTGGCAAATACGATACGGGATCGGGAATCCGGACTGCGGGATCCGAGATCCGGGATCTGGGATACGGGATCGGGGATATACGGGACACGGAATACGGGATCCGGCAAACGGGATCCAGGATCCGGTAAAAACGGGAAACGGGGTCCCAGATACGGGATCCGGGATCTGGGATCAGAGATCCGATTATTTTTTTCATTTAAATTCTACGCGGACGAAGTCGCGGGGGAAAGCTAGTCACGAATATATTAGGTATTATGACGATGTCACTTCTGTTCTTCAATGGTCTATCTGTATTTCTTCTTGTGTTTCGGTTTGTGGACATTGTTGGTATTATAGGTAGGTACCTGATATATAACTTATTAGCACCACGATATAAATTATTTGTGCGATATACACCCGTAGTACTACTATAATATATTTACATTGGCGATATATGTATCCGGCAGCGGCTCACCTATGATTATAGCGTGTAACACACAATAAAGGCCAAGTTGAATTGACCCAAGTAGACTTAGTACAATGTATTTATATTTCCTCTATTTTATTTTTTAAATTAATTAGGTATTTTTATTTATTCAAGCGTTGATTATTAATTGTAGGCTATGTCTATTGAAATAGCTTTAAAAATCCAATATTATATTTGGGTTCTGTACTTTGTATTCTTTTTATTGATTTGGTAAAATGTACTGTGTGCTGCATATGCAGAAGCGATACGCGGGTGGTAACCATGCTTCGTGCGAATCTAGACTCTAGACTAGTCTATTTCTACTATAGTTTTTAACCATAGGTAATAAATCCTAATAAAATTGTGACACGCCGGGCGCGTGATATAGAGGAACGCCTATACTAGAAAGGCAAATTGTTAGGAGCACGGCCTATTTTTGTTATAATAGAACAAACATAGGGCTACGGTAGCGGCACGCTATGAAGGCCGATTTGACATGTTGGAGGGGGAAAGGATGAACCTTATTATAACGGAATAAAATTTTGATATTCTTATTTTTTTAAACGGCCAGTCTTATTCCATTATAATAAGGTTCATTTTCTTCCCCTCCCCCCGACATGTCAAACCGGCCGTCATAAAATGCCGCTACAAGAATTTTCTTGACACGCTACGTGTGTATATTATGTAAGCTAAAGACCGAACTCAGTAGCGTGCATTGGGGAAAGCAATATCCAGCAGTGGATATCAATACAATGATGATGATGGATAAGGGTGTGTGTAGTGTGTATGCGTCATTTTCTTGGAGGCATACTTCGAGTACACTGTTAAATGTAATTAAATAAGCTAACCATTGTAGAACGCCACGGGCGGCAGAAAGTTGACCATTAGCTGAGCTAACCCTCCAAATAGGGCCCGAACTGATAGGGCATCCTCATCATTATTTATTGATGTGTCCCTATGAATACATCCCGATCTGATTCATTCGGATATGGATTTACCAAAACTCTTTTGGGGCGGAACTCTAATTCCATTATGTATGTTAATCGTGGATTGAATTGCCATATGAATATTTACTTGCAGGGTAAATTTACTGGTAACACTAAGGTAACGCACCCACATCATCGGAGTGTATTGTTTTTATTGAAGGGATTGACCTACGGCATGGAATTTTTATTACTATACTGCTGGATATATTGCTTCCCCCAGTGCACGCTACTGATCACGATCTTTAGCTTACATAATATACACACGTAGCGTGTCAAGAAAATTCTTGTAGCGGCATTTTATGACGGCCGGTTTGACATGTCGGGGGAGGGGAAGAAAATGAACCTTATTATAACGGAATAAGACTGGCCGTTTAAAAAAATAAGAATATCAAAAAAAGAATGCGTAAATGAATTTTATTCCGTTATAATAAGGTTCATCCTTTCCCCCTCCAACATGTCAAATCGGCCTTCATAGCGTGCCGCTACCGTAGCCCTATGTTTGTTCTATTATAACAAAAATAGGCCGTGCTCCTAACAATTTGCCTTTCTAGTAAAGGGGTTCCTCTATATCACGCGCCCGGCGTGTCACAATTTTATTAGGATTTATTACCTATGGTTAAAAACTATAGTAGAAATAGACTAGTCTAGAGTACCTACCGATTTGGTGGATCCTTATTATGTCCTACTAATCAAGTAATTTTATGGGGTGATGGTCGGCTTTATTACGGTGGACTGACTCAGTGGCAGATTTACACATTTGCCGCCAGTAGGCTATTCAAAATTTGCCGCTCCTACCAACCTCTGCAATTCTATAGTTCACATTAATTACAAAATTTTTGTTAATACAATTTTCGCATATTAACGATACTATCGTGATTTTTCAGGTTTTTAGCTTTTTTTTACCTTTTACTAGACTGAAAAGTCTAGAAGTCCTCTTTAGGAAAGAAATATACCTTTAGCTAAGCCCAACCCATAAAAATAAGACTTTTAAGATTTTAAGCTTTTGAGAAAATGGATTCCAAAAAAACTCGTTAGGGCTGCCACTGTAATTGACCTTGCAAAGGTCAATTAACACTTTCTATTGAGAAAACAATATCTTTATTCGAAATTCGACGAGATATCTTTAATCATTTGGTGGAGAAGTACGGTAGATTCGGAAACTAATAAAAAAAGTAAAAAAAAAATTGTTACGATTGGACCTCAGACAAAAAAAAAAATTTTTTTTTTAAACCTACTCGTAGCTTGAAGTTTATATTTTTAAGGGTTATTGGGTTTAGCTAAAGGTATCTTTCTATCCTAGAAACAACTTCTACTTCAGTCTAGAAGACAAAAAATAAACCAAAAACATGAAAAATCACGATATCCAATCACCGGTGATGTTATGTTATATAATTATTCATGTAATCCACAAAATATTTCGAATAATTACAGCATACCACCAGAAAAATGTGACAGAGAAATATTTATAAAGTATGTACATATGAGAATTGCAGGACGCAATTAACCGAGGCTGCTTTCCTTTAAGACTTAATAACAGTTAGGTTTCTAATCTCTATATCTAATTTCCAAAATCTAATTTCCATAAGACAAAAAAAATGTTGGCCCCAAATTTGCCGCCCATAAAATCTGCCGCCCTAGGCTCCAGCCTAGCCTATTGGTAAATCCGCCACTGGACTGACTTTAGTCTAGCTATTACTTCAGTCTAGGTACTTTTACTCAGTTGGTAGTGCGCGCCTCCGGCTCTCTCACGGACTGATTAGACCTTAAACTCATTGATATATGGTACCTCCTATATATTGCTATCACTAGATTGACCACTACATGCAGTGGATTTACACATATTTTATCGTACATACACGAAAGGCATTTTGATGCGTGTTATTTAGAAAATTTGCCGTATTGGCAATCGGTACTGACCGTCATATGTTTTCAACATTATTTTCCGCAAACAACTAAGTGGAACTGTGTCCATGGACTAAGTTTAATAGGATCTACTATTTGGGACAGTCACGTGTCTGTCAAAATATAATAAAAAGCTGTTTATATTTATAGACCAAGCTCCCAGTGCTGTGAGATAGAATACATATTCTGTGAAAATTTCAAATTTCTGCCTATTACGGTTCGTCCGTCAGTCCGTCCGTCGGGCAGCGGGCTGTATCTCACGAACCGTAATAGGTAGTCCCCAAAAGTACGCAGGTATTCAAAGCACATGAGACACTACTGAGAGCCTAGGGTTTCATCCTTCTGAAAATAAGTTATATCTTACAGCACTGGGAGCTTGGTCTATTAATAGTCAATATTAATAGACATTTTATACACATTCAGACGATAAGGTAGGTGAATAAACTTTTAATTAGTAGCGAGCAATGACATTATTTATTTGTATCACGGGACTCCCGTGTAGGTATAATACACCAGGGTTAATGTACCAATTCGTGTCTAGAGAGGTATTGCAGTGTTCACATAGAAGCTTGTATTATTAAGATTTTCGTAGACATAGAAAGTAGCATTCAAAAACTGCGAGCAGTATGAAGAAACGTAGGTAGGTATGTATTTATATTATTATGTGCCATGTGTATATTATTATGTTTATATTATGATATGAACACTTGTTGAACAGCTGCCCTTGACTGATTGCGGTCAATGGAGTGAATACAGTAGCATTGTGGTCACTATGTCTATAAGAATGGTTGTTACGTGTGTACATGGGGAGACTGAAAAAGTTTAATACCATACCTACTATTTTTGAAGCATCGAGATAAAACCGGAAGAAAAACTACATGTCAATCGTACTAATATAGGGCCCGTGAAGCCTGATAGACTAAAATAGTTAACAGTGTTAATTATTTTAGCGGGTTAAAGCTAGGTATGTTCAGAACTTTTCAGCAAACCTTTTTTTAAGAGTTTTTGAACACCTTGTGTTGAAATACATCCCTAATATTTTTTTTTGTTTATTGATTAGTAAAAAATAGCAACAATAGTAATATCATTCATAATCAATTCAAAGAGATATTTACAGGATTTTGGATTTTTTCACATTTGAATCCTAGATCAAATATGAAAAAACTGCATTGCATGTATCAAGAAAACTAATTTTATTTGTAAATACTGAAGAAAACATGGTTTACCTAATTGATGTCACAAAACTCACGATATAACAAGAAGTACGAAAATCTCAGTTCCTGAAAGTATGAACACCTTGTATGTTATTATTATGTTTTTATATTATTGTATTAAGAAAACACCACCTGCATGAATATAGTGAATGCTTATTATTCTATTTACTTACCAATAGAAACACCTTCTGCATATAAATATATATATATATATATAACGCGCAGATAACTCATTTCGAAGCTATACCTTGAAACATGAAGTTAAAGCCAGTATGTTTGATAAAATTTGTTTTATTTTTATATATTTATCCAGATTTTTCATCCACCACTGGTAAGTATACTTACCTACTCATTTAATAATTATCAAAAAAGCTTCATATACAGGATGGATTTTTGAGACGGGGCAGTAAGGGCAGGTACCTTAACCGTTATAGTTACAGGAAAACGTTCCTAGGAGACCATCCCTAACTTTTTGTGATATTCTGAACTGCATTCACAGATTTTGGAAAAAATGGACAGTCAGTGAGAATACCATCGATCAATATGTCCCTCGTTTGACCTAACACACTCTATAAAACTTTAAAATATTCTAGACCTACCATGTGCGGCAAGGCAGATAGCTAACAAGTCAGTGGTGTGCGTGTGCAACGCCACGTACTGCGATACCATCACCAGGGAAGCGCCGACGCGGGGCCACTATGTCGCCTACACTTCCTCGGAGGTGAGATGATGTGACATGAGAGACCTCAGGCCTCAGACAGCGCTCAGCATTTTGCGTTGAACCTATGTTCATCAAGTATACTTTTTTTGCACTATGGCCGCCCGCTGTTTGCGGGGCTCTATGAATCCCCATTATAAAGAATGAGGAAAGCTGAACGTGGAATTTGACGCGGTCAGGTTCTGTAAAAGGTTTCTCGGTACAATTGATTTTCTATTATTGATGTAAACTGTTGATGGAACAACTTTATTATTACAGGCGGGATCGCGATTTAAAAAACAATATGGAACGTTTATAAAATCCGGTAAGTAAAAAAAATCCTATTGATGTTACAACATGCCCAAGACAGGGACGCGTGGAGGAAAAAAAGGGAAGCATTTGCCCAGCAGTGGGAAACAAATATGAAAAATGTTATGATATATCGTGATAGTAGTTAGCATTATCATACACAGACCCCTTTTCCAAAGATTCCCTTACCTATTTTATATGCTTACGTATAACTAGTTATTATTTGCAGATCCAATATGTCCATTTACTTTCATACTGGAGCCTAACATCAAATACCAGGCTACTGAAGGCTTTGGAGCCGCGATCACCGACTCGGCCGCTTACAACTGGCTCAGCCTGCCGAGCGAAGAGCTAAGGCAACACTTGATAGAGTAAGTCGGCACATTGATTGTAATTGTTGTGACGTATGCGTCTATACGCATTCGTAGAATACGAATAAGTTATGAATCCGGGATTCATCAACTGAGTTTTGTATGCGACCCCTGATTGGTCAATAAACTCTTATAGCGGGCTTTGTTTGTAAAATCCTCCAATTGAGTTTGTGATGACAAATTAGTGTGTTTTTGTGGGAATAGGATTTCTGGGTGCTGATAAACAAAACCTAACCTTAACCATATACCTACATATCTAGGTTGTTTTGCTTGGGTTTCATAGTGACTCCCGAAATACTAACCCAGAAATTCTTCCCAAAGAGAACAATAGATGGTTAAGGTTTGGGATATTTTTAGAAACACAACAAAGTTAATAAATATTCTACTATAATAATAGCGAATTTGGCTCATGATGTCTCTAGTTCTCATTATCACAATCAGATAAAAAATAGGTATCTTGCTGTTACATTTGCTAAATTTGTTTAGCAAGTTCGTACTATGTTGGAAATGCCTCTCTCGTACGATTTAAGGCTGTGAAACGAACTCCACGCGAGGGTTTCTAAAGAGATACCAAAGATTTCTTAACCAAAGATTAAGTTCTAAGTCTGGGATTAAAATTAATTTCATATCATGAAATGTTCACAGTTCGTACTTCAGCGACCATGGCATACAGTACAGTGTGCTGCGCGTGCCCATCGGCGGCACGGACTTCTCCTTGCACAAATACGCCTACAACGAATTACCCGTAAACGACGTACTTCTCCGCAATTTCAGTTTATCGTATGAAGATTATCACTATAAGGTAAACCATTCAGAGTATTTTGCTTTCAACTCGCTTCTCATTAATTAGTAAGTATACCTACAAACTCTAGGTGCGTCACAATAGTTACATACTGAATGAATAGCTACGTCCAGAAGTGTCACATGCCGCGCGAGGCTGCTCACCCACATGCCTCGCGAAGCACGACGTTTGCCTCAGTCGCATGCCGCGCGAGGCAAATGGCGAGGCAACTGACACTCTAGACAGGGAAAGGTATAGCCGATCAATCAGTTTGACACGTTTGACATCGTTCTGTCTCACGACTGCCAAACTAGGCGACGCAAATGTGAGTGCTCAGGTGAGGCAGGGCGCGCATTTGCCTCACGTGAGGCAAGTCAAACACCGCGAGGAAAATTTTCCTCGCGCGGCATGTGACACTTCTGGACGTAGCTTTTCTATTCAATGTTAATTTATTTTAATGAAAGTAAGTATATTTTATATTATAAACGTATAGGCATTGACGGAACAAAGCGCCAACCAACCATGCGCCATCTATTTTTATTGACCTATACAAGGTGTTTCGAAAGCAATCATATTTTAGGGTTTGGATGAGTATCGGGCAAAGTCAAAGTCAAAGCATTATTTTGTTTAGGCCTACGGCCTTACAAATAGTCATTTTACATTATTTCCTTAAATTCTACCGCCGGATCGGAAACGCGACCTCGACTGAGAAGATCCGGCAAGAAACTCAGCGGGCTTGTCTTTTTTACATTGTTTGGTTTTTGAAATCGCCAAAAGTATTAAATCAAATCAAATCAAATCATTTTTTTTTTCAAAGTACAGTTTCACAATGTTTATACAGCGGCCTTTGCACTAGGCTCTGGGCCTGTATCGCAAAGGCCAGAAATTTATAATGAAATATTAGTACAAAGAGATTAAACAATTAAGTATGTAAATAGTATTAAAGTTTGATCGAAATTCGAACACTATCTTCAAAATGTTATTCCGCTAATAAAAACAACACATCTGTGCATTTTACAAACTACATTTTACATGAATATTGGTATAAATAAAAAATAATAAATAAATGCAGTTATACCGTTTTTTAGGCAAAAATGTTACTAGGCCATTGGATGTGTACTAAGGCAGCAACACGGAAGTTGTGACAAAAATATTCAGAGGCTCAGAAAATACGATCATAGCTAGTTTCGTATATGCTGTTTTCATTATGCCTCTACATTTCAGCTACCATATACGAACCTAAATTATTATTAAAACAATTCAATGGATTTTTTAAGTTTGCGTTTTGTCATCATAATCATCTATTCAAGATTCCAATGATTAAGTCGGCCTTCGCTGCGTCGAGCTGTCCAGTTCATATCCTCTCCACGACGTGGTCGCCTCCCGAGTGGATGAAAGTCAAGAGCAACTACACTGACTGCGGCGTCCTCAAGACAGAATTCTATCAGACATACGCCGATTATCATTACAAGTACGTAGAGAAATTACAAAATTTTTTGCTTCGTTGTTCACATGCGGGGAATAGGGATGCGGTCTAATAATTTTCGATTGCATGATATAAAATTGTCTCATGAGTATCAGTGAAACAACCCACATCGTGACTGGTCTGTTTAGGGACACCGTAGACTTGCTACTTTTAGCATCATTGATGGAATCAGGCGTAACTTTGCGGAAATCCATTGTTAAACAATTATAGAGAGGGACCCACCACTCACCCTCGGAATTGTCAACCTCCAATATTATAAACCAAATGAATTGATCGATAATAGAAGAAGCCAACAAGACCTAACTCCCTGTCAGTCGAGAGTATGTCTGTCATGAGTCATGGACCCTAACAATTAGCAATTTTCCGCAGACAAATCGAATCCTAAATAAATTCGACACGTGTTTCGCCTCTAAACGAGGCATCCTCAGGAAAGCTGGACTGCAACTGAGCAGCTCAGTTGCAGTCCAGTTAGGGTCCATGACTCATGACAGACATACTCTCGACTGACAGGGAGTTAGGTCTTGTTGGCTTCTTCTATTATCGATCAATTCATTTGGTTTATAATATTGGAGGTTGACAATTCCGAGGGTGAGTGGTGGGTCCCTCTCTATAATTGTTTAACTTTTAGCATCGGCGATCGGCGACTTAGTCGCTTTTCAGAAGCTTGATGCAGCGACTGAACGCTACACCCCGCACACTTGTGGATGCCGGTCGCAGCGATTTTTCATGTTGACTACAGGCTACCTGATCAGCATCGGAGCAGTCGCTGCGTCCGATCGCAGGAAGTCGCAAAATCACGATGCTGCATCGATGCAGTCAAAAAATCGCGCGACTTTGATACTGCGATCGAACGCAGAGAGTCGCCAAAACGCGATGCAGCATCGATGCAGTCGCAAAATCGCCGATCGCCGATGCTAAAAGTAGCAAGTCTGCGGAGGCCCTTAGAGATACCTACTATTTAGTCTCAAACAAAGTCGCTATCCCTGTCTGTTGTGCGCTTAGTTTTTGATGCGGTTTTCACTTACTTTATGAGAATTTCTTCCGCAAGGTTTATTTATTACTAGCTGTGCTCGCGAATTCGTATGCGACGAATAAAAAAATAAAAAATTTGTTAATGTTTGCTGAAATAAAAGTAGCCTAAGTTACTCTTTATAACATCAGCTATCTCCAGTGAATGTCCGGAACAAAAATACAGACAGACAAATATTTAAAAAAATGCTGTGATGTTATTAGTACCGTATATACTTTTATTATGCATTTAGTAAAAAGCTGTTATTTTGACATTACAAAAAGACACTTTTTTTTATTTGTTTACCTACATTGTGTATTATTTTAATAAAATTTATAAATAGGAGAAATCCGCGCGAAGCTGGGTGCGTCGCTACTAGTTGCTACTATAATATAGGTGATATCTTCAGATTCATAGAGCACTACTCAGCGGAGGGTATCCCGATATGGGGGATAACCACCACCAACGAACCAGCCAACGGGTTCCTGCCTTTTCATAGCTTCAACTGTTTGGGATGGACCTCTTATCATATGGTGAGTTGTGAACTACGAGTTCATCAGAGCACGTGACCGACGACGATAACCATCTTAGGGCGTATCTTATTAATCTGCTAAGGTAACGCCTCATATTGTTTTAGATATTGTATTTGCCAGGGGCAATTTAAACTAGAACGAATCGAAATCCAATAGTTTGTCTGAGTTGTCATGATTCGGTGGGGAATTTGGTATTTGTTTTTCTGCATAAGGAACTCCTGGAATTCATTTGGATTTTGTTAAATACGATACTACTGCTTTTCGTACGATGAGTGAAAGAGCCGGAAGACCAACCCGGAACAGAGGAAGGAGGGGGGGGGGGGGGCTCCGTTCTCTGTCCCGCTCCCTTTCAGGTCAGCAATGACTTTGGTTCTGTAAGCATATATAGGCTACGGTAACAGCTTAACATCAGGCAGGCCGTACCGCTTGTTGCATAAAACGACCAAATTTCGTAAGACAAGACTTTTTCAACTCGGGTATTACTACTTCTCGAGGTACTTTATGCAGAAAATACTATGCATAAGTTCCAAAACATAGTTCCATTTAATTTTTGTAAGATAATTTTCTATCCAGGGCATGTGGATATCCAATTTCTTGGGCCCTAAAATCCGCGGCTCCCGTTTCAAGAAGACGAAAATACTTGCTGTTGACGACCAGCGCTATACTATACCACTTTGGTTTAACACGGTAAACATATTTTAACATAATTACATAGTTTGAATAAGGTCGACAGTGTTTTAACTGTGAAGTGTAACTAGTGATGGGATGTTCTCGAGAACATTCTCACCCCCGGAAACTTACTCGTGAGAATTTTTGAGAATCTTATATTTTGGGTGACGTTAACCTAACTTTTAATCTTACAAACAATTAAAACCACCATGCTTGCGTGTTTAATGAGGTTTATGCCAAGTTTAACATGCTTCAGAAGATACATTCTCAAAATTCTCACGAGTAAGTTTCCGAGGGTGAGAATGTTCTCGAGAACGTTCCATCACTACTGTGTAACTGACGTATAGGTATCATTAAGGGCCTCCGCAGGCTTGCTACTTTTAGCATCGGCGACCGGCGATTTTGTGACGTTGCGAGAAAGGTGGCATCGTGGCGGGTGGTAGTTAAACACGTAGAATAGTTCACCGGTTTATTTAGTGTATTCACAAAGCTTATGCTACCTTCAACTCCGCCTAGGTCACTATGTCTAACTCTTATATACTAGTTATCTTACTTATAGCTACGTGAAATGCGTGTCAAATATTAACATTCCTTATTTGCTATCCTATCTGCGTTCTTATCTAGCATTCTTACTAGATTCGCAGTACGTGCGCCATCATTTATTGTCCAACACACGCAATACGTGCTTATCTACTACAACGTATCGATGCTGCGTCGCGTTTCTTCGAGCGCGAACGAGCGAGACGCAGCATCAAAATCGCCGATCGCCGATGCTAAAAGTAGCAAGTCTGCGGAGGCCCTAATGAATCGTTAATTATTCTGATAATAAACGAATTCAACGTAGTATATAAAATGAAGTAACAGCACACACAAAGAAATTACCAAGAAAGAATGAGTAAATTATGTGTAAATTTTTGTGCATGTAGTGGTGCGCTGAGTTCAAGTCTTGACATTGCAATGTTAGGAGGTACCATACCTATCTACTAAAATAATACATCAATGAGAACTATGTTTATGCAATGAAAAACAATGACAGACAGACATGAAATGCAGTATTCTCCTTCAACTATACTGGTAATGTAAATAGCTATTGAAGACCTTTCTAGCCGCACTTTTGCACGGCAATTATTTCTGCATGCGTGAAAGAGACAAAAAAGTGAGAGGTTGATTTATGGAAGGAAAATAATTGCGTTTTTTTTTGTATTTATTAACCGGCTTGAGAGGTTTACCTCCGACGCAACGGATAGATGCATATAATACCGTTATTCGGTTATTCCTCTGTATTGGGCACTGTACCTCCAGAAATTAAATTTATTTTATAGTATTTTTTTAATAACGAGATGATTCTTTATGGTAGAAATAAGCTTAAAATATACAGGGTCAAATTAAATTCAATGGCCAAATTGGTATGAGAGGTTAAGTAACAGTGGCGCGCCCACAGAGTAAAGACTAAAGAAAGAGGTGCCCTTATTAGATATATGTATGAAAAAAAACGTGGTCATTGTTTTTTCATTTTGATTGTTCTATCTACCGGTAAATAGTTGAACTACTCGCTTCGTTTTATGTCGATGTTAGTACTAGGCCGACCACTCGGCCGAGTTGCTTAGGGCCAGTCCCCTTAGTAATTGGTCCATGGGCGCGCCGCTTAAACATGAACAGGAGCTTGAACATTTTCTGCTTGCCTCTAATTGGCTCAGCCAATGAATTACCGTATTAGCCTGTATAATTCGTAGGTAATAATCACAGATTAATAGAAGTAGGCAGATGTAGTCTGGGCAACAAACGATGTGAAGCCGGGTAGCATCTTATGTGTGCGTGACAACTAGGAGCGGCACTAGGGGCACATACATCTGTGTGCGTGTAAAGTTGTGTAGTTATAAGGCGAGATTGTATTCGCTTTTTGTTTTGTATTTGCTTTGGTGGCCTCACTTTCGTGTTCTATGCACTCCATCTGTAGCTCCTAAATCTATGGTAATAGTAATGTAATTTCTAGATGTTGGAAACGAACCCAGCGGTGCTGCACTACATCGACGGCGTGGGCGTCCACTGGTACAGCAACAGCATGTTCCCCCCGGATCAACTCGAGCTCGTTACTTCAATAAACCGACACTTGTTTGTCTTGGCCACGGAGGCTTGTCAAGGTGACGCACGATTTAGGGCCTCCGCAGACTAGCTACTTTTAGCATCGGCGATCGGCGATTTTAATGCTGCGTCTCGCTCGTTCGCGCTCGAAGAAACGCGACGCAGCATCGATACGTCACAAAATCGCCGGTCGCCGATGCTAAAAGTAGCTAGTCTGCGGAGGCCCTTATTGAATATTTCTCAACTGCCCCACAGTCCTTTACCCTTCCTTTGTCCCACTCCGCTTCAGGTCAGCAAAGTGCGAGCGATGTCTTTGGTATTGCAAGCACCTGTAGGTTACGATAACTCCATAACATCAGGCGGACCCGTACGAAATGAAAAGTGATTTTCCGAACATGTAGGTAGTCAGAATTTGACGGGCCCGTTGGCGTGATGGCGCCTCTCACGCTGCAGGTCGTAGGTTCGATTCCTACCCGGGACATGCATTTGTGTGCATGAACATGTCTGTATGTCCCGATTCTGGGTGTATAATGTATATTAAGTATGTATTTACAAATAAAAAAGTAGTATATGTAGTAATATCAGTTATCTGGTTTCCATAGTACAAGCTCTGCTTAGTTTGGGATCAGGTAGCCGTGTGTAAAAAATGTCCCAGGATATTATTATTATTAGAATCACATCACATGGCATCACCATTCACTCACTTCACGTCACTTCAGCACTTTGGAATAGCCAATTTGAATTGTGTTATACTACTCTCTATTTATTGTATTACTAGCTGTGCCCGCGGCTTCGCCCGCGTGGAAATTGATGTTTATGATTAGTCTGTCTTATTCCAGGGCCTACACGATCTGCGTTTCACATTAAAATCAGTTTATTAGTTATGGAGATACCGACGTGGCAACAAACATTCACACATACAGACACATACACTTATTTAGCTTTTGCCCGCGACTTCGTCGGCGCAAATTTTAAATTTAAAAAAAACGGACTCGATCCCGTTTTCCGGGTCCCGGATCCGGTTTGCTGGATCCCAGATCCGGTTGGCCGGAACCCATGTCCCAGATCGT
Organism: Drymonia ruficornis; assembly: GCA_947859195.1. Taxonomy (NCBI): domain Eukaryota; kingdom Metazoa; phylum Arthropoda; class Insecta; order Lepidoptera; family Notodontidae; genus Drymonia; species Drymonia ruficornis. The sequence continues at coordinate 3,169,580 of OX401924.1, read as the reverse complement.
ACCGTATCCTGGATCCCGTTTCCAGGATCTCGTTTCCCGGATCCCGTATCTCTGATCCCGGATCCCGGACATCGTGTCTCGGATCTCGTTTCCCGGATCCCGGATCGCATTTGCCGGATCCCGTATCCCATAATCCTTGATTCCGGATACCAGACCCAATATCCCGGATATCACGTATCCCGGATATCTCGTATCCCGGATATCCCGTATCCCTGATACCGGATCCCGTTTAACGTATATATCACGTATCCCAAAACCGACTTGTATTTTTAAGAAGACATCTAAACACCAATTTTCATACTTAATTCTAACTTCAAAAATGACGAACTCCCATACAAACTTTCATCCCCTTTGGGGTTGAATTTTCATACTTACACCCTGTAATTATTATTATTTTTATTTAAAGAAACCAAAACAACTATTAATTTTAAAAATGACTTACTTTCATCCCCCATTTAAACCCCTTAGGGGTTGAATTTTCAAACCCTGATATTAACATTTTTTCATTTTATAAAAGACACCTAATCACCAATTTTCATAATTCTAACTTGAAAAATGACGAACTTGCATACAAACTTCTATCCCTTATTTAACCCCCTTAGGGGATGAATTTTCAAAAACCCTGAAATTATTTTTTTACATATATAAAAATAAACCTAAACACCAATTTTCACAATTCTAACTTCAAAACTGACAAACATCCATGCAAAATAACATACAAACTTTCATCCCCTATTTTACCCCCATAGAGGTTGAATTTTCAAAAACGCTGAAATACTATTTTTATTTTTTTAAAGACACGTAATTACAAATTTTCATAATTCTAACTTGAAAAATGACGAACTTGCATACAAACTTCCATCCCTTATTTAACCCCCTTAGAGGATGAATTTTCAAAAACCCTGAAATTATTTTTTTACATATACAACATGTTAAGAAAACCCTGTCCGAGCCGAAACCGGTAATTAGGTTCCCCAATCACATGACCAAATAAAATAATAAAAAATAAAAAAACATGATAGTAAACATATTAATGAACATTTAAAGTGCCAATTTTTTTTGCCTTTTTCCCACATAAAAAAGCTAATTTTAAAAATATGACAACACCGTTACCGGAAGTAATTATGTTAGATCGTGTGGCATCACCTCAGACCACAAAGTTTGTGATGACGTCATTTTATGAAAAAAATGTTTTATGTAAACGGGGTATTTGTATTACAAAAAAATATGGGAGGCCTTTGCCCAGCAGTGGGACACATACTATGCCAAAAAAATGAAAAAAAAAAAATTTTGAAAAATTAAAAAAAAATAATTAAAAAAAAGTTTTTTTTTTACAAAAATGGAATCTTATCTCGATACCCAACAATACGTTTTCGGGTCGGACAGGGTTTTTTTAACATATTGTATAAAAAGACACATACACACCAATTTTCACAGTTCTAACTTCAAAACTGACAAACATCCATGCAAAATAACATTCAAAACTTTCATCCCCCATTTTACCCCCTTAGGGGTTGAATTTTCAAAAACGCTGAAAATACTAATTTTTATTTTTTTAAAGACACCTAATCACAAATTTTCATAATTCTAACTTCAAAAATGACGAACGAATTTAACCAACTTAGGGGTTGAAATTTATAGGTATGATTAGCCTATGTCTCCTTCTAGAGTTTACACTATCTACGTTTCAAATTTCATTAAAATCGGTGCAGTAGTTATGGAGATACGTGGTAACAAACATTCACACACACACACAGTTACTTTCGCATTTATAATATTAGTAGGATAGGATTTTCAATGTTTATTTTCTTTTTTGATGAGGCTTCTTTTTATTTCAGGGATTTTTCCGTGGCAGCCAACCAGAGTTGATATAGGGTCATGGCCGAGAGCTATGGACTATGTCCTTGACATTATGGCGGTACGAACACCTAGCAAGTAACGATATAGATAATACGTAAAAGGATCGTAGAAGTGGCGATATCCTGTAGCCCGATTCACGTAACCAAAACCGTAACGATGTCTCAGCGATATAGTCATAGATAGCCTTTTTGTATTACGAAAAGGCTATCTACGACTATATCGCTGAGACATCGTTACGGTTTTGGTTACGTGAATCGGGCTACTGATCTGGTTGACCATTTAATAATATCACACAGTTTCATGAAAGAGCCCACATATACTAGCGTTTTCATGATGTGCCCAAACAAAGTGATAATATCTTAAAACTAGCTGTACCCGCGAAGTTGTACGTGTATATATTTTTTTTAAATTACCCCCGACCATACGCCCGCGTGATATTTAATGGGTTTTAATATAATAATAATATTTTTGTGCGGAACCCCAATTCTTACTCTAAAATAAAAGTAGCCTAAGTTACCCCTTATCGAGTCGAGGCGATTCGGAGATTAGCCGGAAAAAACATACAGACGGACAGACAGACAGACTAACATTTTTAAAAGTGTATTTTTTTTGTTCTAAGTAGTAACGTATATACTTTCATTTGCATTTAGTAAAAAAATATGTTATTTTGATATTTTAACAGACACTTTAATTTTATTAATTTGTATATAATTACCTTTTCAGAATCTGAACTTCAATGTAATCGGTTGGATAGATTGGAACATCTGTTTGAACGAAGAAGGTGGGCCAGTGTGGAACGGCAACAACGTGGACTCTCCAGTCCTTGTCTCTGCAGAGAAGGGAGAGTTCTACAAGCAGCCCATGTTCTACGCCATGGGGCACTTCTCCAAGTTCATACCGCGGGGGTCCCGCAGGATTCATGTTGAAAACTACAAGTGTAATGACACGCTCACTCCCAGTCAAACCTTCACTATGAGTCAGGACAAAGATGAGATGGTAGAGCGCGTGGCGTTCGAAACAGATAAAAATACTATTGTGATGGTATTTTATAACAGGTAAGCATTAATTCACATAAATAAGGCGTAGGTACCAGGCTTTTAGCGGCAAGTTATTTTTTTCTTTGTAAGCCAACTGATTTACTCAATTGACTGCAGCTCATATGGGCTGGTTGGACGAAGGAAGTTACCACCCTCTCACGGAAGATCGGCGTAAAGTAGCTATTTTAGCTGCGTATCGTATGATGAGTGAGATAGCCGGAAGCCCAACCTATTTTCTACAGGTTATGATCTTGACTGCGACTGTAGCCTAGGGGTGAACAGGTTGGGCTAACAATCAGAAGGTCGCAGGTTCGATCCCCGGTGGGGCATGCACCAATGGATGAATTTTCATCTATGTGCATAATTTACAGTTCGCTGACGATGAGGGAAAACATCGTGAGGAAACCTACCTATCCCTCGGGATTAGGTAATAGTCAGTTCCTGTATACACGGCGACACGGTTCACCACCTGTCACGTTGGGTTCTGACTATCTAGTGAAACGTGGGCTTTGAGTTGGTTAATACCTCCACAATGTGGTGGTGTATGGCCACTCAAGCCTCTGACTACCCCCGAACGGGGATAAAAGTCGTGACGTTACATTACATTACATTACATGATCTTGATGAAAAAGTTTAAAATACTGCGTGGTGTTCGTATGTACCTATGACTCTGCAATTAATAGAATAATGGTGTTGTCAACCACTCGGTTCAAAGGGCAACTCTATACATATTCAAATGCTAACACTTCTATCTACTTCTACACCTTGACCCATGTCACACCTCACTCGGGAACGAACCGTTGCTTAATGTCGACGACTTTTTATCGGAGCATCTAAACCACAGATATAGATTAACCCCCAAATTCATAGAAAGTTATGATCGACGTGCTGTGGAAATACAAATCACATTTGCTCCTAAAAATGTTTTGCAAAACCATTGTAAACTGGCTAAAATCTCTATGAATTTCAAAGGTTAAACTGTGATAAATGAAGAGCCTATAGGTACACGGTTACATTTTATTATGCTCTTACAAAGGTGAAACCGGTTAAGTAGGTGCCTATCAAATATTTGCTAATCATTGGTAAAAACCACAGAGTAAAGACTAAAGAAAGAGGTGAAATTAGATATATGTATGAAAAAAACGTGGTCATTGTTTTTTCATTTTCATTGTTCTATCTACCGGTAAATAGTTGAACTACTCGCTTCGTTTTATGTCGATGTTAGTACTAGGCCGACCACTCGGCCGAGTTGCTTAGGGCCACTCCCCTTAGTAATTGGTCCATGGTAAAAACGTAGATGCATTAAAATCATAAATTACCGATTTGACTTGCGTTCGACAACTCAAATTTGAGATTGACGGGACATATGAAAATATAGACTGCTAAGTGGGACTTAAACATTAGACTAGGCTTTAACTTTAGCATAGCTGTAATTATAGTAAGCGCGAAACGCTCTGCCTGCCGTCCTCACTCTGTACCTTAACTGGTAACTTTAATTGCCAATTAATCATACATAAATATATGACGAACGCTTGGCGCAGTGGTTGGAGCTCGATTTCCGCCAAGAGGCACATTTTGCAAACGGCCTTTCGTAATTTTCTCTAATCTGCGTGTCACTGGGATTACTCACAATCCCACTTGTACCCTACAAAAGCGTTGCTTAGTTTGGGATCATAAAGTCTGGTTAAAAAAATAAAATAAAAATACTTGCATAGTTTACCCCTGGTTCGCCATTGCGTTAAAAATGTCGCCTTGATTTTTTTAAAGTTTTAGTTAACTGTATTGTTATTACAGGGGACCGGCTATTGAGGTCAGCATTCAACTAGGAGAAAAAAGGGCTCCAGTGTTCCTCGAAGCAAGCTCCGTCGTGACTGTGGAGTTTCCTAAAGATTGTTAAGTGAAAATGTAATGGGTCACCTTCACAACGCTCCACATTATAAGACATTGTTCTACACTAATAAAAAAATAGAAAAAAATAGGGACTTTATTGTGTAGGTAATACCTATCCACTTAGTGGACGACATAGGATTTGGTAGTAGACGAAGATGATGATAGAAGATCACAGACAAACGGACATGACGAAACTATAAGTTGCTTAGTTTTATTACGGAGCCACGGTACCCAACAATCTATCTTAGCAGAAATAAATTATTTTTGTCCAAAGAATTAGTTTTATTCGTTGCCCTTTCCTCGTCTTTTGCCTTCCTTTAATATTTACCTATTTTCAATGTAGGTCCCGGTGCTTAAGCCTTGTCATTGCTGTTCAACAACTGAGCCACAGCAATCCAAGCGTAGTAAGGTTCGCCAACGAGCAATGCAGTGTAGCGAGATGTTAAACGGCAGGCCGTTTGAGGATAATCACTCTGCGCTCTAACAAAAAAAATATTTAAAAAGGTCCCCGTACATACGTAATTTTCCATACCGAATCGAGATTTTGTAAAATCCGTTACAGACTTACAGTAGGGCTTTACCTTTATTTTGGCTATAATTTGTAGTCAGAATGCAAATTTCCGCCCTCTAGGCTACATTTTTCAATAAACTAGTGGTCGCCCGTGGTCGAAATTCGACCATAATTCGACCATAATTCATTTTAATTTTAAGTTTGAGTAGGTACTCCTTTTATTACCAAAAAGTACTGGCCTTTAAAAAAAACAAAGAGACAACGTGTCAAATATCAAACAGCAAAATACACAATCTCCGTCAGTATGTGTCTGTATGTGAATAGGTGAATCGAACATAGTGTGTGTAATGTTTTCTTTACGTAATTAATTTAATGTATTTCTAATTAATTTTATACATAAAAAATTTCATACTCCTCCGTCCACGCAATCTTCGAAAAGAAGGGCGTACCCTTCTTTTCGAAGATTGCGAAAAAAAAGAAATGCTTCACATATCCCTGCGCGCCGCCCGGCCGCCGTGTATATGTCGCAAGGAAATGAAGAAACCAGGGATTTCACGAAATCCCTAAGGATATCACGAAATCCCGGGAGATGTCGAATATTCTTATTTATTACGTCTTCTTACTGAAAATGTTTAGTGATATGTCATTTCACTAAACTAAATACAGTGAAATTTCAAAAAAGCGGATACTAGAGAATGAGATTCGAACCATGCATTTGTCTCGCTTGCGCTTTGCGCTTTGCGGGGCTCCTATTTCTGCGTTCAGGGTCATCCGTAACCTAACACGAACCCTTCGAACGAGTTATTGTAAACTCACCACATTGTGAACTCACCACATCAAAAATCATGTGTACACTCACCACAGCACTATTTTTCTGTTTTAGATTATTGTAAACTCACCACAGGTTTTCATTTTGTACGGACTGCAGAAAAATCAAAGACTATATCGAATGAACTGAATTATATATATATTTAAACATAGGAACAGTTTTATATTACAACTAACCTCTAAATTAAAAATCATATAAACTAACTAATAATAGGTAAATACTTATGGACCAAGAGCCCAGAGCTGTAAGGGCCTCCGCAGACTAGCTACTTTTAGCATCGGCGACCGGCAATTTTGTGACGTATCGATGCAGCGTCGCGTTTTTTAGAGCGCGAACAAGCGAGACGCAGCATCAAAATCGCCGATCGCCAATGCTAAAAGTAGCTAGTCTGCGGAGGCCCTAAGGCATAACTTATTTTCAGAAGGATAAAACCTTAGGCTCTGAGTAGTGTCTCATGTGCTTTGAATACCTGCGTACTTTTGGGGACTTGCCCTGGGGCGCCTTATATATATATATATATATATTATATATAAATCAGCCATCCAATTTGAACTTAAGTAACTCTTATTGTTAGTTACCTGTCTCACTTGGTAGCAGCCATGGTAGTAGGTATATATATATATATATATATATATATATATATATATATATATATATATATATATATATTGTAGAATATTACTCCGAAGTACTACCAACAGTATCAGACGCTTTAAAGTTCCACAAAACAATAAATGAGCTTGTATGACGACCCCCTTTATTTTTAACTGTTATTTTATTTTTAGTAAGTATTTGTTGTTCTAGCGACAACAAAAATACAAATATTCTGTGAAAATGTCAACTCTGTACCTATTACGGTTCGTCTGTACGCCTGTCCGTCTGTCAGCGGGCTATAATCTCAGGAACCGTAGTAGATAGAGAGTTAAAATTTTCACAGAATATGTACCTACTTCTGTTGCCGCTACAACGACAAATACTAAAAATAAAATAACAGTTAAAAATAAAGGGGGTCGTCAACTTTACGTCTGATAAAAGTTCTGGTCCTTGTAACTGGTTATTGTAACTAATATCCTATCAACCTTTATCCCATTTTGAATCAGTATTTATTCTATGACCCACGACTGACAGTCGATGATATTATTAATAATATTAATGCGCTTGGCGCCTTGTTTTAACCGTTGAAGCGAAATTACAGTAGTACATTTTTAAAATGTTGCTATTGCAAGGCATAAGGCTCAGCACCTCTTTACAGAGACACAACACAATATAATTATAATAATAATTTAGCCCTTTCTAACGTCCCACTCCTGGGCACGGGCCTCCCCTCAATGCGAGGGGGATTCAGACCATAATCCACCACGCTGACCCAGTGCGGGTTGGTGGATTTCACATGTCCAAGACATGCAGGTTTCCTGACGATGTTTTTTCCTTCACCATAAGCAAGTGATAATCATATTAAAGTTATGATTCGCACATGGGTTTCGAAAAATCCAGAGGTGTGAGCCAGGGTTTGAACCCTGGACTTTAAGCCCGCAAGACGCGTGCTTAACTAATCGGCTATCACTGCTTTTCACAACACAATATATCCTCATGAAAATATCACTAAGATGGCAAACAAACGTACGGCACGCCTTATGTTAAGCAGTTTTCGTAGCTCGAAAGTCATCGCTCGTACGTTGCCCAACTTAGGAGGAATGGGACAGAGGGCCGGAAATTGAGAGGTGGGGAGGGGGAGGTTGGGTTTCCGAATTTTTCACTCATCCTACGGAACGCAACTAAAACAGATACTTTACTGTGAGAGGGTGGTACCTACTACCCCGGACGAGCCAGCCTGTATATGACCTGTTAATATAATAACATCATACTCATCTCTACGTGTTCGATATAGGTCTCCACGCAAGCCCTCCAAAGGTCCGGAGATACAAAATAGAGAAATATAATAATAATATGTAGTAATAATTTATAATTTAATACTATTATAAGCTTCATTTATATTAACAGCTGGTACAAAGGTACCCAGCGACCCTGGATTATTTGGACGGCGTGGCATTACATTTCTACATGGATAAGCTAGTGCCAGCTTCCATCATATCTACTTCTATGGCGGATTATCCTGACAAATTCGTTATCGCTACCGAAGCTTCATCAGGTAATTTAATAATCTTTATAGATGTTTTCAGGTAAGACGACGGATGTATTGAAGAAGAGTATTATTCAGTATTCGATTCTCGTTTCAAATATGTAAAAAAAACCTAATTGTTACCCAACTATCCAATAAAATAAGTTTTTTTTTTTTAATAGAATGGAGTATGAAGGTAAACGGATTGCGGACGGCGACGGACTAGCGACCGTCGCCAGTCGGTCGCCAGGTATGTTGCCTGTCATATTTTGACATATTTTCACTTGGCTACGGGGTTGGCGACGTCGCCATGGCTACTAGGTGTATTATGGCCCAAGGTCATTTATACGCCTAAATTCAGTTTTATAAGACAGCTCAATACAAGACAGGGACGCGTGGAGAAACGCGGTGGGAATAGAAATAAGCTATAATAAAAAAATTAAAAACACGACTGCCCTGCCAAAAAACGAACTAAAAAGTATAAAACAAGTGCAGTGTCATTGCAGTCGGGGGACCGTTCTGTGGAACATAATTAATCTAAGAGGGCCCCCGACTGCAATGACACTGCACTTGTTTTATACTTTTTAGTTCGTTTTTTGGCAGGGCAGTCGTGTTTTTAATTTTTTTAATTATTTATTTTTATTTTATGCATTTTAGTGACAGCAGCCAAAAATGATATATTTGTTTTGCATGTACACCCTACCTATGTTAAATTATGCCTATAAATTCTACAGTTTTGGACTGTGCTCATCAAGGCCTTCAATTTGATACACATATTGTAATAATGGAAGAAAAAAAATTTTTTTTTCACATATTAAAGTTGAGCCATAATGCCGCCATATTGATTTTTTTCAAAAATAATATACCCAGTGTTACCCGGAATGATGTAAGGATTCTAACGATACCCCATACATCGAAATCCGTTCAGGCATTTATAAGTTATGGTGGAATAAAGAATCTCACATACAAACATACAAACATACAAACATACATACATACATGAACCCTAAACACATATACACTCTTTTTTTTTTGGGCAGTCGTGTAAAAAAATATAGCTCCACGTACTGAATATACCTACTCGCAGTCACTCGATGTCGTAGGGTCGCCCACGTTGCGAAACTTTTTTTAACAATATTTTTGTAAAGTTTTCTGTCATTTATTCGTGTTTTTTTTATTTATATTTTTTTGTCACGTGTAAGCATGAATGTATAAAAGTAACCGCAAGTTTATTTACCCAGCCGCTGCTGTTAGCTCGTTTTTCAGGTGCGCAAGTGACAGACGTCATAAAAGTGGACTTGGGATCGTGGTCTAGAGCTGAAGATTACTTTGTAGACATTATTGAGGTATGTAACTCCTAACTCTTCCTTTATTAGACATGGCATGGAGATGAAATCAGGTGCCGTACATTGTAGCTCCTGATTGAAATAAAAATATATATTTTGATGGAAATCAGATCTGCTATTGTAAAGTCCCATATTTCATACAAGCATCTCCAGCTTATTTTATCGTCAGAGGTAAATTTTGGAAACAGCCTTTTCGTAAACTACTTGGTGGTGTTGCTAGGACTGCCCACAGTCCATTGACGGTAGCCATAGTCCAAGCATTGCTTAACTTAGGTAGATTGGTTCTTACTTGATATTTGGTTTTGGCGATATTAATTTATTCTAGGATCTCAACAATAATGTAATTGGCTGGATAGACTGGAACCTATCACTGAACACGGAGGGAGGGCCGAGCTGGACGGGCACCGCACTAGACGCGGCCGTCATCGTCGACGCGGCGGCCGGCGAGTTCATCAAGCAGCCCATGTTCTACGCGATAGGACACTTCTCCAAGTTCGTGCCGCGAGGCTCGCGCATGATACAAGTGTCCGTAACATGCGAGCCCGTCGTGCAGAACGTTGCTTTCCTTACACCCGAGAACATTGTCGTTGTGGTGTTGTACAATGAGTTAGTAATTTAGGTTACATTTTTACATGCTTATGATAAGATTCTTATGAAGATCGGTAAATTTAATGAGGTGGGTCATTTGACGAACGTTTTCAGTTGCCACATTAGAAAGATAAATCTAGGTAATATAAAATCCACGCCCGATAAAATCGATCTGTGTCTGGTGTTCGTGTGTGTCAGGATTTGTCGTTACCTTTTCCGGAGCAATGAGCATTCACTACCACGCGCCTGCACACCTCAGGTAGTTGACTGAAAAGTTTGTATTGGAAATGAATAGTAATTAGGCTTCTCCTGGAAATGTGGTTACGCTGTGTTTTCTTGGCATGGCTAGCAAAACAAGCCAAAACAAGACTTTTATCACGGAACGGATTTTGTCGAACCGAGTCGCTCTAGAAAGAGTCAAATTCGATTTTACTCACATTTTGACTTGCCAAAACTGACTTTACTCAGCCTGCGGGCCGCAGAACTACACTCTCCCAACTACCGACGTCTATATCAATATTTTTAAATTCTAGAAACTGTATCTACTTGCTTAGTCTTTAATTTTTCATTTCAGTGGGGCTGAAAAAACTATCAGAATACGCCTGGGGGACCAACAAGCTATAGTTGCATTGGTAGAAAAATCTTTCACCACTGTCGAGTTTACCAACGAATAACGCAGTGGTTATGGTAACGGTTGTGTAAATATTTTAAAATAACGTTTAAATTGTATATTTACACCTAAATAAAATAGCAAGAAATCAAGTTGACTATGTTTTTATTTAAAACCCTTTACGAATTTATTCATTGACGGTAGAGGCCTAAACGATAGGCATGCAAAAATCCATAAGTAGTACTGACCAGGGGGGTTACTCCGAAATACGTCGCTGACGGATCGTCCGAAGTACGGATTCGATTTACGATCAAAACAATGTCAAATCGTAGAGAAAAACGAAAGAAGAAATGTCAAATCACGACAATCCGTCAGCCGAAACGTTAGGTTCGTATTTCGGAGTAGGCCAGCTGTTCTTGTTATATGCTTCGGAAGCTAACGATTACATGTTAGATTGTTAGTAAGCTCCCTAAAAGAAAATATCGTGCACGTATATTGCATCAGCTACACGTGATCATATTGCCCTGTAAGGCATTGTCATCAGCGGAGCTATTAAATTACTTTTTCCTCCATGTTTCAATAATTAGTTTCGTTCATCCCATGTTGCTTTATCAATTAAAAACGGGAAGACTGAAGCTGAAGTCCAGACTCATCCCGACTTCAACCAATTTCAATTGGCATAGCAACACGGGTTGAAACCAATTAAAATCGTTGAAAAGGTTACGTACTTAGGTCTCTTTTGTCATCGCCAAAATATCCAGTTTTCCTAATTCTATCTTGTATTTAGTCAATGTTAACCTCGTAATGGTCTAAGATGTTAACCAATGATTAGTAACTATAAATTTACAAAGTAAACTAATAGTAGTGGGCTATGTTGTTAGAACGGTCGCCTTGGAAACAACGGATGTAGTAAACACGTAAGTCATCCTAAGTACTATTTAATTATTTTATCAAAATTAAGGAGGCAAACAAGTGTAGGGGATGGAGTGGAATGGCATTTTTTTATTTAAAATATAAATAAATAACAAAGGTTAAACTATTCTGCAATCAATATTTTAACATAAAACGTATTTATATTCTACGTATAATTGGCAAGAAAAGTTATAAAAAAAAAACAGGTTTGAGCGCCATTACCCATGATTAAGGGTAATGCCGCTCAGGTAGTGGGGTAATAGGCCAGGTACAGGAGATGTAGGTTCTAGAATCACAGCCATGTCACGAGGCTCTGCTCCAAGCTTGTCAATACTTTGGTAAATGTTTCGAATAGTTTGGTCTATTTCTTGAGAAATCAACGATGCTGCCATAAAACCTTGCTGAGTGAAAACATTTGGGTTCAAAGAATATATTCCCGTGGCTCGAATTCCAGCTTTTCCCTTATATTGTGGTCCTTTGACGATTTCTGGGCATATATAATAAGAAACAATAAAGGGTAATATTAGCGCTGACCTGCGCGGTATAACCCCATACGACTGTTTTGTATTCAAGTTAAAATGAAACAATATTTCGATAAAATTGTTAAAAAAAAATTACTTTATCGCTAAAGGTTTTAGTACTTAGAAAAGTAAGACGAATAATAAATAAGTATTATAATTCTGGACTTACCGCCAAGAACACTAAGCTAAAAGTTAGAACAGATTGGCAGCAATCAAATACGCATTTCACTCTTCCGTGCTGTAAGCAAAGTTAGTTTACTTGTCGCTGACTGCTAATGCGTCACGCCCCGCGTACCCCAGGGTATGTGCCATGTTACTAGGTACAGTATTTATCAAGATATTGTGATGACCGCCATTACCCAGTGAGCGCAATTCCCCCTGCTTACCCTACGCCTTAAAATCAAAGCAATAAGTACCAAACGCATCGCTTGCACGTTGACGTGAAGTGGCGAGGGGATGTAAGGGAGATTACCCTTCCGGTTCTCTGACTCATCGTACGATACGCAGCTAAAATAGCTACTCTATGCCGATCTTCTGTGAGGGAGTGGTACTCGGGTAGTATCCCGACAGAGCCCGTAGTATGTTGAAAGCATTAATATTCATTATTGTATGTGTAGGAATCTTCCAAATTCGTTAATAGGAATATATTCAATTATTTCATTATATTGAAAGTGAAACAAAGAAGTTTTAAATAAAACCTTGTAGTTGTAAGAACAATTTATCAGCATAACAATACTTACCACTGAGAATAATAAGGTAATTATTAAAATTAAGTGTTGTACATTACACAAGTGTATCAGAATCAGCCGAACAATGACAAAAATTATGTTGCTATAAACACCAATTTATACATGTAAATGAGTTGTGTCTCGAATTTAAATATTTTTGAATTTGAATACACCATCATACGTCTTTTTCCCGAAGGGATAGACAGATTTAGGTAGGTACCTACATTTCATAAAACTTGCACTTATTATTGCGAGTGAAAGTGCAATAAAACAAGCTCTCTCCGTATCATGTTATCCCGGTACCTATCTTCAGTATGAACTAAATAATTAAAAAATATATATATATATCATTCATACTTTGTAATAGATGATTTTGTGCTATTTTAATACAGTATAACTTTCTCTATAGATGCATAATAAATCCCGTCCAAACCGGTCCAGCCGTTTCGACAAAAAAATATAGCTTTTATGTTATAAGTATGTAACGTATATATGCATATAGTAAAACGCTGTTATTTTGACATTACAAACAGGTACACTTACATTTTATTTACTGATGCTTTCCGATACCAGAATGAACCAGGAACTTATACATATAATGGCCGTCCGAATGTTGGACGAAATCGAAATCGAATATATTACGATTTCGTATCCCCTATTTTTTAAGCATATTATAGCATAGGTATAGGTACCATTCTATTTTAAACAAGACAGTTTTATCAAGTGATCCCTAGTGGACCGGGAGCCCATGATGATAACTGTGGATTTACTCCAGCGTCGCGGAAACCTAGTAGATTATATGATAAGAAGAATAAATGTCCTCTAATGTTTCCACTTTCAGCGGTGGGGGAAGCGACTACAGATTTTCTAAATTGTAAAAAAAACAATGACTTGGACAAATTACTCAAGCGTGTAAGATATTGATATTTTTCATGCTCCAACATGTCTCTGATATGAAATATATTTAATCTGCCGATTTGGGTGGTGGGGGTGGCCGTGCGGGAGGGGTGAATTTTTTTTTTTTTTTTAAATACTCGAGCGCGTCAGATTTTCAGGGGTGTTCAGTGAATCCTACAGATGCTCCCATTTCTTAGACTGACGATTTGGAAGTGACGCAAGCTCGCAGCGAATTACTAAAAATGTAAAAAAAAACACATCTTGAAATACTCGAGCGTGACAGATTGGCATATTGATCATCATGATGTCCCAGTGATAGTGACCAAAAATCTGACGATTATTTTGAGGGGTATTGTAATCTGATAACCTGAAAAAATTACAAAATTACATAATACTACTTACCTATCTACCTACCTACTTACCTACCTACCTACCTACATACTTATTACAAACCGGCCAAGTGCGTGTCGGACTCGCACATAAAGGGTTCCGTACCACTGTAGAATAAAAACGTCAAAAATATCAAGTTTCTTGTATGGGGAACCCCTTTATTTTTAAATTATTGTTTATTTGTAGTATTTGCTGTTATAGCGGCAAAAGAAATATACATTCTGTGAAAATTTTAAGTCTCTACCTATTACGGTTCGTGAGATACAGCCTGCTGACGGACGGACAGACGGGCAGACGGACAGACGGACAGACGGACAGACGGACAGACGGACAGACAGACGGACAGACAGACGGACAGCGTAGACTTAGTAATAGGGTCCTGTTGGCACGTTTTGGGTACGGCACCCTAAAAACGTGGTTTATGAACAGCTGCAATGGTGCCATGGTATCGGAAAGCAGTGTGGGGACGTTGCGAGATAGTCAGAGATAGGGGAAAAGTGAAAGGGACATAGAGGCGCGGAGTGGGGAATACATGCTTTACCCTAGCTGCACGCTCTGATCTTAATAACGATTTTTATTACTTCCGGCTTGCGGAAATCGTCAGATTATATGGTTTTTGTTATTCTGGTATTATTGCATTTAAAATAAAAAGAAAAACAACCACGCTCGAGTAAGTCAAGACATCGTTTTTTTAATGCAACTTTATTACCCTCCCACCCCCTTTGGTTACGCTCAAATCGTCAGATTAGCAAAACTTACACTTTTTAGCTAGTAATTAATTCCCCTTATCTTAATCAGAAGCGCTCGAGTATGTCAGATGGTCGATTTTATTTATACTAATCTGACGGGCTCCTTTGAGCGAACCCCTCTGTATTAAGGGCTCATACTGGTTGGAGGTTCTTATCAATATGTAAGGTATCTCCCCTATCTTAATCTGACGCGCTTGAGTAAATCCAAAAAACCCTTCTACGGCTCCCCCTCTAGGTACTATAGATGACAATTCATTTTGTTATTTACACAGCTATTGAACACAACATTTTCACAAAATTATAATAAGCGTGATGCCACATCGTACAGTAATTAGCATGATAATAAAACAAATTGAGTATAAATAATCTAGAATTTTCTCAGTCCACAGTATTCCGTAAGTGGATGGAGGATTATCACCATGCTATTATATTCATTGATATTCGTTCTTCCTATAGCATGGGTGAGCGCCGAGTACGCAGGTAAGATCTAATTTACAAAGCTTTTTTACCGGAATGTAAAAACATAATTGATTCTGAATACTAGCGCTTTAGCGGGATGGGTCAAAGCTCGTTTGCTGAATCTCAATTTATATTACTTTAGGTACTTGCTGATGTGGTCTAAATCCTTGGTACACGAAGGTCCTCATCGATGTTTGACCAAATTTAGTATAATCCTGTATATATGTACCCCCAAAATGGAAAGTTACGATGGACTTATACTGACATTAAAATTGCCTTTTGGTCCTAGAAATGCTTTGTAAAATCATTGTAATATAAATTCGGGAATAAGAGTATTATCTCGTCCTATTACGCTTTTCTCCAGATCTACCGTGCGCGGCGCGCGCCTACACCAACAAGTCAGTGGTGTGCGTGTGCACTGAGGACTACTGCGACACCGTCATACGGGAGACACCCGTCAGCGGAGAATACTACGCGTACACATCTTCCCTGGTAACTTGGCCACTATACAACATGTTTTAAGTCTGATATAATAATTTTGCTACATATACGGTAGCTAATTATCATATTGTAAACTTTTGTGTTTTGGGTGTATGTAGTAGGTATAAAGAGGTATATTTTTTTTTTTATTATTTTCAGAGTGGACAACGGTTCAACAAAACAAATGACAACCTGACGAGTTACGAAGATGATGATAGTAATTATTTTTTTTATTTTACTTTTGCTGAGTGGTCATTATGGCAGCACTGCTGCTGCGGAGTCTGAAACCTCAAGCGGCGCAAATATAGTGGCCTTCCTGGAGGCTACTTGTTCGAGCCGTTTGGAGTTGAAACCTTAGGCACATAGGGCCCTAACGCGCGTCTACTCTACATTGAGATTGCGGCGCGTCTGTTCGCCTCCTCACGAGATCGGCGGGCTGCCTTTTATTTCACACGAGCTATACAGCCAGCCTGTTGGGCACTAGAGCCTAGCTAGCAAGTTGGCCTGTAGGGCATATTTTGCATGTCTTTGTAAATGATTAATACCTAAATGAATTGATGCATAATAAACTCTTCGATTCCAGCTACTTACGACGTAGTGCTGGAACTAAATCCAAACACAACGTATCAGTCAATATACGGGTTTGGAGGCGCCGTCACGGACGCCGCGGGGCTCAACTACGTGAGCTTGAATAACACAAAGCTGATGGAGTACTTTGTCGAGTACGTATAATTTATCGGTTCCGTAGTAACACTAAGGAACCCTTATACTTTCGTTAAATTAACGCAAAGCTGATCCCCCGTCGTTTCTGAGCAAACTCAATAGTTCGAGTCAGAATTCAAGAAATCATACTTTGTTTTTCGTATATCACGACGTAAGTTATACATAGATACGATTTGGTTTCGTTATTAAAATGGCTACGGAACCCTTCATTGTGCATGGCTCAACATGCACTGGGCCAGTTTTCGTATTCCTAAAATGATCTGAATGTTACAGGACCAGTTTTAATTATTTCATAATGTTTCAAATTCATCCCTGTAGTAAATAAAGGAACAATTCCGTAAATAAACTATGTTCTATGTTTCTGTAGGTCATATTGTGGCTCCACGGGTTTGGAGTACAGCATGCTGAGAGTCCCCATCGGTGGGTCGGACTTCTCCACGCACGGATACGGGTACAACGAGTTGCCAGAGAACGATACCACTTTAAGCAACTTCTCACTCACCTATGAAGACTATACATACAAGGTGGGTATATTACCACAGTGTAAGTAAATCATACAGCTAGTCATACTCGTTGGACAACTGTATGATTTACTAGACTGTGCTATGGCAAGTGGCAGGACTAAATTTTTATTAATTATGTTTGGGCGAATCAGACATGGTAGAGACCTCAAAAGCTCGAACGTTCCCCGAACACGGGCAGACGGTTCCCCGTGACCTAGGACATCTGCAACTTAAGGGGAGCAGACACGGTGCTGACTATTTAGGGACCTGTAAACATATATTTTGCCCTCTGAAGAACCCCATGTAACCCCGTTACCTCTAGTGTAACGTACTCACTTATTTTCTAGATCCCATTGATAAATGCGTGCAAGAACGCATCCAGCACTTCCATCAACATTCTCGCCTCGCTGTGGTCGCCGCCGCCGTGGATGAAGACCAACTACGCGTACAATGGCTTCGGCTGGCTCAAGGACGAATACTACCAGACATTGGCTCTTTACTTCTACAAGTAAGGTTATTGTATGGTCGGCTGCACGTCGCAGGCCATTGCCAGTATAAACTAAGCTTTCTTTATACAGGGTGAATTTGAAATCATGGGCATCCTTTTAAACTATGACTGTACACATGTTTCAGAATATTTTGGGATAAAAAATAAAAAAATCTATTGAAAAATAAAAATTGCCCTTGTAAGCAAATAAGAAAACCAGTTAACTGTTATACCTTACCTGGGCAATAAATTTTTATCAATTGATTTTCCCTAAATATTCTGAATCATATGTAGAATCACCGTTTAAAAGGATGCCCATGATTTCAAATTCAGCCTGTAGTATGCGCTTCAGATCAATAGAACGTCAGCTCCACACTAGTCCGATTGGTCCGTATCTCGGAAGTCGGTACCTACCGAGCTCCAAGAGTAAATATCGGTATCTTTAAACAATAATGTATGTACTATGTGTGTTAGCGATAGCTGTTATTTACTCGACTAGGTATCCTGTGGGGGCTTTTTCATTCTCGTTTTACTTTAGCTGAACAAAACTGTACCCAATTTATAGGTTTTCAAGTGAGAAAACCCAGTATACCGGGTGTTCGAAATACCTAATATTTGGGGGTTTGGATGAGTAGGTATCGGGCATAGAACTAATTGGTGTTAAACAGTAATCGGTACTTCTAGAACTATAAAGTAATTTTAAAAAAGTAATGAAGTTTCCACTTTCAAAGCTGTTACCCAGAAAATATGATAATTCTGCCTACTCCGCGTTCATTAGACATCTAAGTAACACGTAACGGATATGTACCTAAATTATTATTTCGGACTTTTTTATAATGTGTTTCAGTTAACTAAATATAATAATTTATGTTAAGGTTCTTGGAGGCGTATGCGGCCGAAGACATCTCTATTTGGGGAGTAACTTTAACCAACGAACCAATTAACGGCATCACGAACGCTCACAATCCCAATTCATTAGGATGGACGTTAGACCAAATGGTGAGAATAAGAACGGCTTCTTTTTAATTTTAGTGTAAGGCCGAGGCCGCACCGATAAGACGATTGCAATTCGACAGCGAGAAAAAACCTATAAACCGCACCATGGTCCGGAAGAGCCCATTTAAAAATAACACTAGTCGTCGTTTCACACCATGGGGAAATGTCGTTGGGCGAAACGACTAAGTACCTATCTAATCACGGCGATGGCCGTATCACAATAAGCGCTTGTTTATAAATCGTCATCGCATCGCAACGCGGTCGCAATCGCCTTAAACCCTGATTACACTACCCGATTTATGGCCCCATGGGTCCCTAACTCTAAAAAATAATCTCTAATTACTTATAACTCCTTGATTAAGGGAAAGGGCCCCTAAATATCGAGTGGTGTAATACAGGTTTTACCTATGCAGCTACAACCTAGGGTAAGCGCCTAGCAGGTATACTTGAACCTTTGGGTCGCAAATAATGCCCTTTGTGTTTCGCCTTTTTAAAGATGGTAATACACCACTGTCATGCAGTGACCTACACTTTGCCCACTGGGGAAGACCTTATTTCCATCGGAAATATTTCCTGTCTACACGAGGTGGATTCGGGCAATAGTCCACCACGCTGCTGGCCCAGTGCCAGTTGGCGAACTTCACACGTCTTTTGGTTCCCTTATGATATTCCCCTTCACCGTGCATCAAATGGTGATCTCAGTTGGAAATATTCATGGTATAATTGTAAAATAATAAATAATAATTAAATAAATTAATAATAATAATAAATTGTAATTGTATTTTCATCTATGTGTATAATTTACAGTTCACTGACGGTGAGGGAAAACATCGTGAGGAAACCTACATATTCCCCGGGATTAGGAAATAGTCAGTTCCTGTATACACGGCGACAAGGTTCACCACCTGTCACGTTGGGTTCTGATTATCTGGTGAAACGTGGGCTTTGAGTTGGTTAATACCTCCACAATGTGGTGGTGTATGGCCACTCAAGCCTCTGACTAGCCTCGAATGGGGATAAAAGTCGTGTCGTTACATTCACATAATTTTAATAATGCGGCGCCAATATCCTCTACCGTCAGCTAGGTCACGTGATTGGCCCAAGTCTACGTTATCGGCTGTGGTGCGGTCACTAATGCTCTTTATTTCAATTGAGTATGTCACAATGATAATACTCATCGTGATATGGTCTTGGGCCGTGGTGGCAAGAGAAGTAGCGTATTATTATTTTCTGAAAATGTATTATAATATGTAATTGCAGGGTAACTGGCTAGTCAACAACCTGGGCCCAACATTGCGTAATTCCTCGAGCGCCTTCACGGCCGTCAAGATATTGGCCAACGACGAGAACCGGTACCTCATCCCTATCTATTATAACTTGGTAAGATTAATTATGTTTTCTTCAAACTAACTCTGACTCTTAACTAAAATGTACTAACTCGACCGGGGTAGTATCTCCCTCTCACAGAAGATCAGTGTAAAGTAGCTATCAAAGCCGCTTTTCGTACGATGGGTGATAGAGCTGGAAGAACAATCCCATTTCCCTCCTTCTGTTCCACGTACGAGCGATGCCTTTGATATTAAAACCATTTATAGGCTACGGTAACTGCTAAAAATCAGGCGGGCCATACCTTATTCATAAAAAAAGCTCATTTCCCCTTTATTAGAACGAAACTCATGAAGCCGTATTTTAATTGCATTAAACCGTTTAGGTTGATCCCCTAGTAGCAAATCTTCGTTATAAAGACGTACGTTTACGTTACTGACCCTAAATTTAACTTAGATTGACGTCTTTTTTTCGTCGCTGACCTTATTTGCTATACCTGAGTCTGACGAAAGATTTACGCACATTTGTGACTGTTATGTGCTGTCAGAAATAGGAACAACATAGCGTTACATGTTGTGCAACTGAGTGGGGACTGATAGCTAACTAATAAATCAATTAACATACCACAACAACAACAACAACTAATTAACTAATAAATGAATTATTATATGAGACTTTTCAATATTTATTTTGTCGTGCAGTTGGTGAGGGTGTACCCTACAGCTATGAACTACATTGACGGCGTGGGGGTGCACTGGTACTCCGACAAGAACGTCTCCGCGTCGATCTTGCAAACGTCTATGGAAAAATCACCAGACAAGTTCTTGTTGCAGACAGAAGCCTCCATTAGTAAGTATAATATTTTGCTGCATTTTGGTACCTTGTGATACATTTTATATGTGTTGTTCTAATTAGTGATCAAGGGGGGAGATGTCCTCGTTAATTAAATCAGCCATGCCATTGGACGGCTAGCCTGTTCATTAAATGGCGGCGATCAGTTTGGTAGCTTGACGTCTAACGAGTTGGCTGGTTGAAAACTAGCTTTATGGAAAAACGTGAACCAAAATCCGGTCATTTAAAAGTACATTTTAGGCTACGGCAGCGCTAGCAGTCTTCTAACAAATATGGAGTCAATAGCTGATAAAGAGCGTGTTGTTTTTTTAGAAAAGTGCCTTTTTTGAGGCACGTATGTGTAAATAGTTCAATTGAATGAAAATAGTAATTTACCATGGATTTATCTGTGTCAGATGAGTCGGGACAGAATTTTACCTCATTTGAAAACTAACCATGACTTAATATTTTTGTATTGTTAAAGAATATTATAGTAATTACACATATTTTACTTATAATTAATTTTGATTTAATCCTTCTTCCAAAACACGGTCACACGATCACGCTCATAAATAAATCACAGCTTCACTTACCTATGTGGCCGAGCAACGTTCAGCCCTTTTATTAAACGTTGCTTACATAATTTAGCCTAAGCGTCATTCAGCCATTCAATTAAATACAGGCCTTTAATGAACTGCCTGGCCGTCCATGACTGATTTGATGGTCTATTTAGCGGCGACGGAGATAACCTACCTACACAGTCAGTCATTGTTCTTCTAAATGTCCTCAAATCAGACAGAGATTGTGATTATAAACTGAAAAAATTGCACAATTATAGCAGTTGATTCTCTTTCCAGTTCCAGCTTCGATGGAGGAATATCCTATTGTGATAGTTGATTACGGTTCGTGGACTAGAGCTGAGAGGTACATCAGAAATATACTTGAGGTAACTTACTTTCTCACTAATATACCTGCTTGTTAGGCATACGTACGAGATAGATATGTTTTGACAAAAAAGTTACCAACTCTTCCAATTTCTAGTTTGTACTGTACCTACCTATCAGTCAGGATTTTTTCTACAAGGTCGCCACACACACCTACCTACCACACCCTGGACGTCACCGAACCCGAGGATAGCCCGTTATTTTAGGCCCTGGGTATCAGGGCCCACGCGATACCACCTAGGTACCCACTTAAAGACAAGGAAAGTAAATAGAATAATAATAGTTACATTGAAGCGGTAATAGCAAAACATATATAATGGTTATATATAGTACTTTCCCACGTACGTTAAAGACGAAGACATAATTTTATAATGTATATGTAAAAATCGCCATGGACACTCCGCCTAATTTATTAAAAACCAACATTATTTTCAGTACCTAAACTACAACTCCACGGGATGGCTGGACTGGAACATGTGCTTGAACGAACAAGGAGGTCCAAGCTGGCTCAGCCACAAACTGGACTCTCCCATCATCGTGAACGCGACCGGGGGGGAGTTCTACAAGCAGCCGCTGTTCTATGCAATGGGACACTTCTCCAAGTTCATCCCGCAGGGCTCCATCAGGGTCGACGTCACCGTGACGACGTGGGCGACCTGCGCGACGTGCGCGACCTGCGACAACAACGTCGAGAACGTGGCTTTCGTAACCCCATACAACAGCACCGTCGTCGTTATATACAATAGGTAAGTTCCTCAATTCCTTTGAGGATATCACACTATTTATCACTTATAACTGATCAGGAATAGATTTTTATTTCATGTAAGCCAGGGTTCCCCAACCTAGAGTTGGCGGGCAAAATAAAATTTATATTTGTATGTATTTTTTTTCATACATGTTTTAGTGATTTTATTTATACGATTTTTTAAGATGCATACCTACAGTCATAATATGAAAAACAACGTTATTATAAATTAATTCATCCTTCAACAGTGCTTCCATTGGATGAATGAAATTTTATACTAAGACATATTTACTAACATAATTTATTTTCAGGGGCGATGAAGAAAGAAGTGTCAGCATTCGTATGAATGATAACCAAGCAGTGATAACTCTTGAAGCCAAGACTGTCTCGACGGTGGAATTCCCATGCTAGACGGGAGACCCTGTGTTTGAAGAAGTATGTTTTATAGTAGGCTATTTTAATTAGGGAACGATAGATCAGACGTCTGTATCTGTGACTTTCCCCATGTCGTCCAAAATAGGTAACGTTGTTTGTATGTAAATAGCTATTATAAAATATACGATTTTTTTCAAGATGTTATACCTAAATGGTTTTACTTTTCCTAATTTCTTCCGATTCAAATGAATCCCATTAACTGAAGATCAAAGTAAGTAGGTTTGCCATTGGACAACTTCCCAGAATTGAATCCATGCAAGCGACACTAACAGCTGGTGCAATAATACAGGATGTTTCAAAACTCCAAAATAATAATGTAATCGATTTAAATATAACTTACTCTACAGATGCTTAGTGAAGACAAACTACATGTGTAATATTTTCTGAGTTACGGGCCTTTGAATATTTGTCACAACTTTCTTGATGCAAAGTCGGCCATAGACGGTAAACTAGGATTTGTTATTTTTTCAAAAGCAATCGGATCGATTTCCGGGAAGGAAATAAAAATCGAAAATCGAATGATTTGCATCATTATGGATTTTATCAAAATCGCCCACGAGGGTCCTTTCAAAGATGAATTAAACCTTAAGATGCGCCTTACGGCGCTTATTTTATTTTGGCAACATAAATGCAAGGTAACTGCCTGACATCCACTTAATCACGCACCACCTAGCGCCGCGGGTGCAGGCTGCACGGCTGCACGCGCGCGCGCGCCAATGATTATAAAGCTAATAGCTACAATGTATATTCATCAATTTCTAACAACAGTGTACCGTCACAAAGATGAATTGCAGCAATTCTGCTAAAGCAATTCATATTTCCAACCCTCCAGCAGAATCTGCCAAAAATTTCCGTGAAACTGTCACTAACGGCGTAAAATGTGTGTGTGTGTGTTCTACAGAAATTTAGCGGAATTGCTAAGGATTCCTCAGAAAATCAGAAAAATGACTTGCATTGGCAATATTGCATAACATCCATATTGGCCCCGCTGGTCTGGCTTATATTGTATTCATCGATATGTAAGTATACGCACGCGCCTTTTAAAAAAGGCACCCTGTATAATTTTATTGGGTACTCGTATGTTTGGTGTCAGTTTTGACACTAGCTGATTAAGACATGGCCACAGAATAACGCGCAACGCGAATCCTACAAGGTCCTACAGCGGGTCAGTTGCATATGGTCACTGGCCAATCAACACGCTCTGTGACTGGCTCATTTATTTCTGCCGATATAACTTCAGTCTCGCCAATGTCGGCTTATCTGTATTCTTATCACACCGCACTCATGATGTGTTATTAATAACAACATTATTAACTACGTAGTTAGTTAATCGAATTCGTTAATAATAAAAGTTAAGTCTAAACAATGTTGGATGTATGTTACGGTGTAGTTGGCACTTGTGATAACTAATTGAAAACCCGTCATAATGTTCGGTATGGCATTTATAAAGTACTTTGTAGTGGCTGTTAGTGTTTTATTATTGATTGCAACGGGGACGAGCGGTGCCGGTAAGATCATAATATAACTGTTTATAACATTTAATCTCATACTCCAAATATATAACTGACTATATTAAATGATTAAACCTGGTGATAAATAAGTTATAATGAATATGGCAAGACTTACACAACAATTGTATGGCCCCAAACAAAGCAGTTGATGCATTCAGATGCCTCGCCCGAGCACTCATGTTATGTATATGCGTTCCGACGTCAAAACTGTGATCCTGCGCAGCATGCGCCTGATCTATACGCACCCAGTGGACTAAGGGGCGAACCCAGTGATACTCATAGAACAGGGCAAATTTACGAAAACGCCGTTTCCGAAATTTGCCACTGGCGGGAATCCAACCTGCAACCACACGATTTAGTGAGCCGCGGCTTATGATCGTCCATCTGCGCCAATAGCGGTCGTCGAGAATGCATTCGATCTGATTTTCTCTAAGGTTTTGGTTTCTTTAGATAAACCGTGTGCGGCAAGACCCATCAAAGGAGAATCTGTGGTGTGTTTGTGCAACGCCACTTATTGCGATACCATAAGTAGAGAAACACCGGCTCAAGGGAAATATGTCGTCTACGTCAGCTCCAAGGTACCTAGCACTAGTTTGGCTCTCGTACGCAACTGCTACACGTATCGCACACACCGGCAGACACAGCGTAGAACTGGCAGGCTGCACCCTCGAAAGGTGGACCGACGACCTAGTGAAGGTGCGAGGAGCTCAGGAGCATAATATAGCCAACCCCGGACCATATGTTTTATTCATTCGTAATTTTAAGACTAAATCTGTAAAATTAAAGACAAAATGCGAACCCCGTCGTAACTTTTAATTTTGACACATTTCCGTAGTAAATTAGTATTAAAATCATGAACCAATGAAACGGATGAAGTGGGTTCGTAATTATAGGCTCCTAAGGACCGGTCGTGAAAAACCTTAGGGAGGCTATAATGTCCAAAAATGGATGTCTTTCGGCTAAAATGATGCCGATGATGATGACGCAACTACGTACTAACGAAAATGCTTTCCTAGAGTACCTATTGTTTAACTCTCTGACAATATATTCTGTGTGATTTTTCAGAGGATCTAATTGACATTTAACTTTTGCAGAATGGGTCACGTTTTAATAAAAGCACAGGAGACTTACAGCCTAATAATGCTTCATGTAAGTTTTAAATATTTACCATACCATACCTATCTTTTTTACATACCCTGACATATCAAATTATGGTAAAAGGAAGGTACATACACCACTCTTAAGTGAATGATATTCTCATAATGTAACGGTCTCATGATGTGATTTTCACATGACCAGACGTTCCCATTCTCTCTTTTCAGCGGCATGCTGTCCACGGGTGATGAACATCAACCCAGAAGTAAAGTATCAGACGATCGAAGGCTTCGGAGGCGCGGTTACCGATGCCGCCGGCATCAACTGGAGAAACCTCTCGGGTACTCTTCAGAAATACCTGATTGAGTTAGTGCGACATTTGTTATAATTAATCTCTTGTCTTAATTGTCGGTCATCAGGGCTCTAAGACTGCTATTAATCATTGGAAAACCTCTGGTCTCTCCTCCTCATGAATCTTTTAGCAGTCCTCTAGCTTACATAGCCAATTGCCAAGAATTTACGATGATAATATTAATGACCAATCGTTTTCAATTGGTTGGAAATTAGCATATTTGGGGGCATATTTGCAAATGGCCTTCATACAGCTTCTCCGGACGAGATGGCGAGCGCTAACCCATCATCCAAAGAGAGCCTAGATTTAGTTAAGGCAAGACCACAAAGAGCTGATTAATAGCAATTTGAAAATGTGTTCCTGAATGTTTCACAGCTCATACTTCAGTGATAGTGGCCTGCAGTACAATATGATACGGACACCGATCGGCGGCTCCGACTTCTCAACGAGGGGCTACGCCTACAATGACTTGCCGGCTAACGACACACACCTGACCAACTTCACCTTGGCATATGAAGATTATCAATATAAGGTACTAAACCCGTATTCAGACTATAAATAGAGGATGGAGAAGTAGAGGGAGAGGTAACTGTTGTGGATCTTATACTTAATTCTATCCATCTATCCGTCTAGTCATCTATCCAACCGACTTGGTGATTTCGTACATTACCAAACTAAGCAAGTAAAGATTCAGTATCGTAGGCTATTAGTTACGAGTACCTAATAACTTACAACGAAGTACTTAGTAGGTACTTAATAATTTTTAAATAAAACGAGGGGCTTCAATCACCAAATTCTGAATTTGGCTCCCGCTCGCTGCGGGCCTCATACTCAATCGATACATAGTAGTACCAGTAGTACATAGGAGATTACTCAAAGGTTCTTGACTAATCTGCGATTATAAATATTTTTGTCAACATTAATTTGCTGAAAGAAATGTCTACGAATACGCCCCTATGAGCATCCCTGGCAGCCGCCCGCGCAGCCAGCCCCTACCTAGCTAAGACTCTTTATACTATATACCAATCTATAAAGTTTATAGATTGGTGACTTAAGAAGGATGTTCTTTAAAATAACACTAATTGCCATAACAACAACGATATTCAAAGTATGATCGTTGCATAACAAGGTCTTCTGAAAACTTTCTACATAATGCTTTATTTCCTATCTACACAGTTGTTTTACTATGCAGATACCAATGATAAAAGCGGCCATGCAAGCAGCGAGGGCTCCTGTCCACGTGGTTGCGACGACCTGGTCGCCACCGGTGTGGATGAAAACTTCAGCCCGGTACACACGGTCCGGTTTCCTCAAGCCTGAATACTACCAGACATACGCTGATTACCACAAAAAGTGAGATATCAATTACCTTACCAGGTATAGCCACACACAGCCCTCATCTCTATTGATATAAATAAGGATTGCCGTACTAACACGCCAGCTATGGTCCCAAACTAAGCAAAGCTTGTATTATTGCTACCGTACAATGGGCTGGGGGCGATCCAGATGACACCCAAACCAGGGCAAATTATGAAAAGGGCATTTCCGAAGTTTGCCTCTGAGGGGAACAAACGAACCTGCGACAATCTGATGCTATGAGCCGAGCGGCCACATTTCAATCAAATAAATTACTTATTCATTCTAAGAATGCAAGAAAATATTTGCATTTTTTGCAGATTCATAGAAAAATACACGAAAGCAGGGATCCCTATATGGGGAATCACTACTACAAACGAGCCTACTAACTGCGCCGTAGGAGTCAGCCCGATCAACTGTCTTGGATGGACCGCAGCCACATTGGTTAGCAATAGAAATATAACGAGTTCGGATATGTTTTTAATAGCCTAGCTGTATACTGTCCCGCACTGCTAGGCAAAGGTTCCCTCCCCTTCTGTCCCCCATAACTGCCTGTGCTGAGCCATGTGCCATTTGCGTAGGTGGCAGGATGAAATAAATCAAATATATTATAATATTTTTATACTTTATATTTCAGGGCAAATGGATTTCTAATTATTTAGGACCAACAATTCGCAACTCTACATTCAAGGACTTGAAAATAATAACGGGAGATGACCAGCGAATTACTCTCCCTTACTGGTTTAATGTTGTAAGTAAGGGCTTTCTTCCACGCAGATATCCACAAGCTATGCGACTGAAATGCGATGCATAGGTCGCTATCAATTTGATATGCTACTTTATGCAGTCAATCACAGAGTCGATTGAAGTCGAATTAGGGTAGAGTCATGTTCGGACCGGTTTCCGTACGAATCTCAGTAGCTTAACTTGTGAATATATCCGCGGGAGACAGGCCTAAGTCTATCAAGCTATTAAGCCTTCTAACTGTCCTCAAACTCTCCATGTCTCCCGCTTTGCTACGGAGTGTGTGGCGGGCCTATTCCCTGTCCGAAAAATGTCGCGAAGAGTGACGTACTTACTTACATTTAGAGTGAGTAATCCTTTTCCTTGCAGATGATACTGGAGGAACCCAAGGTGCTGGAGTATATGGATGGCGTGGCGGTACACTACTACACTGACATGATCACCCCGGCTTCGATACTCTCGGAAGTGGCTCTTTTGCATCCTGAGAAATTCATACTCGCTACGGAAGCGTGCGAAGGTACAACCCACTCTCTTCAGCTCAAAAAGATCACTCCAAAAATATAATTCAAATACACAAATAGCGTCTCTTCCAAGAAAGAACAATTCAGCCTGCTCAGCGCTGTGCACCTAAAATTAAATTCACCTACTAGAGTCTCATTCTAATTCATTCTTATCTGATCTGATGTGTGCGGCAACAGATTGAGTGGGCTAATCAAGGTAGCTAGGCTTGATAGTACACTGAATGAACATGCTTGCTTTTATAATAGTTAAAGCACCTAATACAATAACTTTGATTTGCAGGTTCAATACCTTGGAATAAAAAGAAAGTGATTTTCGGTTCATGGCAAAGAGCTAAGAACTATGTGACAGATATTATTTCTGTAAGTATTCCAATACTTTACTAACCTGCAAGACAAATATGATGGCAGGATGAACTGAACACTTTATGATGAACTTTCATCTCCTATATTGTAATTCCCTTATGGGACGAATTTTCTAAATTTCTTTCTTAGTGCTCACCAACATTGTATTGAACTCCAGCGCAAAATTCTATGCTTCTAGCTTTTCCGGTTTAGGTCGTGCTTTGTCTGTCAGTCATACAGTGGTGAATTTTCCCTGCCTTTTGTTTTAGGATCTAACTCACAGCGTAGTTGGATGGATAGACTGGAACTTATGCCTGAATGTGAGAGGAGGTCCCAATTGGGTGGACAACTTCGTGGATTCCCCGATCATAGTGTTCCCCGAGAAGGACGCGTTTATCAAGCAACCCATGTTCTACGCGATGGGGCACTTCTCCAAGTTCATCCCGCGAGGCTCCCGTAGGATTGAACTAACGCAGAAGCATTTCTTCTTCAAGAAGTCCATGGATAGTGTAGCTTTCTTGACCCCCGATGACATTGTTGTCGTAGTGATGTACAATAAGTAAGTATAATGTACACAATTGTGCTGAAGATGTCACGTCAACTTAGGCTAGAGCCGCACCGGTAAACAGTTGTTAAATATCGGTAATCAGTATTATTACAAAAAAAATTACTCGTTTGAAACCGTGTCTAGTAAATTTTTAAAGATAAATTTTGATAGATACGCTTTCAAAACGAGTTTAACTTTGTTCTTATAACGTTATCAATGTTCAAAACGCTAAATACCTAATCGACTTGTTTAACCTAAACCATCGCAATCGCCTTACCGGTGCGGCCCCGGCTTTATTGGGTATCCTACAATAATCACATGTCCTATTCTTTCAGCGGCCCATCCACTACAGTGACAATAAAGCTAGGTGATGGACACGCTGAAGTCCATATTGAAGCGGAGGCCGTGGCCACTGTCGAGATGCCGTACAAGAAATGATTTATACTTTAATTATTGTACGTAACTCCTTAAATTATGTTGTAATCTATGAACCATGTCGTCAGTGGAAAGGAAAAAACGCTAAAACGCCAAAATGGTACTTTTGGAAAACGACTTTTAAAGTAATTTACTTTAAACCTCATTTTCCAAAAGTAACATTTTGGCGTTTTAGCGTTTTTTCCTTTCCACTGACGATGTGATAACTAAGATAATCTAAATAAAGGAATTATAAGTACATATTTTTGCTTCATTAGATGTGTCTACATATGCCGAGCCGCGCGCTCGAGCAATCCGTCGTAAAATGAATATATTATTGCGATCAAGGCTTATTCCTCCATAGTAGCTGCCTAGCTGGTAACTCTTAACAAGTTAAGCGATGGTGGCCGGAACGGTCCCACCATAGGACTCCCATGTCACCCCATACGTTGTCGATTAGAGAGCTATTCTAGAATGAATAAATATAATTTGTTATGTGGGTGAGACACAGGAAGGCACAGTTAAGTCGGTCCGTGCGTCAATCACAAATCTCGCTTCATGGTTCATGTTCCAAGATTGCCTACTAGGGTGACCAAGCTTCATTTGATATTTTTATTCATAAAGTGGAACTTATGTGCAGTACTTTTCTACAAAAATATCAGCCTGTTGTAAACGAATTAGCATCTTTGGAATACGGTACCTAATAAAAAATGCATCTAAATGAAAAGTAAATATTCAAATCTAGGTACCTAATTACTTTGTTCTTCTCAGACCAATCATCGAAGAAGACGAAGCCTTGCAGAACAATGGAGCGAAGCAAGTTTGCAAATGTGTGTGTGGTGACGTTTCCACAACAAGTAACATAATGTATTTTATTTATTATATACCTACTTAATATATTCTTCGCACGTACCTATGTCTTTTTACTATTTTATTGATTTTATTAAGTAGATATATGTATATTTTTATTAGACCCTTTCTCTTGGGTTTGGCTGAAAATCAGCGCTGGTGGAGTCTCGTACCCACCCAGCACATGCTGAGCCAAATACCTTTTGGGCACAGTTCGCGCTGACCCCTTTTTTTTCTGTTTCCTCTGTCTATGTGTTGCGAGTGTGTCGAATAAATGTTTCTTTCTTTCTTTTTTTTTTCTTTCTTTCTTTCCAAAAACAAAGCAAATCTTGCCGATATCGTTGTGTATGTAAGAGTAATTCGTGTAATGCGTAAACTTACCTATCATATATTCTATACCCTTCAATATTTTGTTAGCGAGGCTTATCATATTAGCCCTTTCAACATCCCACTCCGGAGCACCGACCTCCCCTCAATGCGAGGGGGATTCAAGCCATAATCCACCACACTGGTACGCTGGTTTGCTGGTTAGGCTTTTCTTAACTTACATTTTATGTGTCACGGAAGACACTATTTATTCTGTCGGAATACAGACACGGTGACTAATAACTGACCGTTCCGGTGAGCGGCATGGTTGCCCCACAATGCCAAAGTACGGCTTCACCGTGACTCACGCGCAATAAATACAATTTACGACTCATAATCCTGTTCTGGATACTACGCAATATCTTAGCGTGTGGAGGCTTCATTAATGCATTGCCATAAGAATTCTTGTGGTGATAATTACTGTAGGCTCGACTATTTATTTATTTATTTGTTTTTAGGATAACAAACAGCTTGTACTTAATGCGAATGAGTACAAGTATAGAATAAAAACTAAGCCTACATAGTAAATGTCTGCCTCATCAACAACTGGAAGTTCGACCTGTAGATGTACTTATTTGATTCGGCTACTTAACAAACTCAGCCCCTCAGTCCAATGGCTGCGTCTACATCAGGCGCATTCCGTGCCCGAGCACTCAGTTTTGTCGTCGAAACGCATAGAAATAATGTCATAACATGTGCTCGGGCGAGGCATCGGGACCAACCAAGTCAATTGCTAGTAATGTGTGGCGGTTTCCTACAACTAGTAGTCAACTTGTAGTCAGCAGTAGTCAAAATTAGGTATCGCGACTATCTAAAGACAAATACGCACTACTGTAAATACTGAGGTACTGTTATTTCCTCAAATGAGTAACTAGCAGCAGTTCGCACAAAGTCTAATTATTTTTATTCTTATCTTGAACAGTGGTATTGGTATGTTATGACAAATCCTTAGTTTGTTGTCGATGATTCACCTCATTACAGTGAGTATAATATTAGTAGATATTTACGTAAATTGAGCACGTACGTATAACTACCCAGTAAGCTAGAGTAGGGTTACCTACCAATACCTAATTATTTTCTGCTTAGAACACCGAAAAAGGATCTAAATAATCATAGAAGGCTCTGGCGATAGTCGTAATAATATATGAGAACGTGATTGTGTCACAGCATCTTCGATCAGATACCTATTATCAAAAGGGGATGGAGTAAGATAAACGCATAGATTTATGATTTAAACGTTTGTTGATAAAACATAGTATACCCTACGCATTGTCTTTACCATATAATTATTCACTCCGTCAAAGATAAAATTGTAGCTTAGACCACAGGAGAGACATTAAGTTCCGTCGTCCATATAAAATCGAGAATTTAGACTCTCCACGATCGATAAAATATGATTGATCTTACGGCCCTAAATGGAGGCTCTCCAGAGTGGTACCCTTCAGCACTTGTACGTCATCCCTCTTGTAAGCTCTGGTCTTCTAAGCCTTTGACGACTGCTTGGTGCCGTGGTTTATAATTTGCCCTGATCTGGGTGTCACTGGGATCGCCCCCAGTCCATTTTAGGACGGCCACAGAACAAGCGTTGCTTAGTTTGGGACCATACAGTTGGTGAGCTAGTCTGGCGATATATTTTTATTTTTTTATTCCGTCATTTTTGTATTGGGGTCGACTACCACTTACCCTAATTTGGGTAGCGCCGTGTAATACGATTGATTCCTCTTGGTTGCGCGAATACGGAGAAAGAGAAGGAAGGATATGGAAGGTTTAGGAAAACAGGAAAAGTCGAAAAGCGGAATAAGTGTAGGAAAGGATTTGCCTGCTCCTGACGACTTCGTCTCCTCGGCCTTCGCCCTTAACAGCACATAGTGGTGAGTCTCTGGGCTTCACTTGCGGCACCTTTCAACTTTATAAGAGCTTATTGCTCGTGCCAGCGTGGCACGTTTGTGTTTTTTATTTATATTAGTTAAGAGTACATATTCTTTTTTATGTTTTGCACGCGGTAAATATATAATGTGCAGGGCCGGATTCCCTGGAGGTCTGGAGAGGTCTGGAGGCCCTTGGGCAACAAAATAGTGGAGGCCCTCTGGCCTCTAATTATTTTACAAATAAAATGAATATTTTTTCCGGCGACAAGTTGTTAAATCGTCGAAATTTTAAAGATTTCTGATGTATCTATTGTGGCCCCTCTTTTGTGGAGGCCCGGGGCAGTGGCCCCGAATGCCCTCCCCTAAATCCGGCCTTATAATGTGGGTTGATCTTGGAAGTTTTAAGTCACAAAGTTGAGGTTTTAATTCTTTTACGTTTATGTGAGAAGAAAATACGACGTTCTTTTTTTATTTTTAATTCTTCTTTTTTCTTTTCTTTTTCTTCATGACCCGCGTGCGTTGCCAGTATTTCGCGCCATAGACGGCCATTCAAGATCGGTGGTGAATAAAGAAGGGGAAAAGGATAGGAAAAAAAAGGTTTGATGTGGCTTAACTACCTCTTTTGCACGGAACCATACATACCAAACCTACCTATCTATTGAGAACAAGAACCGTTGTGGTGTTCTGAATAATTGTTTTCCTCAAACATTTAGTGAGCAGTGTTGTTTTCATTCATTTACGTTATCGTATGCTGAATGAGACCGCTATGACAACACTTCTCAGAAAACTATTCGCGAAGAGCGAAGTTAAAAGGTTACGCGAGTCCATTTATTGAGTACTCGCGGTGTCGCGAGAAACCGGTCAGTTTGTGGGGAACCGTCTAGGGCGAAGCACGTCTAAATTTACAATTTTATTTCACATCAACTTAAAAAAAATGTTACGGTTAATATTAGGGGTGCTGACGGTATGTGGGGGTGCGTTAGCGCATACTTATCATTTGGGTGCGTGCCCGGTGGTCGAGCCGATGCCCGGCTTCGAAATGAACAAGGTAAGATGCCCTTTGTTATTGTTTTTTTTTTATTGTTGTGGGTGCATAATGAAGGTTCATGGCTTAATGTGGGTGCCTATTTTTTTATGGATGGGGTGTTGACTGTTGCATTTTGTTTGGCTAGATTAAATCGAGCCTATATTTTAGATTGAATAGAGCGCTGAATAGAATTTAGCCTATACTTAACACTTGACCTCACTATCAATACAATATTCCGTGTTATCAATAGTCTTATTATTATGAATAAGGAAGCTCTACATACCTCGGTACTAAAGACACCCAACTAGATATAATTTGAACTGTAAATGAGCTTGTATTGCAGATAGAGTAGGTTCTAATAACATAAGAATCTACTATTGTAGGTAGCACTGGCAGTTATTCTCTTAAGTTATTATCTTTGATAAAAATTGGGATGACATTAAAAATTAAAATAAATACCCAACTTTTTCCTCGATGTCGGTGTCCCAATAGGTATTGTTTTCTATAATAAATTAGATTTCATTATATCATGAATTCGTAAAGAATTTAAAAAAATTTTGTATGTCAATAGTACCGAATTTAACTACATTTACTACACAATAACATTGAACGCTTCGTTCAATTTCAGTCTCCTACTTACTAAATTTTATTCTATGCTTTTACAGTTATTGTAAAGATAACGGTGTCAACTAAGAAGTCTGTGGGTGTCAAGTCTAGTTTTTGTCTAACACTTACAATGTTCAAAAATACAACAAAGCAAGAAACATTGCAATCATAATAATAAGACTGATAAAGACACCTACACATCTTATCTCTTGGAGACCTTTTGACCTCCTTTATGAATCGATGATTCATCCAGCTTGTTGTTCTGTAGCTTTCTATTTATCGACTCGAAAAACCCAAGTTCAAGTTGTTGGTTATACTTAGTGTACCTACTTAGAACAAAGATCTGACATTAATTAAAAGTACAAACGTATCTAATTATTGGTTTACTCTTCTTTACCCTCTAGGAGCTAACTCGGACCATCTGTCGTTCATTTGTTTACTACGGAAATGTGTAGGTACGGTCAGCAACAAAAGTCGATGAACATTCTCAGATTTGCAAATCACTTGCGCAATTTTATTTTGTATCAAGACCATTATTTTTATCGGTCTTAACAATATTTTAATATGTTGCTAATATTTGGCTCTGACAATGTTTACCAATTTGTGTAAAAATTACCGATTTGGAAAAATTTGGATGTTCAGCGACTTATGTTGCTGACTGTACCTACACTAACGAAACGTAATATTGCTTTCATAACGGAACCGTAATTAGGTAGCAGCCCACCGATTCCATCCAACCTAACTCAACTGAGCTACTTCATCAAATATAACCCTCCTTCCAGGGCAGTCGGGTAAAAAAACAATTAATAATCTTCTTTCAACTCCTCCTACCTATTCCTTCTTTTGATTATATTCATATTCATGCGGGTTTCAATATAACCAATATTCCCCGGGACCAGAGTTGGGCAAAATTTAATTGCGATTAATTAATTGCAAATTGCAGGTGATGTCACAATTAACAATTAATTGTGATTTGTTCGCGATTGACAAACAAATCAAAATTAATTGTCAATTGTGACACCACATGCAATTTGCAATTAATTAATTGCAATTAAATGTTGCCCAACTCTGCCCGGGACTCATCGAGGATCAAACCTCGGCGTCATCTTTGGGCATCATTGTCAATCCTGGCAGAAGTAACAGTAGTGTGAGTGGGAGTGAAGAAAACTAAATAAATTAGTAGTCTTTATTGCCTTGCATACCTTGCACCAGCCAACTCACTTTTCGTAATTTTATGGTATTGTATGGTATTGTTGTACTGTATGGTAGCCATAGTACAAGCATTGCTTAGTTTGGGACCATACAGTGGGTGTGTCAGTCTGGTGATATTATTATTATTATAATTGCGTCCTCTTTTCCACAAACGCTTAATCACTACAGAATCCATAAAACCTGTTAGTCAGCTGGTTGTTATAAAGCCAGTTTGTGTACTGCTTGGGTTATCATCGGAGTATTTTGTGTCAGGGTGGGTTTGTTTGTTAAAACGCTATTGTTCCGTACGTAAGAGGAGAAGCGTGTGTTATGATAATGAACTCGTGCAGTTTTTGACTGCACTTCGTAGTTTGTCATAATGTGATTCACGATTGAACCATGAACCCGGTAGTCTGCAGTTGCATCACTTGCATCGTATCTCCAGCGGGTTTAGTAGGTTTACACGTTTTGGTAGCATCGATAACGAATTATCGATCGAGTATCCACGGTCGTTAGACGCTAGCCTCTAGGGAAAATATACCACATCGTCACTTAACATCAGGTGAGTTCGTAGTCAAATGCTTGCCTATTCCTGAATAAAAAAAAAAAATATATACCTACCTATTTATATGGAAAACGGTAGGTATGTAAATATAGCACACCAAAAACAGTCCGTGTAAAGGGGAGAAGTCTCGTGATGTCTCAGCAGTAAGTAAAGTCGTGAGATCTAATCTAATGGACCAAAGTTCAACTAGGTACAGTCATCGATATAAGAACCTTCCTAGCTGAACAGTATAAATAGCTATAAACCTAATTAATCAAATCGCTTACACACTTTTGTTTTGCATTAAAATCTATTGATTTTCTCAGTCTAAACAATATTTAAATAATTTTGGTAGTTATAGGTAGTATATATGTATTTGATATGTATGGGCAATGATTACCGACGTTTGTAAAATAAAGAGTAGTACCTACCTACCTACCTACCTATTAACTATCGATTTCATAAATTGAGAATGTTCAGCGACTTACCTATGTCGGTGCGGTGACTGTACATAGTATAAGTAAGTAGGCATGTTTTCGTAGCGATGCCTGATCGGTATAGTTTTCTGTAAGTTCGTAGGTATTAAACTAATTAGGTAGGTATTAAAATAACTACTACTTTTATAACATTGAATATTATACATTGTCAATAACTTATCCGACAGTTGCTGGGAGTGTGGTACGTTATTCAGAAAACATCGACCGCGTCGCACTGCATCACATACAACTTCACCAAGACCGACGAGCCCGGCAAGTACGAGCTGGAGCAGGTCTCGCAACACTTCATATTGGGGCTTACACCCCTCAAGCATGATTACAGGTACGTTAGATCAATAATACTTTTCTTACTCAGCCATAGAATTAAATTTAAAATTTACATTGTTCATTAAATTATTTATAAACTAACACGTGGCGATCTATTGTTCAAAAGTTGAACCATAATAGTTCATCTCTCAACAGATAACGCTTAAGAGCGACCCGGCTGTAGCGCCATCTGTTGTCGAAAAGTGCAACTACAGGAAAGGATTTGAAGATTTGTCGCCATCTATTGTTTAAAATTTGAACCACAAATGGCGCTAAAAAGCGACGCGGCTGTGGCGCCATCTGTTGTCGAAAAGTATAACTATAAAAAGGGTTAAAGGATGTGTCGCCATCTATTGTTTAAAAAATGAACCATAATAGTTCATCTCTTGAACGAAAGATGGCGGTAAAAGCGTCCCGTCTGTGGCGCCATCTATTGTCGAAAAGTATAACTACTGCAAGGGTTTGCCGCTTTTACCGCCATCTTTCGTTCAAGAGATGAACTATTATGGTTCAAGTTTTGAACAATAGATGGCGGTAAAAGCGGCACGGCTGTGTCGCCATCTATTGTTAGAAAATTGAACCACAATAGCTCATCTCTTGCATAACAGATGGCGCTAAAAGCATCATGTCTGTGGCAGAGTTGCAAAAGATCAGGAAATTTAAAATGAAAACTGTTTAAAACATGTTTAAATCATTGATTTAAATCAGAAGGAATAAATCACCGTGTTTCATATTTTAAACACGGTGTTTAAAACAAGGTGATTTTTTCGTAACAACCCTGGTTTGTTTGCGCCATCTGTTGTCGAAAAGTATAACTACTGGTAGAGTTTGCCGCTTTTACCGCCATCTATTGTTCAAAACTTGAACCATAATAGTTCATCTCTTGAACGAAAGATGGCGGTAAAAGCGGCAAACCCTTCCAGTTGTTATACTTTTCGACAATAGATGGCGCCACAGACGGGACGCTTTTATCGCCATCTTTCGTTCAAGAGATGAACTATTGTGGTTCAATTTTTTAACAATAGATGGCAGCACATCGGTGAATCCTTCTAGTAGTTATACTTTTCGACAACAGATGGCGCCACAACCGTGCCGCTTTTACCGCCATCTGTTGTCGAAAAGTATAACTACTGGAAGGGTTTGTGGGTTTGTGGATGTTTCGCCATCTATTGTTAAAAAATTGAACCATAATAGTTTAACTCTTAAATTAGAGATGGCGCTAAAAGCCTCACAGCTGTAGCGTCATCTGTTGTCGAAAAATGTAAGTGATTAGTTTACTTATTTAACATTAGATGGCGGTAGATAGTGTTTTCGCTATCGTCTTATTTGAAGTACTTAGTTAATTTTTTTTCTAATTCTAATTTGATCAACAGATATACCGGCGAACTCACAGTTCCCGATCCAGCAGTGCCGGCTCGAATGAAAGTACACTTCCCTCTGAGTAAGTACGGCCTATAAGCTCCTAGAACTAGAGAAACTAGCTAGCTGGCTGGATATGTGGTAGTTATGTGCTCTATATAGCGGGTCCGCTATTTAATAATTTCGGCAATAAATATCTACATAATGCTGAACATCCATTTCTGCTAGGTGTGGCCGGGTCGGCGAGCTACACCGTGCTGATGACGGACTACACGTCACACGCCGTAATCTTCACCTGCCAGAAGCTCGCCTTCGCTCACAGGCGCTCCGCCACCATCCTGTCCAGAACCAAGGAACTCGACAGGATTTACATCGATAAGGTAATTTAGAACCATCTGTCTATCAGACGAAAGTTGGACATAGGTCTTTCCCAGTAACTTCCACACATTAATGGCCTCCGCCACTAGCATCCACAGCGACCCTGCGGCGTGTGACATCCTTAGTCCCTTATGCCCCCTTCACAACGTCTTCCGGCTTTAGATCGGTCGCCTATTGCAGAACCTATATTAGAAAATCGTCAAAATACAACCTTATAACAATAATTGAGTTTACACCAAATTAACACAATAATAAAATTATGTATGTCATAGGTAGGTATAGTCGTCGTGATATGAGAAGCCCGGTTTGACAACTGTCATTATGACTTAATTAGGGATGCGAACACGATGCGAACTAAAAGAAAACCGGGCTTCTTATATCTCGACGACTATAGGTGGGTGGGTGTCATAAACCATTGGATTTGTATCTAGTAGGTATTTGTCATGTCAAGGCCGAGACGACGAGCGAGGATGCAGAACGATTACGGGCAAAAAAAAAAATGTTGGTCACCAGATATTGTCACCAGTAGATACATGAGAAGGTAGTAGGTACCTACAAAACTAATGTTGTGTAAATACTCCAGATGCGCAACAAGCTGTCGTCGTTCGGCGTGGACCCGTACGACCTGTCCATCATATCGCAGAGCGCGTGTCCCAAGCACGCCAACGGCACGGAGGGGGTCAACATCAACATTGAACCCGACACCTTCTCGTCGCACAACATCGGCGAGGCGGTGCGCAAGACCGGCGGCGCTATCGGTGAGCTATGCAAAGTCTAACGGTGATGGACTGTAGATCACCGGTGATGTACCTACCTATATAACTAACACGATGCACCAAAAGCGAGCAAGTACTCCTGGGGAGAGTCTGTTCATTCCTACTTACCTACCTACTTCCTTGTATGAGAATACAAACTCATCAAAACCTCCTCAACCTCGTCAAAAGTTGGCGAGGTTGGCGATCAGTGCGGTCACAGCTATGCAAGCGAGGAGAGGGGGCGAGGGGGTTTGGGTGGCCCGGCTATACGGCGTCTATGGCTTATTAGTCTGTGCCGCTAGATAACTCTAACAAGTCTAGCACTGGCCCAGAATGGCCCAGACAGCAAGCATTTTCTGGAGCCTGTCTGGGGCGGTGGGGCACGGCTAGCGAAGTTAGAACCTCAGTAAAACATAATTTCTACTGTTTATGGCTAGGCGTAGCATTTGATTATTTGAAGTACCTAGGTAGGTATACAGATATTCTAACGTTTTCATTGACTTTGATGTTATTCCAGCCGACGGCGTAGAGTACGTGGTGGAGACCGGCAAGAAGGTGTACCACAAGGTAGCGAGCAGCAAGGAGGACCTCACCGAGGCCCCCGCGGACGGCGCGCACTCCTTCAAGAACGAAGTCGAGTGGCTGCCTTGAATTGAACGCCTGGCGAGCCTGCAACCTACCACTTAACGGGATATGCCTTGTCGGATTCCAAGTCGGTTGCTGAGACGACTGCGCGGTGCGGGAGTGGCGACTGGCGACCATGGACATACCACCCTTTGGGATCCGCACTCTAAGTTTTCATATGCTTAATAACGATGGAGATTGACCCTTTACAATCCAATATTATTTTCGGTAGTCCAATCAAAGGCGCTGCCTCCCCTGCAGTTTTTTTCTTAGTGTGGAGTTAAAAGGGTGATTAGTCCGTGCTGGCGATGAAACACCCCGTCTCGCACCACGCAGTTATTTCAAGCGAGTATGGCCTCGAGTACAGTACGCGCGGACTTGACCGGCCAAAGTTAGCTCTAGCGTCGAAAAAAATTGCGGCGCTACAAGTAACTTCAACCCGGTCAACTTAATAAAGTAATAGGGTAAAACTAGGTTTATCTGGCACTGTCTGTAACTGGCCCCTGACCTGACCAAAGAGGATGTAAAGGACCTGACGCCTCGTAAAGGGTTGCCAGGTATAGTGTGCCTCCTTCTTATAACCTTACGGTTGGTAGGGGGGCACTATAATAAATCTCTGTATAGGTATGGGTTCTTGTCTGTAACTGGCCATTTCGTATAACAACTGTCTGAAATAGGAATTTTATTAAGAGATACCATTTATAGGTTAACTGTTAACTAACTTATGACATATTCGTTTCTATTTTTCCGCATATTCGCTTTTTGACTACAACTCTTATTTTAGACGGTTTAAATCTAATCTAGTTAAGCCTGCATAAACTTGTAGCGCGCGTACTGTACGCTACACTAGCTACCACAGGCGGTCAATGGAAATGATTTTTTCGTCCCAAAGACCACCACTAGTGCCTACCGACCGACTCAGTTAAGTGGTAGACCTTGTGATAATACATAGACTAGTAATATTAACCAAAAACAGTGATGCATTTAAGTAGGATATTCATGTTATCTTGCCGAATATATTTTTACTATTCATTTATCCAATCCTACCTTCATTGGTTGCGTCTACAAGCGAGCAGCGTGCCCAAGCATGCTGTATTGACGTCTGAACGCGTAGACATTATCATAGCCAGTCATGCTGATGGCTAAGCGCGGCGCTTGTGTACGCACCCATTAAAGTGCTTTAACGCCGAGATTTTAATTGAAAATACTCATGTGATGGAAGGAAATATTCATATCAGTAATTAAGATTAGTGTGTACCTATGAGAAATGCCGTGTAAAATAAAGTGTTATTGACAAAAATGCCGTCTTGTTATTTATGAGGCCTTGTCGTCTCGTACCATAAGTTGTTCGTACGAACAAAAGTATGGAGATCGTACGAGCGAAAGCGATGGCAAAGGATGTTGCCTCGATTGAATCGAGATATGACAGGACCTTGGAGCAGAATATAGGCTACATTTTACCCCGGAAAAATTACAGGTTCCTGTGGGATTTTAAAGATAACGCGGACGAAGTCGCGGCTGAAGCTAATAATAATATAATATTGTTATCACTCCTTATATTTTAAGTAGCAAGTGGTTTTTAATCGGCTATTGGATACACTCTACATGACACTATCGCAAATACGTGTGACCGCAGGAAATTGTATCGACTAGGTAGTTAAAAAACAACATTTAAATTAAAATTTTATTAAAATAAGTATACTTACTGCAATGATATAATACAAGATTGGAATGCAGACATTCCATAATGCAATCAGAATAGAGAGAAATATTCTAATAATAATTAATATACACAACTTCTAAATAATATTCAAGGAACTTAGGTTTTCGTAAAATTTGATAAAGTATAAATTCCCAGCTTTTATATTTAAAAAATGGCAAATCAGATCAAACATTACAAATTAATCGGTATATCGATATACCTACAATATAATTTGATGGTTTAGTTAAATATTGCATTAAACAATTAGCCATATTACATTTCGATATGGAAATAAAATGCATATAGAATGTAAAGCTATAGTTAGCTTCTATATTATTATTATACCAAATAAACACAGTCTAATAATTAAAATAAAACAAAATATGCTCACCGCACTAACAAGATGTTCCACATTCCTTCTCAATTTTTTTATATTACATATAAATAATTTACATTATGCGCTTACCAATCAATTACCAACGCTTTAATCTATGGCATTGCATTTTGCAACAAAAAACATTGACCCCCTCATTCATAGAGATTTTAGCCAGTTTAAAATGGTTTTTAAAAGCATTTTTAGGAACAAATTTGATTTGTAATTCCACTGCAAGTCGATCATAACTTTCTATGAATAAGGGGGTAAGAATACTCTTCCTAGCAAGATGTTTTAACGATAAAGAAAAAAAAGTAACCCAGCCAGCTCAGACGATCGCATTTATTCGGCTCGCTTCACTGACCGACTTTCTTTTTGAAATGACGTCTCTTCGGCAGCGTGTCTCTCCGTGCGCCGCGGTGGGTTTCCGCCTTCAGGTGTTGCATAGCGGGGCGCGGTGCAGTGTAGGGCGGGCAGCGTCTAGGGCGTGCAGCGGTCGAGGAAGCGCGGGTAGAGGCAGACGTCGCGGATGTGGTGGCGTGCCAGCAGCCAGCACAGGAAGCGCTCCAGGCCCAGCCCGTAGCCGCCGTGCGGCACCGACCCGAACTTGCGCTGGTCCGTGTACCAGTAGTACGGCGACGGGTCGATGCCCTCGCGCACGTACCCTGCACATAACACAACTCAACATGAGACCTTAGCTATACCGCTAGCCGCTACGGCGATTGCGATGGTAGCATCCCAATCGCCTTACCGGCAGTGCGGCCGCGGCTTTATATTCGTAGCGATCAGCCGACACTTGGCAGCTTAACAATTCTTCAATATTTGGTGTGTATGTGTGTGTGGGTGTGTCGGGTGTGTGTGTGGGTGTGTCGGGTGTGTGTGTGTGTGTGTGTGTGTGTGTCGGGTGTGTGTGTGTGTCGGGTGTGTGTGGGTGTGTGTCGAGTGTGTGTGTGTGCGTGCGTGTGTGTGTGTGTGTGTTGAAGAGTGACCTTCCATGAGCTCGTCGTGGTCCCATATCCTCATGGAGCCGCCGACGATCTCGCCGACGCCGGGCATGAGCACGTCCACGGACTCGGTGAGGCGGCGGTCGTCGGCGCAGCGCGACATGTAGAACGACTTGATCTCTGCGGGGAAGCGGCACAGCAGGATCGGCTCGCCGATCGCGTCCGTCATCTTGCGCTCCGGCATCTCCGGGATGTCCTGCACACGGAACATTATAATATTGATCATGAACAAACCTTTTTTTATTACTGCCTATTGTCCCACTCATACTCTATGGTCCCACTGCTGGGCAAAGGCCTGCCCTTTTCTCTTTCACAATCTGATCCTGAGCCATTTGCTGCCACGTTCCGCCCGCAAAGTTGACCACATCGTCTCTCAACCTACATACATACCATTACACACATAACATACATACATAACTACATACCATACATACCTACACACACATACCTACTATTTTTAAACAATAAAAATAACTTTAAAATTGCCACAAATACAGGTGTTTAAAATTTCGAATAATTTTGTTATTACTTAAGTATGGCGTAGTAGTTTTAGCAAACTTTAATAGCGTACGTATAATTATTTAATCACAAATAAATAAAATTGAAGTGTCTGTTTGTGATGACAAAATAACAACTTTTTACTCAATCTACCTATATGAAAGAAGCAATTTTAAGATCATTTTTTAAAATTGTCTGTTGTTTGTTCCGGCTAATCTCCGAAACGGCTGGACCGAATTTGACGGGACTTTCACTGGACACACACGTATTTATAGTAAGGTATTCTGGGAAAGAGCAGGCTAGAGATTACCTCTCCGAACTCGTAGAAGGAGCCGTCGTCCTTGGTGATGTTGTGCTCGCGCAGGTACTCGATGGCCTCGGTGTACGCCATGCGCTTGAACGGCTTCACGGGTTTCTGAACGACGAAGGGTGTATTTTAATTATTTAAAACATGTTTTAAACTCGGTGATTTATTCCTTCTGATTTAAATCAATGTTTTAAACACGTTTTAAACAGTTTTCATTTCAAATTTCCTGTTTTTTGCAAGTCTGGTTTCTATACTACACCACCAAGCTAACTAGGCGCTCGCGTATAAATATCAAATGATAATAAGTCAATGATTCCGCGGTCCGTCCACAACGTATTGAGGCTGGGCCCTCCTGTGGCAGTAGCTCCCACTACGTGGTGAAAGGACCGTGGAGTCATTGACTTATTATTATTTGAT
The DNA here is from genome assembly GCA_947859195.1 of Drymonia ruficornis. Classification (NCBI taxonomy): domain Eukaryota; kingdom Metazoa; phylum Arthropoda; class Insecta; order Lepidoptera; family Notodontidae; genus Drymonia; species Drymonia ruficornis. The sequence continues at coordinate 3,125,111 of OX401924.1, read as the reverse complement.
ATTTATACTCGAGCGCCTAGTTGGCTTGGTATATTAGTAATGTGTATGGTGTACCTTGAAGTCGGGGTTGAGCTCGTAGACGAGGTGCGCGTCGGGCGAGGCGAGCACGCGCTCCACCACGTCCACCACCAGGTCCTCCAGCCGCGACAGCAGCTCTTCGAACGAGATGAACGGACACTCCGCCTCCACGTGGCTGTACCTGAACATACGTGTGGGATATTGTATTATATTATTTGTTATCTGTAGTGAAACATGTCACCACTCAAAGTGACAGAAGACTGTTAAGTCAATCACGAAAATATTGTGAAAATATAAGATGAATGGATCTACTAAAAAGATAAAAGTAGTTAAATTATTTAGCGGCTTTTGTGCAATAATAGTATGCAAACATATAATCTGTCTTCAATATGCGTATCTACATATTAGCTACCTACCGTATTGTATATTATGAACCTAAAATAATATTTTTGGCTTTTGAAACATCCTGCATCAATATAATCAATAAAGCAGTAGGTGTTCACTCCGCCCAGCGTCGCCAGGCACGTCTCCAGGTACAGCTGCGAGCTCTGCGTCAGGTACTCACTCTGCGAGATGGCGGCGCGTGCGCGACTGCTCGGCGCGGTAGGACTGCGCGATGCAGTATACGTCGCCCAGCGTCGCCAGGCACGTCTCCAGGTACAGCTGCGAGCTCTGCGTCAGGTACTCACTCTGCGAGATGGCGGCGCGTGCGCGACTGCTCGGCGCGGTAGGACTGCGCGATGCAGTATACGTCGCCCAGCGTCGCCAGGCACGTCTCCAGGTACAGCTGCGAGCTCTGCGTCAGGTACTCACTCTGCGAGATGGCGGCGCGTGCGCGACTGCTCGGCGCGGTAGGACTGCGCGATGCAGTATACGTCGCCCAGCGTCGCCAGGCACGTCTCCAGGTACAGCTGCGAGCTCTGCGTCAGGTACTCACTCTGCGAGATGGCGGCGCGTGCGCGACTGCTCGGCGCGGTAGGACTGCGCGATGCAGTATACGTCGCCCAGCGTCGCCAGGCACGTCTCCAGGTACAACTGCGAGCTCTGCGTCAGGTACGCCTCCTCGCTAACATATTAATAATTATTATAAATTATAAACATCTTGCTTGCTGCCTTAGTTATTATTATAAAAACAACTGAAGGTGGTGGCGAGATAATGGGATTAATTAAATAGAATGGAGTGGCGAATGTATTGGTGTTTCGTCGCTTCCGGGGACAAGTGCTACTAGATCGTACAGTGACGTATACATCATCTATTTAAGTTACATTATTAATAATGTGTTGTATTCTATGGGCCTGTATCTATCTATGTCGGCTTATGAAATAAAATAAATATGTCCAGACTTGACTTAGGTTAGCCTTGATGGACAGAGTGATAGTGATGGAGTGAGTGCGACGCGTCACGCGCCTGAGGGCCTACTCTTTTACAAACGAAAACGAAATTTCGGACGAAATTCGCGTATTTCCTACTACCTTTCTCATTGATTCAGACATTTCTTACGAACGAAAATTGTTTGACGTTTAGATTCGACGAGGATGAAGACGTCGAACAATTTTCGTTCGTAAGAAATGTCGGAATCAATGAGAAAGGTAGTAGGAAATACGCGTATTTCGTCCGAAATTTCGTTTTCGTTTGTAAAAGAGTAGGCCCTCTGGCACCTGTTTCTACTGGTGTGGTTTACGTACCCGAAGTAGCTGAACTTGAAGAGCGTGCTGCCGCCCTCGCACTGCGTCTGCACGAGCGTGGGCGGCGCCACCTCGGTGTAGCGGCGCGCCTGGAAGTGCTCGCGGAACGCGCGCGTCACGGCCGCGCGCGCGCGCAGCACCTTCGACGTGTTCTCGCCGCGGATCATTATGTGCCTGTTCCATAAACACAACACGAATGTACTCTCACCCACACTGATACCACAGCCGGCTGCGGCAAGACAATACGCGAGATAAATTAGTTTTGTCTCCTATGCATGAAGTAGACTTGGCGCGTCATAATGCGTGACAAAAGTCTTGTCTTGGCAAGCGCACGCGCCTAGCAACGCGTAAATGCGGGTTTTCAATCCAAACGTAAACGTGTCAATGCGGGTACAGAATACCCACCCATGACAACAGAGACCCCGACGTCATGAAAAATAAACGTGACGCTTCGTACTTTCAGTGACAAACACTATGTGCGAATCTATGTAACTTTTATGTGGTTACAAATTGAACGTTACTACTGGGAACGCTCACAACAACAAACACTCTGGAAGTCAACGACGCTCGACGCTTGACGCTGAAAGCGTTTCTTTCAAAACCGCGGGGTTAACGAGTGTTTCAATATTGTCGCACTTAGACCCGTATTAATAAATCGATCTCAAGATTGAGATCGAACTTGAGATTTTTTTTGTTTACAGATGTGCCAGCCATACATTAAACGTCAAAACTGCATCTTAAGATCGATCTCAACTTTGAGATGCATTTATTAATACGGGCCTTACAGTCCTGTAAAAAAGAGCTCACCTGTTATCGAGCTGTACATCTGGCAACGCCTCCTCGTTGAGGATGGCGTCGGCGCCGCCGGGCGGGGCCAGCCCTATCAGCTGCCAGTAGTCCGCGGTCAGCTCGTGCCCGCCGGGGGCCTGAACACACCATGGAATACCTTCATATTCGAGCAATTAACCAAACTACCAACGGCCAAGAGAGGCTTTCAAGCTCACCACTTGGGTGGGTATTGCTTACATGGTAAATTTTCACCAGCATGTAAGTTTCAGTTCATTTAAACACAATGTAGCATTTAACTTGTTAAAGACACAATGCATAGCTCACAGTTTCAGCTCAGTACGCCAAAACCCCAACATGTCACACAATGTAATAAAAAATCCATTAATTTACATATTTTTTTCAAGAGTTATTCGCGATTTTATCAGCTACTATTATCTAAATATATATGAAATAAGCATTACAAAACGCCTACATGAGGTTGCTTGGAGGCAGCATCACTATATTACCCACCAATTTCCCCTCAGGCACGACTTCCAGCTTGCCATATATGACAACGGAGGACTCCGTGGAGAGCACGAGCGCGTCGTAGGTCTGGCAGAGCAGGCCGTGCAGCACACACTGCAGGTAGCCGGAGCCGTCGCGCAGCGTGAGGAAAGCGAGCGCGCGCCCCTGCCGCCGCAGCCGGTGCACCCAGCCGCGCACGCACACGCGCGACCCGCGGTATTCGCTCGCTATACCAACATTACACCATAATAAGGCTATACTCATGGACCAATTACTAAGGGGACTGGGTCTAAGCAACTCGGCCGCATGGCTCAACTAGGCCGTTGACGTCATCACAGTAGGCGTGGCTTAAGTCAGTGTGCTGTTGGCTTTCGTCCTGTGCAGACGTCTTGCCAACGTTCGCATCCCAGACATAATTCTATTCGACACTAGATGGCGACCTTCTGTATGTCTTTTTTTATCACCCTACACTTAGTGACATCTAATGTGAAAACGTTAAACTACGTACTAACATCAACATAAAACGAAGCGAGTAGTTCTGCTATTGACCGGTAGATAGATGTCACCATTTCTTAACCCCCACTACCCGCGCCATCCCGCGCAAATTTCCACGCATTGTTTCATAGAGAAAATTAAATCTACTAAGAACACGTCCGCTCTCTAATAGCTTCATGGCTATACTAATCCACCAAGCCAACTAGGCTTTCTGGTATAAATATCGAATGATAATAGGTCAATGATTCCCCGGTACGTCCACAACGTAGTGAGCCCGGGCCAATGCCTGGGCAATCCTGTGGCAGTAGCTCCCACTATGTGGTGGACGGACCGTGGAATCATTGACTTATTATTATGTGATACTTATACCCGAGTGTCTAGTTGGCTTGCTGGCATAGTACTGATGGATTCAAACTTTATGGCGGCTGTAAAGTTAAGCACGAGTCGCTGCACAATAGCAAATATTCCATGCCTGCCAGTGTTCAATGGACTGAGGGGGCAGTGGTAGGGTATGAGCCTGTGCACAGTACACTCCACAGCGGCCATAAAGATTGAATCCATCTGTACACTTGGATGAGTAATGGAAGGCAAGGTTACACACTCAATCTTACTAGCAAAAATTCCAAAGCAAACCTGTAAGAATGCAAATCAGTCCAGCCTAGCTATTCTGTAATGACAAAATCACTTCGCACGCATGAATTAGCAGGTGATATGTCAAATTTTGTTTTGAAAAGACATTGGGCAAAATTGTATGGGAATTGGTCCAAGTATCCACCACTGACGAGACCTACGTAACTTGATAGACCACTAAATACTGAGTAACTTATGCAAAGACAGTTCAACAAAATAAATTGTCAGTAAAAAAATATGGGTAGTTTAAAAATTTATTTTTTATTTTTTTATTTCACACTTAGTATTATGTTTATACATTTTTTTCGAAGGGCAACAATATAAATACTCCTTTTCACATTAAATAAAAATAAAATAAGCTGTCAGAAAGCAAAGAATGCCTTGAAAAATATTTGTATTATTATTTTTGTAACCTGATTTTTTTTGTGACTGAAGAAGTAAGAAGTAACGGTAACGCATAGAAGGTACCTGATTATTTATTTTATAGAAGCGCAACATTAGAAAATACGTAAGAAAGCTGCTGTTGATGTTGTTGTTCACTTTTCATCAGTAACAAAAATAATAATAAAAAATATTTTTTCATGGCATTTTTTTGCCTATGACTGCTCATTTTATTTTTATTTAATGTTAGTGAGAGTATTTATATTGTTGCCTTGCGAAAAAAAAGTATAAATATAATACCAAGTGTAAAATAAAAATAAAAACTTATTTTTTCAAACTGCCTACTCATATTTTTTTGAACTGTATTTGCAAAACTTACTCAGTATTTAGTTGTCTATCGAGTGACGTAGGTCTCGGTAGTGGTGGACATTTGGACCATTTTTGCCCATTGTCCTTTGACATTTGACTAGAATTTTCACGTGTGCAAAGTGAGTTTGTCATTATAGAATAGCTAGGCAGTAGTGGATGTTTGCTGGCTTCCGAATGGATGGATGTAATATAACAAGTATCACTATCAGTACTATCACAGCAGTATTGACAGTATCATGAGTCTTCAGATGTTGATAATAGTATTGTAATAGTATTGCTCGGCTTCTTCGGACACATTATGCGGTCTCCCAGACACTAGCTGGAGAAGCACATATTTCTGGGCCAGATGGAAGGCAAACGCGTTAGAGGAAGAGCACCAACAAGATGGTCCGATACCATAAAAGCCACTGTAGGCAGCAGTTTCTACAAGGCAGTACACAGCGCATATGACCGGGAAATTTGGAAGGGCATCCACATTAGTCACGGTCCTCAGAATTGAGGGAACGAGGAGGAAGAAGAAGATTGTGATCCAGATTAATAAAAGCTATTTCCTTCTAGTATAATGGCAATATGTTAATCCAAACAAATAATATGTTCTTGTTGAAACCGTGTAATAATAACTTATAAGTATTGCAGTACACTAGTAGGTTAAGTAACTGCACACTCAACACAAGTACTAAATGCATTAAACAGGGATTCCCCTTTATGAGTAATGCAATAAACACCCAATATTGCATCATCTATTATGATATTCAGTTTATCATAATTATAAAGTATGAAGATGTAACAGATATCATATTAAATATTATTCATTTAGGACATTATTAAACAAAGATCTCTTTTCCCAAAAAATATTGCTTTAATGTTTTATTTGTCATTATTTGAGCACCACAAAAGAACTACTAATTTAATTTTTATAGCATTTTCTATCTTTTTTTTTACGTGAAATTGGTTAGATGGCACATGGTTAGACTACCTACTTATAGTTTTGTTAGTTGCACATGTAACTCAAAATGTATGATTTCACTAGCTGTGTACTGAAGTATTACATTTTTCGGGCATTTTTATAATAAATAAATAAATACATATAAGTATAAAAATGTTATGGGATAGTATAGTACTCACCTTCCGCTATTTTCACGGTCTTCGCCGCGGGAAGGCTCGGGTCTTCTTTGATGAGGATTTTCTTCGCCTCCTCGAGGTTCTGTTGTCGTTTGTCATTGCCCTCTTCCTCGGCCTTCGCTTTGTCCGCCGCCTTATAGTTCTCCCGCATCCAAATCTTTTGAATCTTCTTCAACTGGGACTTGGCCGCTACTTCGTACAGTTTGCCTTCTTCCTTTGCGTCCGCGAATATGGTAGGGAACGGTTCCTTGCCGGCGTGACGCATGGCCTGAATAATGGTCTTGTAAGGTTTCTCCTCGCTGCCATCGCCGGTTTCATCGCTTCCTCTCTTCTCCGACGTGTATATACCACCTAAACAGATGGTAAATAAACTCAACAAATAATATCCTGCATACGTGTACGGTGCAATGGTACAGGTTAGGAAAAATAGAAAAATGTATGTACTAACCTATAGATAGATCTTCCATATCGGCAGAGTGGTGGCCGCTAGTTTATAAAGCTGCAATATTGATTATTTTGAGTACTACTTACCCAACGAATGAATAGTTACAGAATAGTTCTAAATAAAGCAAAGCAGCACACTACACATTCATCGCTTTGTTGATTTTGACAACTGACTGATGGGGCTGCCAGCCAAATAAATGTCGGACGGACTAATTATTATTCAGTACAAAATAATTCAATATTAATTACTAAAGAATAAAATAAACAAGATCACTCATAAACAAATGATTAAATTAAAATATAAACTGACATTTATAGCTGCCATTTTAGTCCACGAAATTAATAATCAGAGATTAGTTGTCGTTGTAAGGCTTAAAAACTCTTATATGTCTGGCAACCCTGAAGCAGATTGTCATATTTTGGAAGTTGGAAACTTGAACTTCATTGAACCCATTGAACCCAAAAGGTACCTATTAGGTATTGATTTTCTTTGGCTCAATATTCTAGGTCTTTTTGTAAAAAATACTGTACCTACCGTACCGTTTTTAGGTATGTTGTACCTATTTATTGTAATACACGAAAAATTTAAATCATATAATAGGTACCTACGTGATCATAATAACTAACCATAAGTATAGTTCTGCTACTCAACAATAGATGTCAGTTAAAAAAAAAACCGACTTCAAATACTCGATAACACACCATCACGTCTGGTTTTCCCGAAGGGGTAGGCAGAGGTGGTAATAGAAATATTATTTCAGGATTTTTAGTGCACCAGGTTTTTTTGAAGTCGGTCATATTTTTTTTATAAAAATAATTTTATTTCACGATTTTTAGTGGCGCCATACCAATGAACATTTTGGCATATTGAACCGTATGAAGTAAGCCCAACAAAAGGTAACTGCGTAAATCGTTGAAGAATTCCCTCGACTGTTTATGGTCTCCATCATCAGACCTGTAATGGCACTTATAAACCATATGGGTGTAAAGTTCTCATCAATACAAATTAATCAAGCCCAAACACCAGGTGATTGCTGTAAATCGTTGAGGAGTTCCCTCGACTGTCTTTCGGCTCCATCATCAGATCGACTCCAGACCCTCATAAAATAGTAGTGCTTTAAAATACTCAATGAAAAAAATTATAAACGCACTAGTCGCCCCTACGATTTTCGAAGGTTCCCCTCGATTTCTCTGGGATGCCATCATCAGATCCTGGTTTCCTTATCATGGTACCACCCCTGGAATATCTCCTTTCCAACAAAAAAAGAATCATCAAAATCGGTTCATAAACGACGAAGTTATCCGCGAACACACATAACAAAAAAAAAATATATGTATATATATATACGGTCGAATTGAGAAACCTCCTCCTTTTTACCCGACTACGGAGGCGTTATGATTTTGACCGGTATGTATGTATGTATGTATGTATGTATGTATGTATGTATGTGCGTCTGTTCCCACCTAACTTCCAAACGACTTGTCGTAATCTGACAAATGAGGTATCGTTAGAAGCGGCTTAATGGCGCGCTGGTTATAGGCTATGTGACGTTACATAAAATTGCATATGGCGCCCTCTAGAGGACATAATGTCATGAACTAAAAAAAAAACATTTTTTAATGAAACCGTGTGGGGTATCAAATGAAAGAGCTTGATGAGCACATTTCAAAAATATATATATTGTTACCTATAACTCCAAAATAATTAAATAAAAAGTAAGTTTAAAAACTAAAACCCGACTACGGAAAAAACGCGCTCTAAAAAGTATGAAACAAGAAAATATTCTCATCTAGAGGATAGCCGTGGTCCGTGTTCATGTGCCATTTGGCCCTAAAAGACCTACACGGACCACGGCTATCCTCTAGATGAGAATATTTTCTTGTTTCATACTTTTTAGAGCGCGTTTTTTCCGTAGTCGGGTTTTAGTTTTTAAACTTACTTTTTACCCGACTACGGCGGAGGGTTATGATTTTGACCGGTATGTATGTATGTATGTATGTGTGTATGTGTGTATGTATATATGTATGTATGTATGTATGTATGTATGTGCATCTGTTCCCGCCTAACTTCCAAACTACTTGTCGTATTTTGACAAATGAGGTATCGTTAGAAGCGGCTTAATGGCGCGCTGGTTATAGGCTATGTGACGTCACATAAAATTGCATATGGCGCCCTCTAGAGGACATAATGTCATGAACTAAAAAAAACCATTTTGTTATGTAACCGTGTGGGGTATCAAATGAAAGAGCTTGATGAGCAGATTTCAAAAATGTATATATTGTTACCTATAACTCCAAAATAATTAAATAAAAAGTAATTTTAAAAACTAAAACCCGACTACTGAAAAATCGCGCTCTAAAAAGTCTGAAACAAGAAAATATTCTCTCTCTAGAGGATAGCCGTGGTCCGTTTATGCCTTTTAGGTCAAATTGGCATATGACCACGGACCACGGCTATCCTCTAGAGAGAGAATATTTTCTTGTTTCAGACTTTTTAGAGCGCGATTTTTCAGTAGTCGGGTTTTAGTTTTTAAACTTACTTTTTTTGAAGTCGGTTTAAAAACTACATTATTTTTGTTCGGGCGGGAAGCGGAAAACTGAACGAGGAATATTTTGCATTATTTTTTTTATTTGAAACGTGTATAAAAATCCAAACTACATTAAAATTTCTTACATATTCCTATTTACAAAAAACTCACTTGATAATTCAACTCATAGTAGGTAATTAGGAAATGCTCAATTTGAGCCGATGAAGAAAGGATGGTGCCGTTGGGTAATAAATTTAAAAAGGGACCTTTTCCTATTTCCTACAACAAGAGCCTGTTTCAGAAACGTCAGGTAACTTTATTCCACCAAATAAAAAGATCATGCCCATTTTTACCCGACTACGGCGGAGGGTTATGATTTTGACCGGTATGTATGTATGTATGTATGTATGTATGTATGTATGTATGTATGTATGTATGTATGTATGTATGTATGTATGTATGTATGTATGTGCGTCTGTTCCCACCTAACTTCCAAACTACTTGTCGTAATTTGACAAATGAGGTATTGTCAGAAGCGGCTTAATGGCGCGCTGGTTATAGGCTATGTGACGTCACATAAAATTGCATATGGCGCCCTCTAGAGGACATAATGTCATGATCTAAAAACAAAACATTTTTTAATAAAACCGTGTGGGGTATCAAATGAAAGAGCTTGATGAGCACATTTCAAAAATATATATATTGTTACCTATAACTCCAAAATAATTAAATAAAAAGTAAGTTTAAAAACTAAAACCCGACTACTGAAAAATCGCGCTCTAAAAAGTATGAAACAAGAAAATATTCTCATCTAGAGGATAGCCGTGGTCCGTGTTCATATGCCATTTGGCCCTAAAAGACCTACACGGACCACGGCTATCCTCTAGATGAGAATATTTTCTTGTTTTATACTTTTTAGAGCGCGATTTTTCAGTAGTCGGGTTTTAGTTTTTAAACTTATTGGTATCAAGTTTTCTCACGCCTCAAAATAATAGTTTAACAGTAATTTCTTTCTTATTTTTTTTTACAACCTATTTTTGCTTATGGGATTCGATTTTCAAATAGGGGATTTGATTTAGCATAAAAAGTTGTTGTTTCCACTTCCACATTTTGGTAAACAAACATTGCATTTTACATGCAGAACTACATAATTTGACTTTTTTCAAATGACGTTCCGTTCACATTATTTCTACAATAATGCATATGAAAATAGAAAAATCGTATAAAATAACCGTACTTTGTCAACCCTTAGTACTATATTAAATAATAACTACATTACTTTACTACTTTATAACTCAGACTTTGTTCACAAAAATTAACATTTTTAGGGGTTAATATGATAAATATAGACTATAAGATACAAAAAATGGTTTTGATGCAACATGATACGAGATTCCATACATTTGTGGGCATGATCCTTTGAAGTTTTAACAGGTTTTCTATACAATATCTGTGAATACGCCATATTTATTTGGTTGATAAAATTTATCTGAGGATTATGAAACAGGCCGCGGTATAAGTAGTAAGTATATTTTGTTAACTTTAACGGGATTGGGTTTCTACACATGCTGTCATGTAACATTCGGCGTTCATGAGGTAAGTGTCACAAGTGTTCCTCTTCTCGAATTTGTCCAGTATGTCGGGATGTAGATGTTGATTGATGACGGCCGCGCATTGCATGTCGGAGGCGGCGTGCGCGAGGCCCGCCCGCAGCTGGTGCAGCACGACGGGCTGCCGGGAGTACCGCTGCAGGGCGCCTGCCGGCAGCGGCTGCGACGCGGCAGCGCGCAGCAGCACCACTCGCGAGCGCAGCGCTCTCACTGGGCTCTCGGAGCGCCTCGACTGCGTGACGCGCGCCAGCGCCGCTTCTATGAGAGCGCGCGCGTATTGCGCGGAGTGCGGCACGCGGCCCAGCAGGCTCCGCACGGTCGCGTCCACCTTCTGCGGCCAAGTGGCGGCGGCCTGCAGCTCGCCCTGCAGCCGCGCGGCGGCGGCGGCGGCGTCGCGCGCCATCAGCCGGGACATGTGCCGCACCACCGCCTCCTGCAGCTGCTCCTCGCTCGCGTACTCGCGCAGTACCAGCTCCACCTCTACTCTCAACTCGTCCGGCATGTAGCCGATGCAGAACACGGTGCCGATAAGTCCTGCAAATACAAAATAATTATTTAAAAATAGGTATGACGAACAGCGGATTATACCTACTTCCATCAGCTATTCCATAACTGATTTTGAATAGATATCAAATGTTATTTTTAGAAGAGCCACCAAGTTTTTTTTGTGATTAGTAAAAAACGAATAAATCACCTTGTTCCTCCAAAATAGCCGCAGTTGACAGTGCCACCTGAACTCCACTCTCGTATCCCAATAAGTGAAAATTGTTTTTCACTTCGACTTTCGTCAGCAATATCTGTGAAATTTTATATTTTGTTAATCTTTACAAAATATTTACGTTTCGAACAAGGTATTTTTGATATCTAGTCATTCTTCTTAGCTTAGACATGTCAGACAGTTCAAAACACCTGGAGCTTGAAAAGTGAAGATAGCCTAATTAGGTACTATGTACCTGTGCGTATCTGCGGGCCAGTTCCGTCGGCGTCTCGTGCGGGTTGTCGAGCCCCGGCTGCAGCGCCAGCGCCGGCAGCTTGAGGCGCTCGCACAGCGCGCGGAACCGCTCGTGGTGCCCCTCCATGCCCGGCACTATGCACAGGTACTGCTCGCTCGTGTCCAGCTCCTCATCTCGCTGAAATTATAACATCCGGTCATGGTATTCGTGACATTTTGGGATAGGTAACCTCCATAGAAGTCGGTTTGCAATAGCACAGCAATAGTTTCAAAGGAACTGCCAAGAAATGCGCAGTTATATTATTTACACCTTGATCCCAGGACGCTGCTCCCTATAAATTATACAGGATGTCCCAAAACTTTGCCACATGGAGGGGAAGTACCTTAAATATTGTAGATAGAGAATTTTACTGAATGATGACTTCATTTTTATTTTAAAAACAATACGAACTGCATTCAAAGATTTTTGAAAAATCGCTTGCCACACTCGGGAATCGAACCGGCTAAAATCCGAAAAATAACACCCTGTTCTTTTATGGCATCAATCGATAGGATCAATGATAAGAACCAAATCTCTCTAACAAACATGGTAAATTAAATGAAAGGAAAACCATGAAATCTAAACTTATAAATTCATGAATTCAAAGTTAAAGTGTATCCACAAAAAATAGAGCTAATTTCGAGCAACAAATTAGTAAGTTTACCATTTTTTATTCGTTCAATTAAAATAAGTGAAGATTTTATGGTTTCCTTTCATTTTGAAAACTCGCTTGCCACACTCGGGAATCGAACCGGCTACAATCCGAATAATAACATCCTGTACTTTTATAGCATCAATCGATAGGGTCAATCATAAGGATAAAATCTCTTTAAGAAACATAGTAAATTAAATGAAAGGAAACCCATAAAATCGTTACTTATTTTAATTTTCACTTATTTTAATTCTTATAAGTTAAGATATCACGGTTTCCTTTCATTTAATTTCCCATGTTTGTTAGAGTGATTTGATCCTTGTGATTGATACTATCGATTGATGCCATAAAAGTACAGGTTGTTATTTTTTCGGATTTTAGCCGGTTCGATTCCCGAGTGTGGCAAGTGAGTTTTCAAAAATCTTAGAATGCAGTTCGTATTGTTTTTAAAATAAAAATGAAGTCTTCATTCAGTAAAATTCTCTATCTACAATATTTAAGGTACTTCCCCTCCATGTGGCAAAGTTTTGGGACACCCTGTATATACATTATTGCCTCGCATGCATTAGTCTCAACAGCTATCATTTAGTAAAGAAACATCGAGTCGTACCATCGTAACAGACTTGTAGAGGGTTGAGAGGAACACCATTTCAGTTGTAGCCTTAAGCTCATCAGAGTCTACGTAGGAGAAGAAGTTCGCCAAGCCTTGTGTATTTTCCACATTGAATTCTGTATTATCCAATTCACGTATTCTACAATAGCAGAAAAAAAATCGGTAAGTATACATTGCTTTCCTCATGGTACCCTTATATTTGAGATAAGAAGCTAAAAGGACTTACGCTCTAATGGTCAACGATTGTATTTCCCTCTCGTTCAGTGTAATATTGTGCTGACTTCGCAGGTAATTAGAAATTATTTGCAAATTATGTTCGGTGACACCTAACTCTTCTAAGGTGGTATGTTCCAACGTCTCTTCTGTGATTTTCAAGTCTGTAAATTTATTACGTAGCTCCTGTAAAAATCAATTACGCGACAACTTTGTTCTTGTGGGTGTAGGGAGGAGAGTGGGGGTATGAGCGAGAGTTGATTTCCGAATCGAATGCTCGGCGAATCATTATATATTATCGTGGAGGCAAACAGGTGCTTATAGACAGCTGCAATCACTGTTCGGTAATGATCAGAGGTTAAGCAACGCTTGGCAAGATTAGCCAGAGGGTGACCATTCGCGCAGTGACATTTGAACTGAATTTCCGTGCTGCGCAGCGTAAGTAAAAAGTCTATACGGGTTGTTGTCATCTAACCAGTACAAGCTAAACCAAGAGGCCTTCGGGCGGCTTGAACAACTTTGACAGCATTTTGCCCACTAGGTAACCTTACGATAAGAAGAAGCGGCAGAATTAATATATTTTGTTTTGCCACAAAATATCAGCATGTAAGTAATTTTAGGTATTATACATTATTTGGGTTACTGGTCTTGAAATACACTGGACCGCAAAGAAAAACGGTCGGTTAGAAAATCTTCAATCATATCTTTATTTATTTATTTTACACTAGCTTTTGCCCGCGACTTCGTCCGCGTAGACTTCAAAATAAAAAAAAACCGGGCAAGTGACTTAAGACTTTTTAGTACTTTTTAGTGCGCCAGGGTTTTTTAAGTCAGTATTTGCTTTTTTATAAAAATATTTTTTTTTATTTCACGATTTTCATTGGAGCCATACAAACTTTATCTCGGTACCTAATTCGGTGAATGCGTGTTTTGGTAGGTAGGTATATAGAGCCAAAATCCCAAATCCCCCTCCCCTTCTCCACCCTTTTCCTCCCCTCTCTTCCTTCTGCTCCCTCCCCCTCCATTTCCCTTTCCCTTTCCCCTCCCCCTTCCACTTCCCCCTACCTTACTTCTTCCCCTTCCTCCCTCACCTACCCTATGCATACTAAGTTTCAAGTCAATCGGGTACAAACATTTTTCTGCCGTACTTTTCTACCTTTAGTTTCCCCCTTTTGGGTGTTGATTTCCGAAATGATTTTTTATGGGATCAAACTGAAGTAGTACCTACCATATTCAGCTCGGCTTATACCCCAATTATTTAAAATGAATAATCATAACCAATCTCGAGATATGGATGACTAAACATTCGCAGACCCCGCTCTCCCCTTTTCCTTCAAAATATTAAAAACGCTGAAACCCCAGTCTGATTATTTAAAATGAACAATCATAACCAATTTCGAGATATGGATGACTAAACATTCGCTGACCCCGCTCTCCCCTTTTCCTTCAAAATATTGAAAACGCCGAAACCCCAGTTTGATTATTTAAAATGAACAATCATAACCAATTTCGAGATATGGATGACTAAACATTCGCTGACCCCGCTCTCCCCTTTTCCTTCAAAATATTAAAAACGCTGAAACCCCAGTCTGATTATTTAAAATGAACAATCATAACCAATTTCGAGATATGGATGACTAAAAATTCGCTGACCCCGCTCTCCCCTTTTCCTTCAAAATATTAAAAACGCTGAAACCCCAGTCTGATTATTTAAAATGGACAATCATAACCAATTTCGAGATATGGATGACTAAACATTCGCTGACCCCGCTCTCCCCTTTTCCTTCATAATATTAAAAACGCTGAAACCCCAGTCTGATTATTTAAAATGAACAATCATAACCAATCTCGAGATATGGATGACTAAACATTCGCTGACCCCGCTCTCCCCTTTTCCTTCAAAATATTAAAAACGCTGAAACCCCAGTCTGATTATTTAAAATGAACAATCATAACCAATCTCGAGATATGGATGAATAACATTCGCTGACCCCGCTCTCCCCTTTTCCTTCAAAATATTAAAAACGCTGAAACCCCAGTCTGATTATTTAAAATGAACAATCATAACCAATTTCGAGATATGGATGACTAAAAATTCGCTGACCCCGCTCTCCCCTTTTCCTGCAAAATATTAAAAACGCTGAAACCCCAGTCTGATTATTTAAAATGGACAATCATAACCAATTTCGAGATATGGATGACTAAACATTCGCTGACCCCGCTCTCCCCTTTTCCTTCAAAATATTAAAAACGCTGAAACCCCAGTCTGATTATTTAAAATGAACAATCATAACCAATCTCGAGATATGGATGAATAACATTCGCTGACCCCGCTCTCCCCTTTTCCTTCAAAATATTAAAAACGCTGAAACCCCAGTCTGATTATTTAAAATGAACAATCATAACCAATTTCGAGATATGGATGACTAAACATTCGCTGACCCCGCTCTCCCCTTTTCCTTCAAAATATTAAAAACGCTGAAACCCCAGTCTGTTTATTTAAAATGAACAATCATAACCAATTTCGAGATATGGATGACTAAACATTCGCTGACCCCGCTCTCCCCTTTTCCTTCAAAATATTAAAAACGCTGAAACCCCAGTCTGATTATTTAAAATGAACAATCATAACCAATTTCGAGATATGGATGACTAAACATTCGCTGACCCCGCTCTCCCCTTTTCCTTCAAAATATTAAAAACGCTGAAACCCCAGTCTGATTATTTAAAATGAACAATCATAACCAATTTTGAGATATGGATGACTAAACATGCACTGACCCCGCTCTCCCCTTTCTCGTCAAAATGATTAAAAATACGGAAACCCCAGTCTGATCAATTCAAATAAGCAATCATAACCAATATCGAGATATGGATGACTTATTAAAACATCCCTTGACCCCGTTTTCCCCTTTCCCGTCAAAATAACAAAACTCGACCACCCCTATACAAACTTTCACTCCACATTTCACCCCTTAGGGGTTGAATTTCCAAAAACACGAAAGAAATCTAAACACAAACTTTCATTCCCCTATTTTACCCCCTTAGGGGTTGAATTTTCAAAAACCCTGAAATTACTCTTTTTTATTTTTGATAAGACACCTAATCACCAATTTAAGTAATTCTAACTTCAAAAATGACGGAACTTCCATACAAACTTTTATCCCCTATTTTACCCCCTTAGGGGTCGAATTTTCAAAAACCCTGAAACCCATATTTTTTTATTTTTCAAAAGACACCTAATCAGCAATTTTCATAATTCTAACTTCAAAAATGACGAACTTCCATACAAACTTTCATCCCTTATTTTACCCCCTTAGGGGTTGAATTTCAAAAAACCCTTTCTTAGTACACCTCTACACATCAAGACAAACCCACCCTCCAAATTTCAAGTCTCTACGATCAGCGGTTTAGGCTGTGCGTTGTCTGTCAGTCAGTCAGTCAGTCAGTCAGTCAGTCAGTCAATCAATCAGGACTTTGATTCTTATATATTTAGATTTATTAAAAATAAAAATCTTTAATTAATTTTTTAGGGCTTCTTACCCAAAGGGTGCCAGTGGGACCCTATTACTAAGCCTACGCTGTCCGTCTGTCCGTCGGTCCGTCCGTCTGTCAGCGGGCTGTATCTCACGACCCGTAATAGGTAGAGAGTTAAAATTTTCACAGAATGTGTATTTCTGTTGCCGCTACAACAAAAAATAGTAAAAATAAAATAAAATTTAAAAATAAAGACTTGATATTCTTGACGTTTTTATTCTACGGTAGTACGGAACCCTTTATGTGCGAGTCCGACACGCACTTGGCCGGTTTTTATATTTTCATTTAAGCACATTAAAATATTCTTTAATTTAGTCTTTATTTCATAAAGCTAGGTCAGGTACTTTTGAAGATATTAAAGATTTTCTAACCGACCCTTTTTCTTTGCATCCAGTGTATATAGGTACCTAACAGGATAAGAGCTGTATTAAAATGCATAATATCAAACCGGCAAGGTGTGCGATGTGGTGCAGCAGCGTGGTGGGGCGCGCACGCGGCGGCGCCGCGCGCAGCTCGCCGGGCCCGCAGAGCAGCGCGCGCTCCACCGCCTCCGCCGCCGACCGCCGCCACGCGCCGCGCCCGCGCTCACTCACAACAACACCATCCTACATAACAATTAATTTTCATGTTCAAAATGTCGGAAACGGAAAAGAGTATCTCACATCTACTTACATCTTTCTGCTCAGGTAGAGTTATGATCGTGGCTGGTAGTTGATTTCGTACTCGCGAAAGACAAGTAAATTCACCTACAGTTTTACTCTTATTCGCAACAACAAAATACCTGGAAAGAATCCAACTTTGTAATGTTTGTCCATCTCATCAAAATCTGTCAGTTGTTTGCAGCATTACTTACTTTATATTTGGGCATAATTGTGTTGAAGCTAAATCCAGAGAGGTCAAAAGTGTATCTTTAGCGTCGTTTTCATCATCTACAATCACGTATATGCCTGCCACTGGTCCCATATTAAGAGCGTTCCTCAGTAAGCACTTAACATCTTCTTCGGACTTCAAGTTATCGGTGGAGAATTGAACTTGAATATCGTGCTTCTGCCATGACCTATGAAAAAAACAATGACGGCGAAAGTTAACGTCGTTCAACGTACCTACCAACGGAATCCTAAACAAGCTATTTTCAGTTTTACTCTTCGTCATCTTACTTACCGTTTCTTAACTTCGAGGTACGGCATCGAGTGTGTCTTGCTATGTACATAAAGCTTCGTAGCGCCCCGGCTCACGAGTCTATCGGCCATTTGCAAACCGAACGACTTGTCGTCACATAGCACCAGCTGACATTGTTCTGGATTGCACGTTAGACTGTAAATGAGAAATACGTGTGACCAGTAATGCACACTTTATGGGTTCACAGAGCTTAAAGGGCCTTAGCATTTTAAAGAAGCCATGGGAATTTACACAAAGAGGTGGCTAGGTGGTTCCTGTAAATCGTCTGTGTACCGTGGTTGCACGTGGTGTGCTATGTCCAGCACGCGCAGCAGCGCGCGGCCGCGGTGCTGGCTGGCGGCGAGCAGGCGCAGCGCGCGCGCCGCCTCGCCCGCCGCGAACGACACGCGCGACAGCGGCCGCACGTACCCGCGCGCGATGCCCTCGCTCACCATCATCTGTAGTTCCTAGAGTAGTAGTAGTAAGTATTTTAGCTTGGTTGATGGTTGAGAAGGCATCCAATCCGAGCAACTCACCTTCATCTCCTCGTAATTATTATTGGAAAATATAGAAGAGAAGTCAACAGTATAGTATGATCTTGCATATTGGAGGTTACTCATTCCTAAATAGTGTTTCTCATGGTTTTGAAGTTGACTTGTGTTTAGCAATACTCCGAACATAGCGCAACAACCCAGCATTATCTGAAAGGAAAAATACACATTCATATAGTACCGGTACCTAGGAGACGGGATTCTTTGAAGAGATTACTAGAATCTTACATTGTTGAAGTCTCCGGATCCGGTGATTAAAACAAAATCGCAGCCTTTTCTTTTTGTAACTAGCAGAACCATGTGTCCGAAACTATCATCACGAGAATTCCCAATGTGATCATCTGCAATTAAAAAAAGTATGTCTGCAGGTAAGTCTTAGGTATTTTGGAGAAAATAAATTCAGCGATAGGTGATGATACCGGTAGTAGTAGGTAAGTAAAGTTGTGGACAAAATAAATGGCAAACGCAGTGCACAACATACCTTTCAGTTCAGGGTACAATTTTTTCAAGAAGTGTTTCTTGCGCATGTCACTAACAGTCGTAAAAACTTCGCAACCAAGGGCCAGTCCGATGGATATGGCGGCTTGTCCCAACGCGCCGGCTCCTCCGTGGATGAGCACCGACATACCGGGCCGCAGCTGAGCCTTGATGCCCTGTGGGAATATAAGCGGGGTGTAATGTTGTGGGTGCGCAAGGAGGTAAGAGCAGTGCGAGGGCATATTCACTCACTAAGCAATAGAAGGCGTGCGCGTATGCCAGCGGCACGGTGGCGGCGTCTTCCAGGCTCCAGTGCGCCGGCACCGGCCACAGCATCTCCGGTATAGCGCGCAAGCGGCTGCTGCACGACCCACTAGGCACTATACCCATTACGCGTTCACCACTAAGAAGAATGAAATTATCCAGATTACAAAAAACAAGCTTCTGAGGAGGACCTACCTACCTACCTACCTACAATCTTCTTTTATTGGTGAGTCTTCATTTGTACTTGCCTTTTCGTGGTTCCACTGAAGTCCATCCCGAAGTTGTTCTCGTGTTTAACTAATAGAGCACCACTTGCTTTCTTGACGTCACTGTTGTTCAATCCAGAGTAGTGAACCTGGACGCAAAACGCTCAATTATCAAATCGGTTGGTTTAAACTCCAGCTGTAGCCCCAGTAGTGGGCTTAGTTCTGGTTGCAAACAGTTCGTGCGTAATCAATAATAGTAATTAAGAAGATTAGTAGACAAACCGATATGATAATTCCATCTTCAGTGGGTTCGGGCGCTTCCACCCAGCTCAATGAATCCAGGTTCCCGATTTCTGCGCATTGCAATGTTATGCAAACGTCCTTCGTTGATAGCTCTTCTACGGGCACGTAGTACTCGCCTCCCCAAGTATCCTATAAATTAGAATAGGCACTCATTGTAGCCTAGTGATTAAATTTTTTGTTGTAAGTAGGGACCGTTGTCAGTACTTAATTTTATTCCAAAATATAAATTAATAATTTCAAACCTAGCAATCGTACCCAGGACCTCATAGCCGGCAGGTTATGTTTGTGACCACTGGTCAACGAGTAAGTACTGCCTCGATATGGTTTTAAGATCACTTTAGTCAGATAGTATGCAGCAGTTAAATGCATAGTCATTATTTTGTAGGAAAAAGGTCTGGATTATTCTTACATTTTCGATTACGTTGAACGCCAAATCCATGTTCAGCAGTTTGTTCACACCAGCTTTGTGGTATTTAATATCATTGGTCATAAGTAAGTGTACTTTCTTGCAGTTAGCATTATTTCTCCAATCGCGAACCAGCTCCTTGAGTCCCGCCAGCGCAGGGTAACTCGTGACAACTAGCAGCTTCTGCTCGGGTGGTAGGGAGCCGTGAGTCCATTTCAGGAGTTCCATATCGGCGCGTGTTCGGACGGAGAGCGTGGTAGTGACCGGCTCAGGCGCCGCACGCCAGCGGGCTAGCACCAGCCGGTGCTCACCGCCAGCGTGTGACGTGACCACGCGGTACAATATTGGTGATCGTACTTCCCTTACATTACCGTCTTCCTCGCTTAAAACAAACGCGCCTTTTTGCAGTATGCCATCCAGTAACCGACAAAGCTGTAAGTTAGGAAATTTTTATCAAATAAATTAATATTCCTAATTTTATCATTTCCAATAAAATATGCCAAACAGCTTCGCTTGAAGTAAAATTAAGGAAAAAATTCTTACACCATCTTCCGTACATAGATTTCGAACAAGTATAAGATCAACGTCTGTTAGACTATTCCGACATTGTAAAGCAAATTTTCGTGTTATTTCCTCGTATTTAATATCAACTCCAGTGACATTGTTTAACGTATTTCTCATTTCTTCTATTATAGCTCCTGTTGCTTGATTATCTGTTATACCAACTACATTCAAAACGGCTTTGTTCGTATTTTCTGCAACTATTTGCAAGGAAACTTGAATTGAGGTCGGAATCTAAAAGTTTTCATAATAGTTAGTTGTTAAATCATGTTTAACAAATACTTTTCTCTGATTTACGGTTCTAGGTCAAATCAACTTACACCGACATGACATTGTATGTTAGGAATAAATTTCTTGATATTAAGTGTCATTTTCTTATTATTTACTGGCGGTAAATTGTTATATTTAATATGTTCTATATAAATTCCACCGCATCTGAAAATGGGAAAAGTAATTATTGGGGCACAACGGTTAACACTCCATTGGTATTTGACTACGGTTAATGAATGATTAGATGATAGTTTTTGAAGTATCATTGTACCTGATCATGTCATATTTTTCTAAAATGTCAGCCTCCATTAGAATTTTGTTATGTGTATGATCTGCATTATCCATCATATTGCCAAGTTCTTTCACGTCGATGCAGATCCTCGTGACATGCGTGGGCGTGGAGACGGCGCTGTGTGGTTGCCGCAGCGCGTGCAGCTGCAGCATGCCGTCCAGCAGCGTCGCCCAGTTGCCGCGCCACTCCACGCGCGCCACCTCCAGGGACGCGCTGGCGCTCGCGATGCTACAGAACTCACCACTATAAAGACAAATACACACACACATATTTTATCATGGTATCTACTAAATACCACTAAATACCTATTGTTTATTGTATAAATTTATTTTCTAAACGTTGTAACCCGACTGCCAGCCGACTACACGCCAACTGCAAGCGGTCTGCACGCATGTCCACTTGCAGTCGGCGTGCAAAGCGCAACGGCATCCAAACTGCATCCGCCTGAATATACCTTTTCTACTATGTACGTACCTGTACGAGTAGTCTCGGTCTTCGAACAAATTATAAACCTCGTCAGAAGTGAGTTCTTCATCGTTGTTGGGCGGTTCACGTGTTATATATTTTTTATTTTCTATGTCTTGTATGATCTTGGACATGCATACTGTTCCCGATGCTACTTTGCAACCATCGCCGAGGACCTGTCCAGAAAAAATATATCTAACCCTTGTTTACAGCTTGCTTTATAAATATACATATAACTGATGATGATTTTTGTGTTATCTTTCTAGTTGTCTTATCAACTACTTGTTTGCAGTTGCTTGCTTTCCAATGTTTTTTGTTGGTTCGCTATTCCGCGGGTCTGCTAGTATAATAAAAATAATAATTATATTCCTCGCTCTTCGTACAATTTAGTGCGCCCGGTTAACTTTGCCAATGTATCTTTATCCTCGTTAGCACCTCAAACTAAACTAAGTAAATGCTTGTGCCATAGAGGCGACATGTATGATTTTGGACTTTACACCAGAGCAATCATGTAGCTAGAATTTGTCATTTTACCTCAAATTGTCCATTGCCCCTGTGCAACGTGACACTCAGCCGCAGCGGTCGCTGGTCGTGCAGCGGCGGCTGCGCGTGCAGGTGCACGTCACGGAACTTCACCGACATTTCCTTCTTAGCGACACCCAACGTCATGGCGAGCGTGTCCCACACCGCCACCAGCGTCGCAGCGAACGGGTACAAGGTCTGTCCTGCAAATAAATTTTCCAGTAATTCATGACTCTATGCATTAGACCTTTTGAACACCAGCGCCCTCACCAAATACCTCTAATAACGTTCCCTCTTAAGTATTGGCTTTCTTGATCATGTAGCGATATGATGTAGTTACAACAAGCTGCCGTTTTCTTGCGAGCAGAATTATATAATGGAATAGGCCTAAAACAACGGTATAAGATATTAGTTCTTCTCGAATACATGTTCTAGTTATTTTATTATCATGTCTATTCTATGTTTAGCATTCAGAACCAACCATGCTTCACTGTGAGCCCATTCCACTAAGTGCGACAGATGCGGTGTACCAGTGGAGACTGGAAATACCACTTTTGGATATAGCGCCTGGACTTTCGGGTTATAGCCCTCCATGTACAAACTGTAAAGAAATACGAGTGATTTTTACGGAAGTATGGAAAAATATCGCAATCAAAGATGAAAATAAATGATTCATAGGTATCCATTAGGAAAATTATAAAGGGTAGCTCCAGGGTCTTTGTGTTGTTTATATATGTGCAACAATTCATACTTGCCAACGGCTTCAAGCAGCAAGTATGCGTTATCGTGATGCGCGCGGCGGGTGAGCGCGATGTTCGTGCAGCTCGGCGGCAGCGAGCGCTTGAGGATGGCCTGCAGCAGCCCGTGCGGCGCCACCTCCACCAGCACCGCGTTGTTCGGGATCAGTCGACACGCCTCCTCGAACAAAACTGGGTTCTGCGAAACGGTTGGCGAACGGTGTGGTTGTAATTTCATGGCTTTCCCTATGAGAGTAAATATATAGGCGAAATGATATTACCAGCAGGTTATTAGTGTGGTACTCTGCCGAAGAGAACTTGACTATAGGTTCGTTCCACCTGTCTTGCGGCACAGAGGAAGAAACCCAGCGCTCAGTGCGCGGTCTCGGGGTTTTGATTACTTCTCTCAAATATTTCAGCAAGCCGGGACCTTGATGGACAATTATAATATGTATATTTTTTTAAATTAACTTCTTTGAGATAAGAATTCATTCGTAAACAATATCATTAACATACCGGCATCAGCAATGTAGCGCGAGTGGTAGGCGATATTTGAGCACGGCACTTCTTTAGCGAATATTCCTTTCGCAGTCAATTCTGCTACGAACTGGCTCATCGCTTCAACAGGTCCGGAGATGGTGCTGGACTCGGGCCCGTTGTGACACGCCACCTCGATCTCCGGCGGACACATTTCGGAGATCTGACAGTATTAATAAATCTTATGAAGGCGCTCTATCGTTTCAGCTGAAAGACATCCACTGTTGGACATAGGCCTCCCCATGATTTACCACAATATCCGGTCCTGTGCTGCACGCATCCAGTAGTTTCTCGCGACCTCGACCAGATCGTCGGTCCATTTTGTGGGGATCTACCCTTGCCGCATCTTCCAGTATGTTGTTATCGAACTCTAGAAACTTCCGCTCCATCGGCCATCGGTTCTTCAGACTATGAAGGCTTTTATTCTAATGGAATGAGCTAAGGGAAGCTAATAATGTTATAGTAATTTAAGAGTTTCATTCATGTATTACTTGTTGATATCCGAGCCCGACGGCGGCCATGGAGCCGCGTATGAAGGGCGTCTGCAGCGACACCAGCCCGCGGCTGTACGCCGACAGGATCATCTCCTCCGCCGTCAGGCAGCCGTCCGCGTACGCGCATCCCAGCTCACCCACGCTGTGACCTGATGTAAGGTACATCATCGAGTTATTTATGCAAATCATTTAAGGGGTAACGGTTGCAGTTATATTCGAAGGTAATATCATAATCTCACCAATGATTCCGTCAGGCTGTAGTCCCAATTCATTAAGGATGTCGGTCAAACCAATCTGCACAGCAGCGATTCCCACGAATGAGTGCACGATGTTGTCGAAGATATTCTTGTCAGGTGTCGTAATTATATGAACGATATCAATACCCTTCGGTTCCAGCACGTGACGGCAGCTAAGTTTAAATATAATTTTAAATCAACTAATTGTATTATATTAAAACTTAAACTTATCAATACTATAGCGTATGCTCTTCGTTCACGGCGCATCTCAAGAGAAACTGGCTACAAACTCAAATCACTAAGAGTTGCGTGAGTGCTATGCACTAGTATTTCAATAGAGGTTCGTACACGACGCTACTCAAAAGAAACTGGTTAAGTTGTTATATTTATCACAAGGAAGGCGTCCGTCGGTGCGTAACTGGTTTCGTGTAACTTCGGTTAAAACTCTTTTGTAATACATCGCGTAATTGAGGGACAGTATTTTGTTTTTTCTTGTATGGAGTTTCTGCAGTCACAAATCTATTGCATTACTTTTGAGTAGCGCTTTGAACGAATGGCCTTACATTTCCTTGTTTTCAATTTCACTACCGAATACAAGACAGAAGATTTCAACTGAAGTTTATTAGATAACAGATAATATTATCCGGAGCATCATTTACCGTTCTATAGCGGCAGCAAAGATGGGTATGCGCATGAGTTGCGCGCCCATGCCGGCCCACTGCGAGCCCATCCCGCTGTACACGAACCACAGAGGTCGTTTCATGGCGTCGAAATATTCAGTCTTCTTACAGAGACTGACAGTCTCTTGGTTTTCGTTTGTTTCTGTAAATATGATTTATGTAAAAAATATGTCCCGGCGGAATCCAACTGACCTATGACCTATCTATACCTAGTACGAAATGATCTCTTACGTAAAATAATAAAGCCTCGGCCCAAGTGTCCTTGGATATTCAGTTGGTGTATGTTATGTAACAACGCAAGCTCCTCAGGGTCAATTGGACGAGATTCCAAATTCTCTAGAATATTTTTTACCGAGGACTCCATCCTAGCCGATATATTCACGAGGTAGGGTATACTACACTTGTAACGTGAGTCTTCCTGAAAGAAAAATAAATATTATGTTGCCTGTCTAACATCAATCCTACCTAAGTAGGTACCATAGTCTACTACAGTCACTTGGCTACAGCTTGAGATTTTTTACCATGATAATGAAATAATAATTTTTCACATTTGGGTGTCATTGGGATCGCCCCCAGTCCATTTGTACGGTGGGTGCCCATATTACAAACGTTGCTTAGTTTTGGAACCATACAAGTCTGGCGATACCTATTTATGTTATTTTTTTGCCCATTTATACCTCACACATTGTTTTACTTTGTATCTATTTATTTAATGCAGATTAACCGGAAGAAACTTTTGAATTATTTATGTTGTTAGTATTCAGTACACTGATATACTTTTTATGATTGTTGCTCAGTAGTCCGTACTTTGGGTTTATAGTGTCCGTGCAGCAGCACGTGCGAGTTGACACCGGTGACGGACATGCCGTTGACGGCGGCGTACGCGCGGCCGAAGCGCTGGTGGTCGGTGAGCACGCGCACGCGGCCCTCGCGCAGCGCCGCCACGTCGCGCCGCGGCTCCGCGCAGTGCAGGTTCGCCGCCAGCACGCCGGTGTGATAGCCCAGCAGCACCTGCGATACAATCATTACATGATTATAAAATATGTTTGATTACAGACATTATTGCTAATCAAAGATTACAGCTATGTAAAGTAAGCCAGGGACCCTTATTACGAACTCGGACCATCTGTTTCGGTGGATGGTTGGTGAAACGGATTATTTCTGGAGGACCGGGTTTATAATAGTAGAGAGCTCTATTAGTTATACTGATTACCTATTCATATTATAATCAAATGCTAAGCTACTACGTACTTATCATATTAAAGTCAAAGAATTCTTTGCTTTCGAATAAATTGAGCTGATAACACTACAGTCTGAGTATATACTTGAGAAAATAAATTCTTGGGAACCTTTGTTATAGCAGATATGCCTGTTGCAGCTTCCGCATACCCAATGTTTGACATAACACTACCGACGAACAGCGGCCCGGCCCTTTGACTGCAGAACACTTGATCAATTGTTTCTAATTCAGCTTTGTCTATTTCGGCAATAGCTGAAACACATCAATTGCTGTTTGTGATGCTTCGTTCAATTTAAAAAATAATTACAAACAACAATGGGTAATACTGTCCCCAGATTCAAAGTAATTTGTAGCATTATGAACAATCGTAGATTATGTTGCCGTCATCCGCATTTATTTTAAGGCCGCATGCCATAATTCGATTCAACAGAATGTATGGGGATGGCTTCCATACCAAATTACCCATCGTTCTGTCAATTACCAGAGCCTAATGCTTCTACATATTCGACAGCTTGGGGTGGCACTTCAGCATCCACGTAGAATTTCTTTAAATAATTAACCACTGCGGTTGTGTTCCTGTAGAATCCGAATTTGGGGCCCGTGTCGCCATCCAGCAGACCAATAAATTCGGTTTTCACGTGTATCACCTCAGCGTAGATTCTGAAATAATTTTCAGAATATGAAAGTCATAAAGCAAGCTTTGCAGCATCAAGTCTATGATGTAAGTACATCTAAAGCCACACTCCCTGGACTCATATTTTTGCTATTGCTATTGTTCAAAATACATATTACCCATATTACTTTGTTAATAGATAAAAACCAAAGAAATTATAACCAGGGAATGCGGACTTGCCAGCAAAAGTGAGGCCGGCAGCGAGATACCACATTAACGTTTTTTCCTTTTCCAAACAAGAGTGACCATAATATTTTGAAATTTGGAGCAAGTCCCCATGGACATCTGGTGAAAACGTGCTATTGTTCCGAGATTGTTATGATAGGAAAATAATAAAATAAGGAAAGGGATGTTTATTTTTATAAGAACATGAGTACAATAAATTAGTCTGCGGTGGCCAAACTACGCGAGCGCCTGTCTTTAAGTATCTTGGCAACCTAAATGGAGCTACAAAATAGTGTTCAAGAAAAATGTACAAGGCTAAGGCCGTTGATTTTAGGCCACTTTGTATCATAGAGTAACATGACACTTCTATGTTACAGTAACGCAGAAGTAACGCGAAAATAACGCATAATGTTTTAAGGCTGAGTGCATAATGTGATAATTCATAAAATCTAAAAAAAAATAACTATTCATGAAGGTAACTCTCAGAGGACACAAAAAAAAACTGGGAGACAAAAACAAAGTCTTCGCGAACAAAAAAAAACATATTTTTATAATAATATATAAGACTAGCCAGGAATAGTCAGCTTAGCTATTTGGCGACTCCTTCCTGTACTTGCGAAGACTTGCAAAGTCTTCTTTTTTATACTGGGTGAAATCGAAATCGTCGGCAATATTTTAACCAGTGATTCTACACATGATTCGGAATATTTAGGGAATATTAATCAACAAATCAATTGATAAAAATTTATTACCCAGGTAAGGTATAACAGTTAAATAGTTTGCTTATTTGCTTACCCGATCAATATTTTTTTATCAATAGATTTTTTTATTTGTTTTCCTAAGATATTTTGAATCATGTGTAGAATCACTGGTTAAAATATTGCCGACGATTTCGATTTCACCCAGTATTTTTGACTTTTTGTAAGCTCACAACAACGGAGCTGCAATAAGAACGCCGAGCCTAAAAAAGGCTCGAGGTTTATTTAAAACACAAGTCCTTATTCAGCATTGAAACATTCCGAGGCGATTTGCTACGACGAGCCCCAGAAAAAAGCTCGAACCTCTTTTGAAAAGGCTAAAAGACTCGAGACTAGCAACACGAACAACACGCAACACAAACGCGATACAGTCGCGATGCAGTTTATTATTTCTGCCTGGTACGCCCCCACTATCCCCGATGTCCCATTCGAAGCACTTATGCGGGTTAGTAGCGACGTAGAGGCGCTAAGGCTGACCCCTCATTGGGCGTGCGTGCGCGTTCCTCGAGCGTGTGAACGACGCGAACGCCGCGTGCGTGCCGTGACGACGCGGCGTGAGCGTTGCGTTTTACCAGCGTGCTGTCAGTCGCGCGTTGCAAATGCGACCGACTTCGAAAAGTAGCGATGCAGTCGTGTGGCAACGAAAAGCGCGACTTATCGCTGCAAACAGTTGCTGTGTTCAGTTCAGTTCTAAACACAACAAGATTTATATTGTAGTCCTGTTTACTATCGAAATGTATGTCACCCGAACTTCTAAAATGTACGAAACATAGAAAACATAGTTAAACACTTACCTATGGTAAGTTAAACCGCAATCCGGATAATATTCGCTTTTGCAGCCTTCTACGATGCATATTTTACCCATTTTGTGACGAAAATATCGCACAATACGTTTAATTTAAAATTCGCTACAAAAGTCATGTGTCACGCAAAATGACGTTCTGTGTTTCAAGTTATTAATTTTATTTCTGCTACGATTTTATAGACATCACGGAACTGACAATTACAAGCGAATTATTAAAGGAGGTAAGTACTAATTTCCAGACATTTATTTATGTTTGTAATTTTAATCTTAGGATATTCTCATACTTTACCATATGCATCTCAATAATCGATTTTATTGTTTACTCTTCTTAACATTAAAATTTACCAAGTTTAAAGTGATCGAATAAATATGAACTGGCAACACAAGGAAGGTGAAAGGTGTACTGTTAGAACGGGACAAAAGGGTGGTGTTTACTATCTGGCTGGGACCGGTTTTTATAATGCGTACATCGTGGGCATTAAGTCCGTCACATAAGGATTATTTTTGATTGAATTAATGGAAAATAAAGTTTGTAGTCCACAGTCCTTTAGTAGGGTTATTACGTTCATGATAAAAACATATTTTATTTGTGTCAAAACGTACCTTAAAGCATCTTTTGCCTTTTGAAGGAACAACACGTTGATGGCTTCTGATTTAACGCAGCCATCAGCGTTCTGGTCAAAAGACTTCGCTTTACCATCTTTACATAGCTTCATAAGTCTGAAATAAATTGGTTAAACTAGGTTCAACTCGTCCTTTTCCTCATCAACCAAAGGATCTTATCTTAAATAAGTACCTTGCGTAGTGCACGGAGGATTGTGGATGTAGGGACAAGAACGCGCCGCCGACGATTGCGGCCTCGCACTCGCCGCGGTCGATGGCCTGGCACGCCTGCTCCAGCGCCGCCGTGGAGCTGCAGCACGCGACGTCGATCGCCATCGAGGGGCCCTTCACGTTCAGCCAGTACGAGATGCGGTTAGCAAACATAGTCTTACTGGCTCTGAAAATACATCTCGTATTTTAACAAGGAACCCAAAGCACTGTTTAATAAAGGTCCTCCTGTTCTTAGGGTATATTCAGACGAAGTGCAACCGGACTGCAAACTGTCTGCAAAATTGTAGATAAAATGCAGTGGCATGCCACTGGCAGCGCAATGAACGCATCGCAGTCGGCGACAGGTGCGTGTGATCCGCTGCCAGTCGGTTTGCAGTTTGCACGGTGAGGGTAAACATCATGAGGAAACCTACCTATCCCTCGGGATTAGGTAATAGTCACAGTTCCTGCATACACGGCGACACCACCTGTCACGTTGGGTTCTGATTATCTGGTGAAACGTGGGCTTTGAGTTGACTTAATACCTCTACAATGTGGTGGTGTATGGCCACTCAAGCCTCTGACTACCCCCAAATGGGGATAAAAGTCGTGACGTTATATTTATTTTATCATATTATTTCAGACCAATTATTTACACTTTGTCGGTTATCTTGGTGCACTCCCAATACATTATAAAATCTGGACACAGATAAAAATATTATGCACACGTTGGACATTAATAAATTATAACGTAATGTTATTTTCTCACCCAGCTATACCAAAACCACTTTTTGTGGAAGCATCGTAGGAGTGGGTCTTCTCAGTCTCGGAGAAGCATGAGCCGATGTAGACTCCAACTTTCTTTCCGGAGAGTTGCTCCGGGTTTATTCCTGTATGTGAGAAAACAACATTGTAATAGTAACAAAATGTACAAAACACCTATTACGAAATATGCGGTTCATTATTGGCATTATTGATTACATTTTGTAATTGTTAATAATTTTGTTTTTGTGTATTAAAATGACTTTAGTTGCTTCCTCGTCACGTGTTAAAACAGAAAAACTAATAATAATAATTCATTCTCAAACACGATAACTAGCTAGAACAGTATTAAAAAATTGTGACATTGAACGGAAAAACAATTATTATAAATAGGTACCCTGTGATTAAATATAAATAAAATATTATTTCATTTTACTTATAAATAAAACTTATTTAATTAATGTTACCTTTAACTACCTAGTACGTGATGCCCATCACTAGAAAAATGCCATCTCGACCTGTCGCGGACTATAGGTTCCTATTATTTATCTGTCTCTATTAAGAGACATTCAGGCGAGTTAATATTTTTTTCAATAATAGAAAATAAACACAATTGTAGTAAATTTACACAATGGTGTAGTTTTTGCGTGCCAGTCGCTATTTACGCCATACATTAGGAGTAGCTACGGCCTACCTACGTAAACAAGATTGTTAATTCCTCAGGTGCTTGAAATTTAATAGGTCTCTGGTAGCTTCTAGCAAGCGTTAAACACGGTAGAGCAATCATATGGTAGAGTTTCTAAAAGCCATTATACTTAGCCGAACTCTTCCCCAAATGCAGAATGGCGAAAACGTATAGGTAACTAATAGCTGTAACGTAGTTGTCATAGTATCAAATAACGTGTATACATTAAACAAAATATTACAAAGCACAGCCCCCAGCAGGTACCAAGCGTAGAGATATCGTAGAGGTACCTAGGTATATAATGTATGTTTTAAACGCATTGTAAATCGAATAAATGTGTATACGGGTTCATACAAAATTCCCAAGGCACTATTAATTTTAAGTTGACTTACCGGCATCGTAAATGGCCTGATATGATTGTTCCAGGAGCTTGCGTGACATGGAGTCCATGCTGTTTCCAAGGAGGTAGTGCACCTTGAAGAACTGCGCGTCAAAGTACTCCAGCTGCGGCACGGAGCCGCCGTACTGCGGCACCTCGGGGTGGGCGAACTTGTAGCGGAGAGCCTCCCTCGTGATCGGATTCACCTGTGCGATGTTTTGACATAAGACATCTTGTGTGCGATGAGATCAACGCCGCACCGCAATTAATAAATTCGTAACCTAATAAGACTAAGTAATGGGTACCTACCTGTATAAGTACCTAATGCTGTATTAAGTAAAATCATTTTACTGGCCGCCATCACATCATGACCAGATCAGATTTTGCCCAATGCTCTTTGAAATTATGATAAGTAGGTACCTAAATATCGAAAAAAAAATCGTGAGAAGTGCACATCTGCATATGCATAGATTACTGAAAGAGTGGTCTACTATAATTACCTTTTTCTTAAATCTATATTTTTGTATATTTTAATTAATTTGTACCTTATTGTACAAGATATGGGACAATTCCTTGACATTGTTGGACTGCGGGTACAGGCCCGCCATGCCGGAGATGACGATTCTCTCGCCCTTTGTCCTCGTACCCACGGCCTGCTGGCCGGTGGCGTGCTCCTGGGGTGTCGGCGCCATGGTTATCTGAATGCAAATAAAGTATGGATTCGAGATTGTTATTTGTTTCTTAGTTTGTTTCTTTGCGTCACGGCGCAAGGCTTCAAAGGCCTGGGAACAACATTTTAAGGTATAGGTACATAAATCCACCAGTGACCATCAACACGATAGTACTCCCATTGAAATGGCCAAATCGTTCGTGATTTTGACACCTAATTTATTACGAAAATGTGTAAAAAATATTAAAATTCGAAGCCCGAACGAAACGGATTATTGCTCATTCCCAATTTTACAAATCGAAAATACTGTTTATTTTACAAACATTGGTGAATATTGTCGAAGCTAAATATTACCATGCAACTAGTTACGCCGCATCAAACCCTTTTTTGGGGCCCCCTTTGGCAAGTCAATATCATAAAACCTATTGTTTCCTATTCTTTTCCTCCTTATCCACCGCCGCGGACTGCGTCTAAGGCAACGCGCGCGAGTCACGAAGAAGAAAAAAGAAAAAAACGGAGAATAAAAATAAAACAGAAGAACATCGTTTTTTCTCAACTCGAGCATAAAATTAATTAAAACCGCAACAAAATACTCATATAAAATCCACCACTTATGCTTAAAACTTCCAAATATCAGCCCACATAGTAATATTTTTACCGCGCGCCTAATAAAATACTGTACAAATTATAATACCTAAGCTCTCGTAAATAAATTAACTGTCGGATGCGTCGTGAGTGAAGCGGAGACCCACTATGTGCCGTTAAGGGTGAAGGACGTGGAGACGAAGGCGTTAGGAGCAGGTGAGTCCCTTCCTATTACTTATCCCGCTTTCCGACTTTCCTGTTTTTCCTAGACCATCCATAATATCCTTCATACTCTTTCTCCGTGCTCGCGCGACCACCAACATATATTTTGTTAATGTTTGGATCAAGAAAAAATATCGGATTTGATGCAAATCAAGTGTGATAGCGGTTTGAAAAACTGATAATGTTCAGCACCGTACAAGGCTTGTAATCGTAGCACCGGGGCCAGAAGAAATGACCGATGTTTTGCAAACTATATCCTTATCTTACCGTTCTCGTTGACGGAACCGCTGACCTATATTAAATCCTTACCGTTTATAAAAAAGCGAAATACCTACTTAACTATCCTTTCAAAAATCTAAATGAATTATAATTTAATTTTTGCAAAAATACTGGAATAGTACTAACTAAATAATAACTTTAGGAATATTTTTGCTAAGCTTTGAAATTTAATAACCCATTTCCCAAATTGGCACCTACTTACCAAAATTAAGTTAACTTTGAGATAGGTATTTGCATCAAGAGCTGCTTTACCTAGTGGGGTTTTGGTAGCACAAACAATAAACTCAGCGGAAATGGGACAAATAATTTGGTAAGCGGTTTTTATACTGCATACTGCATGCATTTAATTTATTGCGATTCATGCAAGTGGAAACACTGAATATATATATAAATATAAATGATACAATAAGGTTACCTACGTAACGTACCTACCATAAATGGTTATATCAACGTTGTCCGTTCGTCGGTTCGTCGGTCTGTCAATAAACGACGAGATAGGGACTTGAAATTATTAGATGGGGAGGCGAGCGTGCAATTCGTGGATTTGCACGAGCGTCGTTCAAACCTAGTAGATTCGGTAGATGAGATGATAGGAAGAATACATTGTTCTAGATGTTTCCACTTTCAGCGGTGGGTGAAGCGTATACATGTTTTTTTTTTTTGTATAAAAAGCAATGACATAAAAATACTCAAGCGTGTCAGATATTGATACTTTTCATGCTCCAACATGATAAATTGAAAAAAAAAATACTCGAGCGCGTCAGAATTTGTAAGCATCTATAGGCTACGGTAACTGCTTAAAATCAGGCGGCCCGTACGTTTTTTTGCCACCGCGGTCCTATATTTAAAAAAAATAAAACTGAGGGGGTGAAAAAGTGAAACTTCCAGATGGGTAATTTGTGAACTGCAGTGGTTATTAAATTAATATTGAGAGTCGAGAGGTTAGGTCTATCAAATTGTTGAAGGTATTCTAGATTCGGATTATTTTTAGGGTTGCGTACCTATACGTCAAAATGAAAAAACCGGCCAAGTGCGTGTCGGACTCGCACATAAAGGGTTCCGTACCACCGTAGAATAAATACGTCAAAAACATCAAGTTTCTTGTATGGGGACCCCCTTTATTTTAAAATTTTATTTTATTTTTAGTATTTGTTGTTGTAGCGGTAACAGAAATACACCTTCTGTGAAAATTTCAAGTCTCTAGCTATTATAATATAATATTTAAAAAAATATATTTAGCCCTTTTAACGTCCCACTGCTGGGCACGGGCCTCCCCTCAATGCGAGGGGGGTTCAGGCTATAATCCACCACGCTGGCCCAGTGCGGGTTGGTGGATTTCATATGTCTAAGACATGCGGTTTCCTCACGATGTTTTCCTTCACCGCAAGCAAGTGATAATCATATTAAAGTTATGATTCACACAAAGATTTCGAAAAATCCAGAGGTGTGAGCCAGGGTTTGAACCCAGGACCTTAAGCCCGCAAGACGCGTGCTTAACCGATCGGCTACCACTGCTTTTACGGTCTTTTACGCTCTAGCTATTACGGTTCGTAAAATACAGCCCGCTGACAAACAGACAGACAGACAGACAGACGGACGGACAGCGTAGGCTTATTAATAGGGTCCCGTTGGCACCCTTTGGGTACGGAACCCTAAAGAACGGTCCCTTATAGGATCACTTTGTTGTCAGTCGGTCTGTTTGTTTGTCTTTCAAGACTGCAAAGACCAAACCGCTAGTGTTAGAATCATGATTCGTTAATATGTTTATCTCTACTTCCTATTCTGAGAATACTTTACCGCACTTCTCCGGGTTTTTTATGACCGTCCAGAAGTCCTAGTCACGTGATGACGACGGGTCCCTTGGTAGGTACCGTATGTACACGCATTTGGCCGGTTTGTCATAATATCAATGGTCATACATAATTATACTATGTACTTATACCTAACATGGTAAATTCAGACGTCATACGTCCGTACATGCGTAATTGGCCTACATTAATAAAACAAATAATTATCGACAGACTAAAAAACAAACTGTATGGTACCAAACTAAGCAACGCTTGTACTATGGCTACCATTCAATGGATTGGGGGCGATCCCAGTGACAGTGCAAATGACGAAAAGGCCGTCACCGAAATTTACCCCGCAAGCGCCCGATCTAGTGAGCCGAGCAGCCTACGCTCAAACCGCTGCGCCGAGCGGTAAACAAATTAAAATAAATAACTCATGACCATCATATCACCATCATCATCATCATCATCATCATCAACATCATAGTATTAATACGTGAAGCAAATCCGTTCGGTACCTGTTTTTCGAAGATGCGAGGACGGAGGAGTATGAAATTTGGCATAGTAAAAGTTTACATGCCGATTGACTGCACAAACGTTATATTTTCATAAAAATTGCATTATAAGTGCACTAAA
This sequence comes from Drymonia ruficornis, assembly GCA_947859195.1. Classification (NCBI taxonomy): domain Eukaryota; kingdom Metazoa; phylum Arthropoda; class Insecta; order Lepidoptera; family Notodontidae; genus Drymonia; species Drymonia ruficornis. The sequence goes on along the minus strand of OX401924.1, from coordinate 3,089,907 downwards.
TTAATAAAAGAAAACGGTCAAGGAAAATCGTGGGTTCACCTATTCACATAAACACACATATATACTGACATAGACTTTTTAATATTTAGACACAGTCACTTTGTTTTTTTTAAAGGCCAGTATTTTTCAAATATTATGAAAGGTTTTAGTCTTCGGAGGAGGGACGATTTGTGATTGATGTATGGAAGAGGTTTTAAATCGAAGGTTAGTCTTTGACAATAGAACCTTACTAACGTTTCAACCTTCAATTTAAATAAATTATGGTCGAATTTCGACCACTCGGCGACCACTAGTTATTATAATTAGGCCAAATAACATGTATTTATTTACTAATAATATCGACCGTTTGGCGCTGTGGAGAGTTGACCTTTCGACTCACTGTATCGGGTGGATGTTATGCTTCTCTATCATCCAGAAAACGGGTTTGACCATTTGTTGTACGCCCGAACTTCATCAAAACGTAGTGCTTCAGCTTCTTAATAGGTAGGTAACTAGGTTAATATGCGATATGAAACCGTATTTACGTATTATCATATATTTTACTTCATAATTTTGAATTCGCACCCTACCAAGGTATTTTTCCCCAATGACAACTATAATATCAGGGTCGCGGCGTAATTTTACATGTATGTAATTATTTCTTTTGTTTTGTCGGTTGGATGATAATTACCGAATGGCTGTTATTGTATGTTAATACCATTATATTTTCGCATGTGTGAATTATCCATTATTATTTAAGGAATGACGTCTGCTTGGCGCATTGGTGCGTAGGCCGCTCGACTTACTAATAATAATATCCTGGGACATTTTTAACAAGGCTACCTGATCCCAAACTAAGCAGAGCTTGTACTATGGGAACCAGATAACTGATATTACTACATATATTACTTTTTTATTTGTAAATACATACTTAATATACTTATACTCCCAGACTCGGGACATACAGACATGTTCATGCACACAAATGCATGTCCCGGGTAGGAATCGAACCTACGACCTGCAGCGTGAAAGGCGCCATCACGCCAACCACGCCAACGGGACCGTCAAACTACATCAAGTGTGGATTTTCAGTAGAAATTAATTGAAATCCGGATGAGTCTGGAGTTTTTGAAACCTCAATTGATAAAGCAACACAGGATGGATGACACCAATTGAAACATTGACGAAAAAGTTACGCAGTCGCCCCGCTGGTGTTACCTATAGTCTGGCGGTATTTATTACATTTTAAGCATAAAACAACAGCCTCAACTCTAACAAATAGGCGCTTTAGCATCCTTCTCTCGAAGCATCTCGGCCGTCTCCCGTCGTCTTCTTAAAATGGAGCCATAATGCCACTATATTATAAGTATTTTTTTAAATAGGTATAGCCAGTGTTACACGGGATGGAATTCTAACGATTCCCCCACACATCCAAATCTGTTCATGCATTTAAAAGTTATGGTGGAATAAAGGATCTCACATACATAAATACATATATCAAAATACCGTTTTAATTAAGATAAAGGAACTAGAATACCTACCAAATACCAACAAGAAACAATAGGTAGTTTATAAATAAAAAAACAAAAATCCGCCTGCGTAAAAAAAATAGAAAAGTAAGTTAATTAGCCTTCTTTCTTTAAAAGTTAATTTATTTGGATATTATTTACTCTAATCTACCATTGTCGTTCAAAAGGTAAGTGACACAAGTGTTCCTCTTCTCGAATTTGTCCAGTATGTCGGGATGTAGATGTTGATTGATGACGGCCGCGCATTGCATGTCGGAGGCGGCGTGCGCGAGGCCCGCCCGCAGCTGGTGCAGCACGACGGGCTGCCGGGAGTACCGCTGCAGGGCGCCTGCCGGCAGCGGCTGCGACGCGGCAGCGCGCAGCAGCACCACTCGCGAGCGCAGCGCTCTCACTGGGCTCTCGGAGCGCCTCGACTGCGTGACGCGCGCCAGCGCCGCTTCTATGAGAGCGCGCGCGTATTGCGCGGAGTGCGGCACGCGGCCCAGCAGGCTCCGCACGGTCGCGTCCACCTTCTGCGGCCAAGTGGCGGCGGCCTGCAGCTCGCCCTGCAGCCGCGCGGCGGCGGCGGCGGCGTCGCGCGCCATCAGCCGGGACATGTGCCGCACCACCGCCTCCTGCAGCTGCTCCTCGCTCGCGTACTCGCGCAGTACCAGCTCCACCTCTACTCGCAACTCGTCCGGCATGTAGCCGATGCAGAACACGGTGCCTGTCAATCCTGCAAATAGAAAAATGTCCACCTTAAGTCTATTGTGGTTCTTTCGATGTCGCCGTTTTATTGTTAACAAATATTACCATGGTCCTCCAAAATAGACGCAGTCTCCAGTGCCACCTCAACTCCACTCTCATAGCCCACTAGGTAGAAATTGGTTTTAATTTCCACCTTCGTCAGCAATATCTGGGGAAAAATTAATAGGTTAAAAAATATAATATTTCCGCCAAAAATTTATAGAGATTTTAGCCAGTTTACAGGTTTACAAAGCATTTATAGGAACAAAAAAGTATTTTGTAATGCCAGTGTAAGTCCATCATAGTTTTTATAAATTTGGGGGTTAGCGTTTACCGTTTTTCAGTCTATTAGGTATCTGTCCCAGTCCTAGGCAAAGACTAATACTCTATGCCCGGCACTGTGCACAGGTACTGCGCGCCCGTGTCCAGCTATGTACCTGTGCGTATCTGTGCGCCAGTTCCGTCGGCTTCTCGTGCGGGTTGTCGAGCCCCGGCTGCAGCGCCAGCGCCGGCAGCTTGAGGCGCTCGCACAGTGCGCGGAACCGCTCGTGGTGCCCCTCCATGCCCGGCACTATGCACAGGTACTGCTCGCTCGTGTCCAGCTCCTCATCTCGCTGAAATTATAACATCCGGTCATGGTAGGTATTCGTGACATTTTACTTATTTTATTTATTTATTTATTTGTTTTTAGGATAACAAACAGCTTGTACTTAATTCGAATTAGTATAACAATAAATAAAAACTAAGCCTACAGTTACCACATATAGGGTCCGTAATAGAAAACACATTAAAACTAACAATAATAAAAAATAAAGCACTGAATACCAGAATACTAAAAACTGTGTCCCGTAGAAGACGAAGACGAAAGACGTGAAAGATCCGGTAAAGTATTACATACTAATAATGAGAACCAAAACTGAAACTAAGGAATGTCAAGATGAACCACAGATTGAGAGGCATAGAAATCACTGGAAAGCAGAATGTTTATGTCGATGTCGATGTTTATGTGATGGTTACCTATCAAAAAATACGCGGATGGCCTAATGGTAACCTGCATAGAATTCAGTTAGCAATAGTAACAGCCAAGACATTTTTGTTCGATTAAAGTGTAGGTACTTTCAATCCAATGTCTACAATATGTTAAAAAAAAACCTGTCCGAGCCGAAACCGGTATTTAGGTTTCCCAATCACATCACCAAATAAAATAAAATAAAATTAAATATTCATGATAGTAAACATATTAAAGACAATTAAAAATGCAAATTTTTGTTGCCTTTTTCCCTGAAAATGTAGCAAATTTTAAAAATATGACAACACCTCTTACCGGAAGTAATTATGTTAGATCGTGTGGCGGCACCTCTGACCACAAAGTATGTGATGACGTCATTTTATGTTTTTTTTTAATATGTGAACGGGGTATTTTTTTTCCAAAAAAATATTGGAGGCCTTTGCCCAGCAGTGGCACACTTAATATGCTAAAAATAAAAAAAAAATAAAAAAAATGGTTTTTTTTTACAATAATGGAATCTAATCTCGATACCCAACAATACGTTTTCGGGTCGGACAGGGTTTTCTTAACATATTGTATACATATAAGAGTTTCGAGTAGGTAGAGGTACACGTATCTTCTTTTTCTAATTCTCTTTTCAGCTAAGGATTCTACTTTAGAATCCCTCGCATAGGGATTGGTTTGAAAGTACCTATATACTTAAATAAAACAAAAATAATATATCATCACTACCACTACTCGAACTCATTTTTATTTATTATTTGCAATAACTTAAACTTACTAAGTCAACCGAGAAAAGAAATTAAAAGAAAATTAAGTATACCTGACAGTTTTTTTCAACGCGCGTTGTCGGTACATTCTCTTTGGTTGCCGCCTATCTCTAACCGGCCAGTAACTTCTTAATACATTAAGCGTTCGATTTTTCTTCACATTCAATTCAGAAGTACGAACGCGGAGCAATCAGAATAGAGAAAGTAAAACTCCCACGGGATCAAAATTGAATTTTGCTCCCGCTATCCTTTAAAGGTAATTAACGTTTTTACCGAATGGGTGTGATGATTGCATTGCATGCATTAGCCGCAACAGCCATCATTCATTAAAGAACAAATCACTTACACAGAGTATTACGCAAAATCGTAGGTACTCACTCTGTGAAATTAGCCGTAAGGTCCCCAAATAAAATAAAACATAATAAAAAATACAACTTAACGCGTCGTACCATCGCAACAGAATTGTAGAGGGTTGAGAGGAACACCATTTCAGTTGTAGCCTGAATCTCATCCAAGTCCACGTAGGAGAAGAAGCTGGCCATGCCTTGTGTATTTTCCGCTTTCAATTCTGTATTATCCAGTTCACGTAATCTATAAAAGCGGGAAGAAATGTCGGTATATTATTGCTTTCCGCTTGGATAGGTATTGTATAAATCATAAGTTAAAAAAACTTTTGGTAAAACAAATATCATATAATTGCGTAATGAAGTTGTAAGTTGATAGTAAAAGTTTTAAAGGAAAAGTTAATTTTATTCTTTTTAGCGCAATAAAAGCTTGCTTTTAAAAAGTTTTTTTACTTTTAATTTATTTTTTACTTTTTAGCTTCGTATTTTCAGCAAGTCCTTTCATTTGATACCCATATTGTAGGAAAGCATAAAAAACTTAGTTCGCCATCTTTAGAAGTCCGCCATATTGGATTTAGAGTGACGTCACTTTATTTTTTGAGTTATTCTCAGCAAGCCCTTTCATTTGATAGGTACCTAGGTACTTAGGTACCCATATTGTAGGAGTGCATTAAAAGAAACTAGTCCGCCATCTTGGGCGTTCCGCCATGTTGGATTTAGAATGACGCAAGGATCTTTTATTACTACAGGATAAACCAGTTGAGTTTTTGGTTAAGAAGAAATTCAACTTTATTCTCCTGGTTTAAGGTCTATTATACTTTGACAATTCTGTAGACAGAAAAACGAGCCGAGCGAGAGGCCCCAGTTGGGACCGTGTCCCTCTCACTCCGAGTTGCCATGCCAAAATAATATTATCGTTGGGTAGTGATTGTTAGTTTTTAAATCAAGCAAATAAATTAATTTATTATTTATCGTGTCTATTGTTTATATGATAAAACAACAGTCACGATAAATAATAAATTGATTAATTTGCTTGATTTAAAACCTACCAATTACTCAATTTAAAAAAAAAAATGAATTCAATTATTATTTATCGCGACTATTGTTTATATGATAAAACAATAGTCACGATAAATAATAAATTAATTTATTTGCTTGATTTAAAAACCATCAATCACTACCCAACAATAATATTATTTTGGCATGGCAACTCGGAGTGAGAGGGACACGGTCCCAACTGGGGCCTCTCGCTCGGCTCGTTTTTTGTGCAGTAGTGAACAGTCCAGGTATGTATTTACGTTCGTGGAATGACGTCACACAGCCAACGATGCACTGTCATCCAAACTTAACGTGTATACAAAATGTCAGCTCAATCGGTTGAAGATGTCTGCGTCAAAATTGAGTTGCAAGATTCCACCTACATGACATACATATATACATAGGTACATTTCAAGTTAAATAAAAGCTTTTAATAAAAAAGTAACTTACGCTCTAATGGACAGCGTTTGTAATTCTTTCTCGCTCAGTGCAATATTGTGCTGGTTTCGCAGGTAAATAGAAATGATTTTCGACTTATGCTCTTCGAGACCCAACTCTTCTAAAGTGGCGTCCACCGACGTCTCTTCCGTTATTTTCAAGTCTGTAAATTTAGGTAGCTCCAGTAAAATCAATTGTGCCCGCAACTTTGTTGATTCCCGAATCGAATCCAGGAATTCATGGTCGGCGGGATGAGTTGGGATAATTAGATCATAGCGGCAGACTATACGTAATAGGTAGTATATTTTTATGAAATACATATTAGAAAGTAAGTTATTTTAGGTAAGTAAGTTCATTAGGTATTTGTTGCCGGATTTAAAAATAACCGGACAAGTGCGAGTAGGACTCGCGCCCTGATGGTTCCGTACAAATTTTATCATCCCAAAATTCGATTTTTTGATTGTTTTCGGAACAATAAATACATAATAAAAAAATAGAATGTTCCGCGTTTTTGAAAATACAACGCTAGCGGCCCGGCCACGACTTCGCGCTTCAGTGACGGGCGACAGCGCGGGAGTGCTTCTTTTTCTTATCGTATGGTTAAGTGGCCAACCTAGTGTCAGAGTTATTCAAGCCGCCCGAAGGCCTGTGACAAGGCTTAACGACTGCTGCCAAGATGACAACAACCGGGACCAACTTTTTACGTGCCCACCGAAGCACGGGGGTGCTAAAACGTTGCTAAGCGCGCGTTGCCGTCGAGAGCAGCAGCTCGTGGCGTGATGCAACATTTTGGTGCCTCCGCGCTGTCGCTCGTCGCTCAAGCGCGAAGTCGTGGCCGGGCCGTTAGGGTGTATTGTTCCGAAAACACCGGTACTTCCCTGGTTAGGAAGTATAGAGCTACATGCTGGATTAGCTCTCCGGCCACCCAGCTGCAGGACTTGGGTAGGTGCGTAAGGTGTTTGCGTATGCGCTATGCGTTGGTTTGCGCTGCGTTTGCGTTGGTGCTGCGTGCTGGGATGTGAGCGCGCCGTACCGCTCCGGTACCATTCAGGAGAAATGGTAGTCGGCTTCTCTGGCGTCCCCAGCGGGGATTGAACCGTTAGCATTCCATGGAGTGCGGGTGGACGTGGTGGTGCGACTCTCGGCTCCGGTACCATTCTGGATAAATGGTAGTGAGCGATCACGGTGCAACTGACACGTTGAGTACTAGAGTGGATGCTCTGGCGGCAGGACCTACCGTAGATGGTCCCTGACGCCTCGTAAGGGGTTGCCAGGTATAGTGTGCCTCTTTTTGTAACCTTACGGTTGGTAAGGGGGCCACTATAATAAATCTCTTTTCTAATAGGTATGGGCTTGTTCCGAAAACAGGCAAAAATCGTTGAAACTCTAATCTCGAGATGACTATCTAGAAACGTACAGAACCCTCAGGGCGCGAGTCCTGATCGCACTTGTCCCAAATACTAATTAACATGTCTTTAACTTCAGAAAAAAATGAGACCCGCATACAAACGCACGCTGTAATCAATATTTTTTATTTGTAATGAGTAGCTTAAATATTAATTTTCAAGTTTCTAGCTTCAGAAATAGGTATGGGACCCCCATACAAACTAACCCCTTATTTGACCACCTTAGGGGTGTAATTTTTCAAAATCCTACCTATGCTGTTCTTTTACGCTATAAAAAGGACCTACTATTAAAATTTCATGTTTTTAATAGCAGCGGTTTGGGCTATGCACATCTTGACAGACACACAGACAAACAGAGACAGTCGGACATCAAAGGTGACAAAGTGATCCTATGAGGGTTCCCTTTTTTCCTTTTGAGGTACGGAACCCTAAAAAACACAATGAACAAGTGGAACTGTTTCAAACCGGCAAGTTGTGCGATGTGGTGCAGCAGCGTGGTGCGGCGCGCACGCGGCGGCGCCGCGCGCAGCTCGCCGGGCCCGCAGAGCAGCGCGCGCTCCACCGCCTCCGCCGCCGACCGCCGCCACGCGCCGCGCCCGCGCTCACTCACAACAACACCTTCCTACAACAGATAGGCTGGTTTTAGGGTCACGCTGACCACACGCTGACCATCGGCGCTGACAGCTTAGCGCGTAGCTTATCGGTCGGCGTGCTCCAAAACAAGCCTTAATTAACTTTCATTTTCAAAAGGAAACGGTCATGTCACGTGTCCAGGGATGGAACTCGGAAAGTGGCTCTCACATCTACTTACATCTTTCTGCTCATGTAGAGTTATGATCGTAGCTGGTAGTTGATTTCGTACTCGAGAAAGATAAGTCAATTCACCGATAGTATTATTTTTATTTGCGACGACGAAATATCTGGAAAAAACCCAACTTTGTAATATTTGTCAAATGTCAACGAATATTTGTCAAACTTTTACAGTTTATTACTCACTTTATATTTGGGCATAATTGTTTCCAAGCTAAATCTAGAGAAGTTAATAGTGCTTCTATAGCGTCGTTTTCATCTACAATCACGTATACGCCTTCCACTGGTCCCAAATTAAGAGCGTTCCTCAGTATGGTCTGAAAATCTTCTTCGGACTTCAAGTTGTCGGTGGAGAATTCCACTTTAACACCGTGCCTCTGCCATGATCTATGAAAAATCATAGTTTTGAACGGAGAAAGAGTTCGAGGAGAACAAGTATGGAGAAGAGCGTGAAGAAGGTTCTGGATCAAAAGGATCTTACACAAAAACAGGCAGACGGAAAACAAAGGTGACATAATTGTACCTATGGACTCTTAAACAAGCTATTTAAGTAAATAAATATCGCCAGATTAACCCACCAATTGGCCGTTTACCGACTGCACGGCACGGCACCGGCACCGGCACAGTGACAGCTATTTGCGGGGTTTTCATTGGTCAGTAACCAATGACAACTGGTCACTGACCAATGAAAAAGCTGCCGCCGTACCGGTGCCGGTGCCGTGCCGTGCAGTCGGTAAACGGCCATTGTATGGTAACAGACTAACCAGTCTACCAGAGTAAGTCTACTATCAGTCTACCAGACTAACCAGTCAGACTAACCAGACAGTGACAACCAGACCAGGGGCCTTACCACCACCCCTTATAGCAGTTTTGTTTTAACGTTTCAGCGGCCATTTGTGCAATGACGTTTCTTATTGTCATGACAATAAGGTACGTCATTGCACAAAAAGTCGCTGAATCGTTAAAACGTTCCTATAATTGAATCGCGATAAGAGGTCGTGGTAAGCCCCCAGGGCAAATATCGAAAAGGCCGTTTAAGAAATTTGCCTCTAGCGGGAATCGAACCCGCAACCACTCGATGCAGGGGCCTACGCTCAAACTACTGCGCCAAGTGGTCGTAATTCAGTCTGTCGGTATTTTCATTTTATATAGTAGGTAATAGTAGTTATCTATGGTGTTACTCTCCGTAATCTTACCGTTTCTTAACTTCGAGGTACGATGTCGAGTGTGTCTTGCTATGTAGATACAGCTTTGTAGCGCCCCGGCTCACGAGTCTATCGGCCATTTGTAAACCGAATGATTTGTTGTCACACAGAACCAGCTGACAATACTCTGGATTGCAGGTTAGACTGCAATCGGGAAAGATACAAATTACCTACTATATTGAGTCGTAGGTTAGCAAGTTTTCTGAAGACTTGTGAGATAGAGAGTAGAAGGCATCTTGAAGGTCCGACGTAGAAAAGTCTCTGTCTTACAATCCTATTTCCTATTCCCAATTTGTTTAGCCGGCTTCTACATATTATCTAGATTTGGCTGAGACGTTTCCACGGAGCGACCGTTTTCTGCATTCCAAGATCTTAATAGAATGATTGCCGGAAACTAGATCAGGGATAGAGTAAGACCTGTAAATTGTATGTATACCGTGGTTGCACGTGGTGTGCTATGTCCCGCACGCGCAGCAGCACGCGGCCGCGGTGCTGGCTGGCGGCGAGCAGGCGCAGCGCGCGCGCCGCCTCGCCCGCCGCGTACGACACGCGCGACAGCGGCCGCACGTACCCGCGCGCGATGCCCTCGCTCACCATCAATTGCACGGTCTGGAACATTATAAATGGAACTTCGCAACTAATGCAATATGGTTGACAAGCAACACAAAATGAATGATTTTTAATTGTGTCCTTAGCTCGTAGGAATAAGGTACCTAATATGCTAATAAGAAATCATGTAATTAACCTTCAGATCTTTGTAATTTTCATGCGAGAAGATAGAAAAGAAGTCAACGGCATAGTATGATCTCGCGAACATGAGGTGGTTCATTCCGAAGTTGTATTGATCATGGGTTTGAAGTTGAGTAGTATCAAACATTATTCCGTTCGCAGAACAGCATTTCATTGAAATCTGTAAAAAGAAAAACGGCAAATTTAGATAAATTCAAATGCAAGATGTTTTGATCAAATTTATAGAAAGTTTCTCGTACATTTTTGAAGTCTCCAGATCCAGTGGTAATAATAAAATCGCAGCCTTTTCCCTTTGTTGTTTGGAGGACCATATCCCCGAAACTTTCATTCCGAGAATTGCCAATATGACCATCTGAAATCGAAAGTATGTTTGTAGGTAACATTAGAGATATTACAAATCATTTCGGGAGTGAAGTTGAAGGACTATCCCAATGCTCTCCCTTCTGGAGCACTCTCAGGAGAAGCCTTTTAGGTAGTTGTATCCCCTTATCTGCCCGTAAGATACAAGATGAAGCTGTAATATTACGGCTATGAGGCGAAGTTTCGCGTTCGCGTTGCCTCGATAAAACTTCGGGTTCGACCTAAGACGAAGTACTTGGCCACATTGTTCGCAACGTCACGATAGTCTAGGTCAAGAACGTCGCGATAATTGAACAAAAAAAAATTGAAGATGCAGCTGCACTATATTACATTTCGGCAAATAATGATTTACTGCATCTTTATTATTAGAAGAAGATAAATCAAAGAGTAAAGAAGGAAAATCATAATCATAATTTTCTATATAAATTCCAATATACGCTCTTTCTTTCGCTCCAGCCCATAATTATCACCAATCAGAAAAACGATACACAACATACAATATGTGCAAACCGCTCGGCGTCTCTATGTCAACTAAGCGCGCGAAGTGTAGCCAACCGCACGAACTCTGTCGCTATAAAATCCTTTGATGTGCGGTAATTTACCGACAGCCGCGCGAAGGGAATTTGCGTTTGCGATAATGATTCGCGACAGGACGAATTGCCAGAAGGGCTAGACAAGTGGCAGACGTCTACAAGCGTTCGTTCAAATCATGTTCAAATCGCTACGCTTCATGTATGGAAATGACATAAGTCACGTGATCTACATAGCAACTTATTGTTGATCTATATAGCGACGTTTGACATTTCCATACATTGTGAAGTCTATTCTATTCGATTAGCGTTCATGCCACTTGGCTAGGGGGGCTGGCCAGACATGTCACTTCAGCGAAAACTTCGCGCTAACGCGATAGTGTGGCCCCAGCATAAAGGGAATTTGCGGCCAGCCCTTTTTTTCAAGCAATTCCAAAATAAAAGCAGTACTTATATGTCAGAAGAGAAATAAAAATTGTGATATAATTGGAACGCTTGAGGACTGAGTGTGAATGGCTTTGCCTATTAGCGGCGATCATAATATGACGAGTGAGGATCAATCGCGTAATTGAAATGGCTAATAGGTACACCCTTCGATCATGATCGAAGGATACACCTGCCAGCACCTAAATGGTCTCCATCAGAGCTGGGCAAAATATATACTTTGCTTGAATTAAAATACAAATTACAAAATACTATCTCGCATGTATTTAAAATACTAAATACAAAATACTTTTAGTCATGAAAATATGAAATACAAAATACAGTATTTTAACTATTTGTATTTAAAATGCAAATAACAAAATACAGTTGGGTGTTAGAATATACTTGACAATTTGACGTACAGTACAGGTGCAGAGTTGCCAACTTTAAAGATTGACATATTTAGGGGCGGTATTTTGCTTACGAAAGCTCTCGAGCGCTATTTCCTGCAGAACGCACTGAATAATAAGATCGCTAAATGTATTTATGTTCAAATGTATTTTGAAGCCATAAGTATTTGAAATACTAACTACAAAATATATTTTTTTAAAGTAATTGAATTACAAATTACGTATTTGTATTTTAATTACAAGTAATTTAAATACTGCCCAACTCTGTCTCTTCACACTCCTGTGTTTACCTTTGAGTTCCGGAAATATTTTTTTCAAAAAGTGTTTCTTGCGCATGTCACTAACAGTCGTGAAAACTTCGCAACCAAGGGCCAGTCCGATGGATATGGCGGCTTGTCCCAACGCGCCGGCTCCTCCGTGGATGAGCACCGACATACCGGGCCGCAGCTGAGCCTTGATGCCCTGTGGAAACATAGCAGGATGTGGAGTCTTGAGTGCGTATGGCGGTAACATTTATATGAAAAGGCATTCACTCACTAAGCAGTAGAAGGCGTGCGCGTAAGCCAGCGGCACGGTGGCGGCGTCTTCCAGGCTCCAGTGGGCCGGCACCGGCCACAGCATCTCCGGTATAGCGCGTACGCGGCTGCTGCATGACCCACTAGGCACTATGCCCATTACGCGTTCATCACTAAGAAGAATTATCCAAATTACAAAAACTAGTTTCTGTCAAAGAACCTAAAATTTAATCTTCTTTTATATTTTTTTTTTTATTTATTTATATTTCTTTTAAACCTAACTAAGTTTATTCATATTTACTTAATTGATGGAATCAGGCGTAACTTTGCGGAAATCCATTGTTAAACAATTTTAGAGAGGTGTCGAATTTATTTTAGATTCGCTTTGTCTGCGGAGAATTGCTAATTGTTAGGCCGCGCTCACTTTGGATGCGTTTTCGTCCGAATTTTACTCGTGCATACGACGTAATTCGTACTCGTTCGTACTCGTAATACGTGTACGAACAACACGAATGATCCCGACCTTCCAAGTACTACGGGAGTACACGTACGACCAAAAACGCATCCAAAGTGAGCGCGGCCTAAGGGTCCATGACTCATGACAGACATACTCTCGACTGTCAGGGAGTTCTCTCTTGTTGGCCTCTTCTATTATCGATAAATTAATTTGGTTTATAATTTTGGAGGTTGACAATTCCGAGGGTAAGAGTGGTGGGAAATTGTTCCATATTTACTTATTACTTAATAATAATATTAATACTAAGGTATTAGTATTAATAATATTATTATAAATCCTATTGCATGCCTATTTAGGTAAATTGTGCTGTACCTTTACTTTTAAGACCACAAATTATTGTATTACCACAATTAACGCAATAAAGAAATTTGTATTTTTTGTATTTGTATTAATTTCTTTTGTACTTACGTTTTTGTGGTTCCACTGAAGTCCATTCCGTAGCTGTTTTTAATGTCTTTCTTGACGTCATTGTAATTCATTCCAGCGTAGTGAACCTGGAGATAAATCGTATTTTAGGAGTCCATTAAGTAGGACACAAAATTTGTCAATGCAGTCACATAAACAGTGCTCTAACAGTGCTTCTTCCTCGTTCTATAGCAAGTCATTCACAGTTCAGGCTGTCAGACTGTGGAATAGCTTACCCCTACCTATCAGACGTGCAGAGTCCTTGCCCATCTTTAAAAAACTTCTCAGTCATCACTACCTAGCTTCATAATATTCTTTTTGGTAGGCATTTTTGTATTATTTTAGTTTAATTTTATTTTCTTTGTTCTTAAATATGTTCGTATTTAAGTATTTTTATTTAGTCTTTAGGTATATGTAATATTTCCCATTTTATTTTATTATAGTAGGTACACCGCTACCGCACAGTGTTTGAAACATAGAATCCTCTCCATCCAAAGGTTGTCTGGAAGCGATCGCAGCTTGCGATAAGACCGCCCACTGTACACTGTTTTTGTTTGTTGTTTATGTTTTTGACTGGTGTATAATAAAGTGTTATCTATCTATCTATCTATCTATCTAAACAATATGCCACCAAAAACAGTTATTGTAAGAATAAGCCTCAGTCTCGTAATGGTACAGCATTAAAAAGTCGTGGTATGATATGAACCGAAGTCCAATTATTACTATAATAGTTTTCTGTAAGTTTCTATCAAAAACAAAGTGTTACCAATACTTGTATTATAAGCCCTTGAAGAATTGGAGCGGTTGAATAATGTAAAGCAGTTATTTTTTACTTTCTCGATTTTGACTAAAGTGTAGAGTTAGAAGTTTGGTTTTACATGAGATCTGATAACTTTTTGACAGTGCGGTCTGGTCTCGTCTTGGCAACATTTGACATGAAAATGTGATTCAGAATATTTTGGGAACATAAATACCAGTTAACTGTTATACCCACAGAGAAAATAGACATGACCCTTACCTATTAGGAGATTTATTATAGTGGCCCCTTACCAACCGTAAGGTTATAAAAGAAGGCGCACTATACCTGGCAACCCCTTACGAGGCGTCAGGTACAGGTATGTGCCATCTACGGTAGGTCCTGCTGCCAGAGCATACGCTCTAGTACTCAATGTGTGAGTTGCGCCGTGATCGGTCATTACCATTTATCCAGAATGGTACCGGAGCCTTGAGTCGCTCACCACCCGCACTCCGAAGAATGCTAACGGTTAAATCCCCGCTAGGGACGCCAGAGAAGCCGACTACCATTTATCCCTGAATGGTAATGTCTACCCGGGTGAAGTAGATAGGGACAATAGTGCGCATCCGCATTTTTATCAATTGATGTGTTGATTAATATTCCCTAAATATTCTGAATCATATTGTGTAGAACCACCGTTTAAAAGGATGCCCATGATTTCAAATTCATTCAAACCCATTCACTTATAATATATTTGTACATTTTAGTTTTTATATACTTACTTAATAATAGGTGAGTCTCAAAACAAGCCGATAGATATTTTTTTAATTCTAAAATCTACTAAAAACCGTGATTCCGCTCGAATTCGAACTAACTGCCATAGTATAAAATAAATGATATCCTAAAAGAAGTCATATGGCATAGGTTTCATTAGTGTTGAAAATGTAGCCCAAATTGACCAAGCGCCTTTGCGTATAACTTCTAAAGTAACTATTACATAAGCTTACTCCCTTATTCATAGAGATTTTAGCCAGTTTACAAAGGTTTTGAAAAGCATTTTTAGGAACAAATGTGATTTGTAATTCCATTGCAAGTCGATCAAAACTTTCTATGAATAAGGGGGAAAATGCCAATATTCGTTTCTACGTTTTTGAAAATTCCACCCCTAAGAGGGTAAAATAAGGGATAAAAGTTTGTATGGGGGGTCTCGTTTTTCTGAAGCTGGATACATGAAAATTACTACTTAGACTGCTAATTACAAATAAAAAATACACTACTACTACTAAATATACTATACCGACCGAAACAGCGATTCCATCTCCTGTGGGCTCGGACGTTTCCACCCAGCTCAAAGAATCCAAGTTGCCGATTTGGGAGCATTGTAATGTGATGTTTTTATCATCAGTGGAGAGTTCTTGTATTGGCACGTAGTATTCCCCTCCACAAGTATCCTAGACAATATTAATTGATATATAAGATGTAAAGATAAATGGAAAAGCACTAAATACTCAATTCAGGAATAATAATTATTTTCTTGTATATTAAGTAGGTACGTATATGTCTAGCTTGTTAAATGTATGGTACATAAAAGTGGTAAACGCTTACATTTTCGATTACATGCTCAATGTTCGGTAACATGCTCATACGAGGATATTGGTATTTTATGTCATCGGTCATGAGCAAGTCGACTTCATCGCGATTATTTCTCCAATCACTGAGTGGCTCGGGCTTGGGGTGCCAGCGCGCTAGGTCCAACCGATGCTTGCCGTCAGTGTGAGATGAGACCACGCGGTAGAATGGCAATAGCTCTTTACTACCATTATCCTGTTCCTCACTGATTATGAATGCGTCGCGTTGCAGGACGCGATCCAGCAAATGACAAAGCTGTAGGTAAGAATTAATTTTAGGAACATAATTTTATCATTAGGCCTATAACCTTTTATTTGTAAATGAATGGAATCACGATAATTGAGTATATTATTATTACACTAGAATTCTAAAAATAAACTTACGTTGTCATTCATAGACAGGTTTTGGACAAGCACAAGATCGACTTCTGTTAGACGATCGATACATTTTTCAGCTGATTTTAAAGTAATTTCCTCATAATCGATGTTGATATCGATAATTTCATCTAAAGTATTTTTAATTTCTTTAAATATGGCTCCTGTTGTGTGATCATTTGTTACACCAACTACGTTCAAAACTTGTTTGTTTGTATTTTCTGCAACTATTTGCAAGAAAACTTGGAGTGAAGTGGAAACCTAAAACACGATACAGTTGTTAAATAACATTCAAAAAGGTGAAGTTCTTTGTGCGTAGATGATTACTACATTAAAATTACTTACATCGACATTGCATTTTAAATAAGATATAAATTTCTTGATATTTAGTGTCATTTTGTTATTGTTTATTGGTGGCAAATCTTTGTATTTGATATGTTCTATGAAAATTCCGCCGCATCTGAAAATTATCAATTTGTTTAAATGTACCTATTCGGCAACGACGATAATTTGTCAAAATAAGACTACCTAATCGTGCAAGTGAGTTTCCCTTACCTCGTGATGCCATGATTATCTAATACTTCTGCCCTCATTAGAACGTTATTATCAGCAGAATGAACTGCTGAGTATTTGGCATTGTCGTGTTTTTTGACGTCGATGCAGATCCTCGTGACATGCGTGGGCGTGGAGACGGCGCTGTGTGGTTGCCGCAGCGCGTGCAGCTGCAGCATGCCGTCCAGCAGCGTCGCCCAGTTGCCGCGCCACTCCACGCGCGCCGCCTCCAGGGACGCGCTGGCGCTCGCGATGCTTTTGCATTCACCACTGACAAGGTAAATAAGTAAAAATCTATTACTTGATATTTTTTTTCTTATTTGATACTAGCTGTGTGCCCGATGGATCTTTTCATACAAATTTTCATAATATCCCTTTAGAGGATAAATTTCCAAATGACTATATGAGCCTAAACACTCATTTGCATATTTCTAACTTTAAAAATTGGGAACTACCATAAAAAACTTTCACCCACTTAAGGGATTTCCAAAATCCTTTCTTAGTGCTCACCTACGTTACATAAAGAATTCCTGTGCAAATCTTCATGCTTCTAGACCCCCCGAGCTTAGGCAGTGCTTTGTCTGTTGGTTATTCAGTCAGTGAGCTGATTTTTAGGGTTCCGTAACTCAAAAGGAAAAAACAGAACTCCCATAGGATCACTTTGGTGTCCGTCTGTCTGTTTGTCTGTCTGCGTGTCTGTCAAGACGTTTAATGAAAATGAAATGAAAGTGAAACGAGAAATAAAACGAAAATGAAAGGAAAATGAAACGAAAATGAAACGAAAATGAAACGAAAATGAAACGAAAATGAAACGAAAATGAAACGAAAATGAAACGAAAATGAAACGAAAATGAAACGAAAATGAAACGAAAATGAAACGAAAATGAAACTACATAATATCACAGGTGGCTTACCTATACGAGTAATCTCGATCTTCGAGCAAATTATATACATCATCAGCAGTGAGCTCCGTATCATCATTGAACGGTTCGATTTCTGTGACATTTACATGTGTCGCATATTGTGCATTATCGTAAATCTTTTGAACCATGCCTGATGCCACTTTTGTACTTCCATCTAAGACCTGTGTACAGAAATTTAAGTCTCATCTAAACCTGATAGTTTAATATTCTTCCTATAACACATTGGCCCAAGATGCTGGGCCAGCATCTTGGGCCGACGTGTAGAGATCTACTTGGCGGTATGTTGATAGTTGGTGACAACACTGGCTAGCCAACTGAAGAGTGTCGGTTTTCCGTGCACACATCAAAGAATCTTGGCGCGCTCCGCAAATAGTGTTCATACGTTGGCGTCTTACCTATTCAGTTCGTTGTTATTCGTTAGTAAAGACAGTAACGATGGCGATGACGGCGGCGTGGACAAGCAATGAGGTTTCACAATTTATAGGAATGTACCGGAATGAACCTATAATATGGAATCCAAAGCATACACAACATAAGAACAAAAACAAAGTAATAATTAAACCTAGGTACCTACAGTGTAAATAATTTGCCGCAGCTGCAAGAGCTTCCACATTCATCTTTATCAAAGGTCCAAAGTTGGCCCAACACGCTTGTAGACGAATCCACTTGTGAAAACCCCCAGGTCCGATTAAAAAAGCCGAGTTGATAATACTTCACCTCGAATTCTCCATTGCCCCTGTGCAGCGTGACGCTGAGCCGCAGCGGTCGCTGGTCGTGCAGCGGCGGCTGCGCGTGCAGGTGCACGTCACGGAACTCCACCGACATCTGTTTCTTAGCGGCGCCCAGCGTCATGGCGAGCGTGTCCCACACCGCCACCAGCACCGCCGCAAACGGGTACAACGTTTGACCTACAAGTAAATGTACTATGTATCTACCTACTTACTTCCGAATACGGTAACTATTTTTTCAATGTGATTATTAGCGCATTGATTAATTCCCCGCCTTGATTAATTAATTAATATAATTGGCGCCTTGATTAATTAATCTCCTCTAGTATTCAGGAATGCTTTACTTACCTCTTATAACACTGCCTCGTAAATATGTGTTTTCTTGGTCATGCAAAGAAATGATGAAGTTGCAACAGGCTGATGTTTTCAGTTTAGTTAAGCTGTGTTGTGGGATAGGCCTAAAAATAAATATTAAGTAATTAAGATGTAGGAGTAATAAGGAAATTTAATTCAATATAGTCAAATAAAAGGTTAAGAGCGACAAACCATGTTTCATCGTGCGACCATTCAACTAAGTGCGACAGGTGCGGTGTTCCGGTGGACACTGGAAATTCCACTTTTGGATACAGCGCTTGGACTTTTGGATTGTATCCCTCCATGTACAACCTGCGAACAAAATAATAAATTAAATAGGGAAAATCATTATATAACCAGTGGAAAGTTGCCAAATTTGTGTAAAAATCCTACTCACTTGCCAACGGCTTCAAGAACTAAGACGACATTATCGTGATGCGCGCGGCGGGTGAGCGCGATGTTCGTGCAGCTCGGCGGCAGCGAGCGCTTGAGGATGGCCTGCAGCAGCCCGTGCGGCGCCACCTCCACCAGCACCGCGTTGCTCGGGATCAGCCGAGACGTCTCCTCGAACAACACTGGGTTCTGCGAACAATCACGCGTTCTTCCGATTTGGTAGCTTCTTCTGAATATCAATGAAAATTATAGCTTATCATTATGAAAGCCGTTAACGTCATGACACCTTACTAAGGAAATTAATAGTACATTACTGCCACGGTCTGTAATGAGTGTATTGCTGACCGCGTTGTTGATGGCTGAAAGCGCGGCGCAGCGCAGCTCCAGGCCGCCACAGCGCGGTCAGCATTGCAGCCCTTGATGGACAAGCTAAAATAAAGACAGAGACCGAAAGTCGAAGCCTTTATAGCGTAGCCAGCATGGGTGCAATGATGACCAAGCTTGAAGGCCGAGAGCGTAGCTAAGCCTAGCTTGAGGCCATCATAGCGTGGCCAGTACAGCCATTGCAGACCAAGGCTTGTATAGTGCTTTTCTCAAAAATGCGACTATTAATTTAAATAAAACTAGCTAAGTAGGCATAAGAAAGTATTCATTCATTTTTGTAATTATACTTTTATTTTCACGAACTATATCTATAACTTCAACCAACCACGCCAACGGGCTCGTCAAATAAATGTAATAAGTTTTATTAAGACCATGTCTTACCAGCAGATTGTTGGTGTGATACTCAGCCGAAGAGCACTTGGCGAGAGGTTCGTTCCACCTGTCTTGCGGCACAGAGGATGAAATCCAACGCTCAGTGCGCGCTCTCGGGGTTTTGATTACTTCACTCAAATACTTTAGCAAGCCGGGACCTTAATGAACAATAATATATCTTTTTTGTTTAATTTGAGTTTAGAAAAATAAGATATTTATTCATAAACAATATCTTTAACATACCGGCATCAGCAATGTAGCGCGAGTGGTAGGCGATGTTTGAGCACGGCACTTCTTTAGCGAATATTCCTTTTGCAGTCAGTTCTGCGACGAACTGGCTCATCGCTTCAGCAGGTCCGGAGATGGTGCTGGACTCAGGCCCGTTGTGGCACGCCACCTCTATCTCCGGCGGGCACATTTCATAGATCTAAAAGTTTTTAAGAATTTTTGAAATAATTTGGCCCTGGCTTAAGATTAATATCTACTGAAACCACAACTTAAGAGACTTGAAGTGGCAATGCATTATGCTATCTTTATTACTTGTTGATATCCGAGCCCGACGGCGGCCATGGAGCCGCGTATGAAGGGCGTCTGCAGCGACACCAGCCCGCGGCTGTACGCCGACAGGATCATCTCCTCCGCCGTCAGGCAGCCGTCCGCGTACGCGCATCCCAGCTCACCCACGCTGTGACCTTAAATATATACATCATTGTTGAGGCATGCACATAATTTTTACACTGCAGGCTAACTTTTTATGTGATTAAAGTGGCAAAAAAGCGTACGGCCCGCCTGATATTAAGCAGTTACCGTAGCCTATAGATGCTTACAATACCAAAGGCATCGCTCGCTCGTTGCCGACCTAAAGGGACGTAGGACAGGGGGAGCCCCCTCCTTCCCTCGTTTGGGATTTACCTTCTTCATAGTAGGTATACCTACATTCGGTCGTTAGATTGTTATAACTATTGTCGACATTCATAAGGATAACGACTCACCAATGATTCCGTCAGGCTGTAGTCCCAATTCAGTTAGGATGTCAGTTAAACCAATCTGCACAGCAGCGATTCCCACGAATGAGTGCAGGATATTGTCGAAGACTTTCTTGTCAGGTGACGTAATTATATGAATGATGTCAATCCCTTTTGGTTCCAGCACCAGACGACAACTGAAATTATTAATCAATAATTTTAAAGTTCCTGAAAGTATATCTATATGTATTTTTAAAATTTGGAGCATAGAAAAGCTGATACTTAGCTACCAAGTTCTCACACGCGAGGTTGTCCTATGCACAGATCCATATCTATGGTCCTACGACTTAGATCCTACTTTACAAGTGGAGAACGGTTCTTGTTTATGCAAAACTGCATCGAGTGATATTAATTACCGTTCTATAGCAGCAGCAAAGATGGGTATGCGCATGAGTTGCGCGCCCATGCCGGCCCACTGCGAACCCATTCCGCTGTACACGAACCAAAGCGGTCGTTTTGCGGCGTCGAAATATGCCGCCCTCTCACTGAGACTAACAGTCTCTTGCTTCTCGTTTGTTTCTGTAAGTAACATTAGGTATTATCCTACAATAGGTTAAGCTCATTACGTACATCCTTTGAACTAAAAATGAGAATGAGGAATAGTCTTACAAACTTATACTTACGTAGAATAGTAAAGCCTCGGCCCAAGTGCCCTTGGACATTCGTTTGGTGTATGTTATGTAACAACGCAAGCTCCTCAGGGTCAATTTGACGGGATTTTAAATCTTCTAAAACATTTATCAGCGAAGACTCCATCCTTGCCGATATAGTCATGAGGTAAGGTATACTACACTTGTAGCGAGAAAGATCCTGAAAAAGTAAGTGACGTATAAAAATATTTGAAGCTTTGCACAGGGTCGTCGCTGCCCGGAAGTGCAATGAGTGCAGAGCACCCGGGCGCCACTGGCTGTATGTACCGTCAGCCATTTCCTAAACTAAACCACTGGCAGGTTTTAAAATGGTGAGGAAGCGCCTGAGCTGGGTACGCACCCCGGCGCCAGGTAAGCTAGAGACGGCCCTGGCTTTGCAAAGTCTTTATAGAATTTACAATTCGCCTATATTTACTTTGGGTTTATATTGTCCGTGCAGCAGCACGTGCGAGTTGACGCCGGTGACGGACATGCCGTTGACGGCGGCGTACGCGCGGCCGAAGCGCTGGTGGTCGGTGAGCACGCGCACGCGGCCCTCGCGCAGCGCCGCCACGTCGCGCCGCGGCTCCGCGCAGTGCAGGTTCGCCGCTAGCACGCCGGTGTGATAACCCAGCAGCACCTGCAACGCAAATATTTTCGGTTTTATTACAAAAAACCGTATGAGTACAAGTAGGACTCAGGCCCTGAGGGTTCCGTACAAGTATTATCCGATCCGATGTCCGAAACAGTACACCCTGCGTTGTATTTAATTTTTAAATAAGTACGCTGAAAATTACAGTTTTTATTTGTAACTAGCTATCCCGGCGAACTTCGTACCGCCTCAGAATTAATAAATGGTTCTAATAAATTACGTTTGTGCGAATAACATAGGTCGAACCCGTTTGCGCGATTATTCATTTGGTCGGAAACTCAAAAGCACAAACGTTACTTAGCGCGACCTATTTATTATTTTCTTCACAGAATAGGTGCTTCGATTTGGTGATATTTAAGTTGAGTTAACGCTCTAGTCGGAGTACTACTCCACCAAGCCAACTAGGAACTGTCAAATGTGCTGTCACCCGCACAAAATTGCGGTGGCGGTGTGCGGGAGGTGTGGCGGGCGGGAAGCCGCAGGCGGTGTCGGGTGTGCGGGCGGTATGCGGGCGGGAAAGCCGCATTCCATCCGAGTTTCTAGTTGGCTTTGTGGAGCAGTACTGATATAAATTCTTGGGTAGAGACACCAACCTTTGTTATGGCAGATATGCCTGACGCAGCTTCCGCATACCCAATGTTTGACATAACACTACCGACGAACAGCGGCCCGGCCCTTTGTGTGCAGAATACTTGATCGATCGTTTCTAATTCCACTTTGTCTATTTCGGCAATAGCTGAAACACATCAATGTCTCTTTAGTTTGCGATTATTCTTCTTATTATAAAGGTCCATGGGTGATAGTGTCCCCCGATTTGAAGTAATTGGTAGCATTATAAACCGTGGTGGGTTTTGTAGCTGTCATCTGGCAAATTACAATAATTTATTTTAAGACGGCATACTAAAATCAATTGGAGAAAGGCGCATTTACTCGTAGCTTTTAATGGTATTTGTGTTTTTCTTTCAACATATTAACATATATTATTTATTTATTCTATTTTATTTAGGAAGCATACAGTTACCCCCTAAATATGTTATGATGGATCTACACTGGCATTACAAGTCACTTTTATTTCTAGAAATGTTTTGTAAAATCATTGTAAACTGACGAAAATTCTCTATAAATTAGACGGTAAAACTATTACCAAAAAATACTTTACAAATTTTCACTTTACTATACAACACACGATTGGCAAAAATATCATTTGACATTTCATCATTTTACAAAAAAATGTTTGTCAATTAATTCAGTTTATAAAATAATTACCTAACAAACTTTCATTTTACAACGTATTATTTGACAGAGAATTCATTTCATTCTTTGTCAAATAATACGTTGTAAAATGAAAATGACGTTTAGAATGAAAACTATTTCCATATTGCACGCGTGAGCGAGCGAAGCGAGCTAGGGACTTCGGGGCACTTGACCTGGCTGGGTTAAGGTAGGAGTTGGATCAACGCGGCACGACGGCAGACGTCAGTTTCATACAAATTGTCGCGGTGACATGTGCCGCGACGGCACGACGGCATTCAATTTCTATGAGATCGACCGACGTCTGCCGTCTGCCGCTTGCATCGAACTCCCGCCTTTAGGCTCGATATAAATAACTGGGGTTAGCGAGCGAGCTAAACCCCGTCATTCCCTTCGTGTTAGGTTATTGGTGACCCTGATCGCAGAAATAGAAGCCCCACGGAGCGGGGCTCCGTCAACTATGTTATAGAGTAATATGGCTGACATGTTTGTGAAGTGAGAAAAGGAAACATTTGCGGAACAAGTTTTTTTTTTCAAATGAATGTTTTTAAGGGGATTCTTTGTAAATTGAATTTTTGAGTAAAGCACTATACAAGCCTTGGTCCGCAATGACTGTACTGCAGGCCACGCTATGATGGCCTCAAGGTAAGCTTAGCTACGCTTTCGGCCTTCAAGTTTGGTCATCATTGCAGCCCTTGCTGGCCGCGCTATAAAGGCCTCGACTTTCGGTCTCGCCCTTAATTTCAGCTTGTCCATCAAGGGTTGCATTGCTGACCGCGCTGTGGAGGCCTGGAGCTGCGCTGCGCCGCGCTTTCGGTCACCAACACCGCGGTCAGCAATACACTCATTACAGACCGTGGCAGTAATGTACTATTGTGTTGTTACTTAAACTTAAATATATTTTTCTCCAATTAAAAAACATCATAATTATGCTGCCACGTTATGATAAACACATTGGACATAATAAATGCGATAACAATATCTATTGCGCATAGTGTTACAATAGTTTTGTTTTGGGGACGGGTTACATTGTATACGAGATTACTCATCGTCCTTTCAATTACCAGAGCCCATTGCTTCTACATATTCGACTGCTTGGGGTGGCACTTCAGCATCCTCGTAGAATTTCTTTAAATAATTAGCCACTGCGGTTGGATTCCTGTAGAATCCAAATTTGGGGCCCGTGTCGCCCTCCAGCAGACCAATAAATTCGGTTTTCACGTGTATCACCTCAGCGTAGACTCTAAAAATAAAGTACTTATTTTTAAGAATTCATCACAAAACTGAAAGTCATAAAGAAAGCTATGCAAAGTGAACTGTACGGATAGGCCATACTGCCTGGACGCTTATTCCCAATGGCTACCGTTCAAGTTACGCTGCGTAATCCTAACCGGCCAGTAACTTCTTTATACATTACGCGTTCGATTTTTTTTTCACATTCAATTCCAAAGCACGCACGCTAACCAATCAGGAAGGAGAAAGTAAAACTCCCATGGGAACAAAATTTAATTTTGCTCCAGCTAGCCTTAAAAGGCAATGAGAATCAATAATATGTCAACAAATCAACTCACAACCAACACTATAGTTAAAACTAAGCTTTATTATCAATATAATTTTGAAATCATCAAAATCGGTCCATCCGTTGCGATTTCATAATACATTTTATGTAATGTGCGACATGTGACGTCCTACGGGACCGTCGTCGGATTGAAGGCAATCTGAACCCGTGCCGGCCCGCGCTGTGCCCGCGCCGCCAGTCATTACAAAGCGTGCGTGATCCAGATGCCGTCACAACAACCGCGCGCGAACTTCGCTAGTAATTTGGTCACAGCTTCGTAAATTTTTGTCGTAGACCAACTATTTTAGCACTGTATGTTATTGATTTCTTAGCTCTATAAATCTGCAGCGTCAACTAAATTCGTTACGGATCTCCATTGACGTTTTTTAAATGGGTGTGATGAAAATACTTACTATTTTGTATCAAAACGTACCTTAAAGCATCTCGCTTCCTCTGAAGGAACAAAACGTTGAAAGCTTCTGATTTAACGCAGCCGTCAGCGTTTTGATCAAACGACTTCGTTTTACCATCTTTGCATAGCTTTATGACTCTGAAATAAATAGGTTGAACTTAATTTAATTCCCGTTTATCCTCATCGATCAAATGATTTATTTATAGTCATCTTTAATACCGTCCAAAGTGCACGCAGGATTGTGGATACAGAGACAAGAACATGCCGCCGACAATGGCGGCCTCGCACTCGCCGCGGTCGATGGCCTGGCACGCCTGCTCCAGCGCCGCCGTGGAGCTGCAGCACGCGACGTCCATTGCCATCGAGGGGCCCTTCGTGTTCAGCCAGTACGAGATGCGGTTGGCGAACATAGTCTTGCTGGATCTGAAAATACACTCGTATTTCAAACAAGGAACCCAAAGCACTGTGTTATAAAGGTCCTCTGTTTTAGCATCTATTCAAACGAAGTGCATCTGGACTACAATCCAGTTGCAAAATTGTAAAAAAATCGAAATAGTAAAAAAAAAGCTAAAAATTTTTTTGTGGTAGACGTCATCTTTAGTACGTCCTAAGCCGCAATGCAAAATATCGTGCACTATTAAATTAAGACCACGCCCATCATAATCTCATGATAATTCATGCTAAGAGCCGGGCCCCACTAGCGCGATGCGCTGCGTCGTCGCAACGGACAACGCATTGCATGCCAACACCTGCGTTGCGACGACGCGACGCACGACGTCGCAACGCAAGAGGGCGACGCCACGCTGTCGTATACGTCATTTCGTATACGCACGTGTCCCTCTAGCAGCGGAGCGGAACGTCATCGCACCGACAGCGCAGCGCATCACCCTCCCCCGCTTCGTCTTTCCGTTGAAACGTCGCATGCGACGTCGCAACGCATAAATGTGGCATGCCACTATAAAATATATGTAAAAAAACGCAGCAACAACGCAGCAATGACGCAGCGACGACGCAACGCAACGCAACGCGGTAATGGGCCTCACCTTACATGTATTTAAAAAGATATATAAATAAAAGATTTCTAATAAATGACAGAGAAACATTCACAAAAATATTGCAAAATATTCCATCCCATATTGCGAATATTTACGCTACAGGGAACTCACTTGTCTAAATGACCTTAATCCGTTACCCCTTCATACTTCATTATATTCATTCATTTTTAATTAATTCGGTAATTGGGATAATTGAATATTGAATAATTGGGTAATTGGTGGGATAATTGGGTCAAAATTAAGGTTTATTTGCATACCTATTTGGAATGAGATCCGAATACCTACTGAACACCCTCGTCTCTCGTCTTATCTGACATCCTGTCGAGATGTTGGTGCGTTTTGAAACTATCTCAACTATATAACGTATCCAGAAATATAGGAAACACTAGGCTCTCTCTAATCGAACATAGTATCTGTGATACAGTAATTTTACACTTTATGGGTAATTCTGGTTTATCAACCAAAGATGAACACAGATTCAAATGCTACTTATATACATAGGTAGGTACTTAGGACATTTAACTAAATCTAAATATACAAGAATCAAAGTCCTGACTGACTGACTGACAGACTACGCACAGCCTAAACCGCTGGTCGTAGGGACTTGATATTTGGAGGGTTTGTTTATCTTGATGGGTAGAGGATTTTTTGAAATTCAACCCCTAAGGGAGTTAAATAGGAGATGAGAGTTTGTATTGAAGTTCGTCATTTTTGAAGTTAGGATGATGAAAATTGGTGTTTAGGTTTCTTTTTATAAATTTAAGGAATATTAATTTCAGCGTTTTTGACAATTTAACCCCTAAGGGTAAAAATAGGTGGTGAAAGTTTGTACGGGGTTCCAATTTTTCAGAAGCTAGAGACATGAAAATTTGTATAATAGCTGTACATTACAAATAAAATACACTTACCGGCAAGGAATGTTGGACAAGTTTAAAATTTACGATAAAAACTTTACTATGTACCTATTTACCATGGGAATTTTCATAACGACATGAGAAAATCAAGCTTTTACAACAAATTTTAAGATGGTTATTTTCGGTTAATTAGGTATTGGCGGCTTTTACTTGAACTTTTAGTAGAAATACCGATTTTGAAAACTTTAATGGGCACTGAAGATTGAAAAAAAATATTAACATTAAGGTTTTTTTTAATCGTTATGTGATTTAGTACTCATTAAGCGATGGTTTAGGATCCTGTTAAAATCAAATTTATGCGGGTAAGTAAACATTAGGTAACTCTAATCATCCGGTTATTCTGAGGTCAACAAACGTAACAAAAAGATAGATAGATAAAAATAAACATTTATAAATAATTACACAATTTACACAGAAAGTGGAAAGTGGGCGGCCTTATCACTAATAGTCTCTACCAGGCAAACTTTGGATGGACAGGATCTAAAGAAAAAATAATACGGGGGTGTACTTGCATAAATTACCACTTATACATACACATAAATTACATTACATAAACAAGAAAATATTACATAGACTGATATACTTATACCTACTACAAATTGGCTAAATTAAT
The DNA here is from genome assembly GCA_947859195.1 of Drymonia ruficornis. NCBI lineage: Eukaryota > Metazoa > Arthropoda > Insecta > Lepidoptera > Notodontidae > Drymonia > Drymonia ruficornis. The sequence continues at coordinate 3,062,189 of OX401924.1, read as the reverse complement.
ATAACAGCACGTAATAGCATGGGAATAGGCAAAATAAATACATAAATAAATTTAAGAAGCAGTACTTATGGAGAAAGAAAGAATTTCTTTACCCGGTCTTTGAAAATGTGTAAGGAGGGAGCAATTCTGACAGAGACCGGTAAAGAGTTCCAGAGGCGGACAGCATTCTTTTCAGTTATGCTCTTTTTCCAACCAGGTAACAGATTTTTTATCCATAATTTGAATTAATTTCACTGAAAAGACTGATTCGTACGTAGTCTCATCAAAATAAATTTATTTATTCTTCAATAATTGATCCAACATCGAATTTAAATGGCTAATACGATACGGGATCCGGGATATGGGATAAGGGATCCGGTATACGGGATTCGTGATATCCGGGATCCGGCAAACGGAATCCAAGAAACGCGATCCGGGATATGGGGTCCTGGGTCCGGAATCAGAGATATGGGATCTGGGATCCGGGATAAGGGTTCCGGGATACAGGGTTAGGGATACAAGCTACGGGATATGGTATCTGGGATAGCCGGGATCCCGGATACGTGATCCAGGCAACGGGATCCGGGATAGAGGATCCGGGATACGGGATCCAGGATATCTGGGATACGGGTTGCGGGATTCGGAAAACGAGATCCGGGAAACGGGATCCGTGATCCGGGAAACGAAATCCGGGATACGGGAAGCAAAATCAGAGATCCGAATTTTTTTAATTTAAATTCTGCGTGGACGAAATCGCGGGTAAAAGCTAAAAATAATGTTGTTTTCTCACCCGGATATACCGAAACCATGTTTTATGGTAGCATCGTAGAAGAGTTTTTTCTCAGACTCGGAGAAGCATGAGCCGAGGTAGACTCCAACTTTCTTTCCGGAGAGCTGCTCCGGGTTTATTCCTGTATTTTGAATAACAAAACTTTGTAAGTGCCTACTTAGTAGGTACTTAGTTATTTATTTTGGGGAAAACCAACAGCTATTTTATTTAAAATAGAAGATGGACATAATTGGACAATAGTTTGCCTGAAGCCAATTCAAGACTTCCACGGAGAGAGAGAGGTTTACATTTTAAAATAAAAAATAAAACCGGCCAAGTGCATATCGGGCCACGTATAAATAATGTTCCGTAGCCATTTAATTACTAAAATGTACCGTAAATCTATAACAAACATCATGAAAAAAAAATCCAACCGATCCAACCGATCCAACCGCCAACCAATCCAACCGAGCGACCGACCGAACCAACAGATCCAACCGATCCAACCATCCATCCATCCGTCCATCCGTCCGTCCGTCCGTCCGTCCGTCCGTCCGTCCGTCCGTCCGTCCGTCCGACCGTCCATCCATCCATCCGACCATCCGTCCGTCCGTCCGTCCGTCCATCCATCCGTCCGTCCGTCCATCCATCCATCCATCCACCCGTCCGTTCGTCCGTCCTTCCGTCCGTCCGTCCGTCAGTCAGTCTGTCCGTCCGTCCGTCCGTCCGTCAGTCTGTCCGTGCGTCTGTCCATCCGTCCGTCAGTTCGGTCCGTCTGGTCCGTTTTTTCCTTTGATTGTTAAATATGAAAAATACACTGTATAATACGTGCATGATTGTATTTATCAAACGAACATCAAATTAGTTTTTTTCGAAAATTACATGCATTTTATAGGAAAGATTGAAAGTTTCGAAAGAAATAGAATGTATCTTTCGCAATTTTCAACGCTACTTCACATCCCAAAATTACCCACTTGGTTCCAGAATTTTTTTTTTATGGGACCAATCCGGGAATATAACCTAACGAAAAACAAACAAAAAATAGAAATCGGGCCACAATTTACGGAGAAATCGATTAACAAACACATACAATTGAATTGAGAACCTACTCCTTTCTGAAGTCGGTTAAAAAAACGTTTACGTCTTCGTAATGTGGAGGCATTGTTTTTAACTTGAACATATTTTGCATATTTTATCGGTTATTGCATATTTTACATAAAATCTAGTGATGATGAATGCATTTTGAATTTCTAACCGACGACTGCCCCGGAAAGTAGGTTATGTTTTTCGAGTGTATGTGATTATTATATTTTATGTTTGTTTCTTTGGCACGCTCTACAACCTAAAATAAGTATACTATCTACTACTTCTACCCAACGGTTCATATTAAGTAGGTATACTAACCAGCATCGTAAATGGCCTGATACGATTGTTCCAGGATCTTGCGCGACATGGGGTCTATGTTTCTCCCAAGGTGGTAGTGCACCTTGAAGAACTGCGCGTCGAAGTACTCCAGCTGCGGCACGGAGCCGCCGTACTGCGGCACCTCGGGGTGGGCGAACTTGTAGCGGAGAGCCTCCCTCGTGATCGGATTCACCTGCGCGAAGCTTAAGCTTAAAACATCTCATCTTTCTCTCTTCACCTCCATCCACTTTTAAATAAAAATCGGCCAAGAGCGTGTCGGGTCACGCAAATGATAGGGTTTCGTAGCCATTTCAATAAACGAAAACTTATTTTTGGGTAGCTTTTTAGGTGGTCATAAATACCAGAACCTTAACGACGTATGCAGGTAGGTACCCACTAGGTATCTTATCTATATCTCATTTAAAAAGGCCTTTTCAACGATACCCCATATGATGGGGTATGTAAGAAAAAAAAAAATATCCCCACTTTTCATGTAAGGGGAGGTATCACAAATAAATATTTTTGTGTCAAATTTCATAAACGTCCGTTGAAAATTGTAGAAGTTATGGCACTGTGACAGACAGACAGACGGACGGACTGGATGATCTTATAAGGGTTCCTCGTAGGGACTACGGAAGCCTAACAAAATTTAAGAGCAAAGGGCATTAGGCAAAGTATGGCGGCATAACCCCGTGCGGCCGCTTATGAAACTTATCTTGTTAAACTTTAGGCCTTGACTGCTTTAAATTGAAAAAATAAACTTTTTTGTTCATCATAATTCTGACTAACCAAAATATCACAAAAATGATGGGTTAGGCATGACTTAAGATATACACTCTTAGGCCCGTATTAATAAATTGATCTCAAGATTGAAATCGAACTAGAGATGCTGTTTTCGAAAGATGTTCCATACATTAAACGTCAAAACTGCATCTTAAGATCGATCTCAACTTTGAGATGCATTTATTAATACGGGCCTTATAATGGTAAGTATTTTATCTTTCTACCTATCTATGTATATTCGTAACTTAATATGTATGAAGTAATGTCACTTTACTGGCCGCCACCACATCATGACCGGGTCAGATCCCTTTGAAATGCCCTTTGAAATTATAATAAATAAATATTGAAATTATATTTGTGTGAGAAGTGCAAATGTCCTTACCCAGGTAGGTACGGTCAGCAACGAAAGTCGCTGAACATTCTCAGTTTTTCAAATAGCTTGCACACTTTCGTTTTGCATCAAATACATAATTTTTCTTTATCGAAACAAAGTGTAGACATGTTGCTAATGTTTGGTTTTATAAAGGTTTACCAACGTTTGTAAATTAAAGAGTATAACCGATTTGAAAAATTCAGAATGTTCAGCGACTTATGTTGCTGACTGTACCTACTTTTAAATACTGCATCACTGAAAGACGTCTATAAAATCTATGTTTGTACCTACCTATCGATCAATATATTTATTATGATTAATTTGTACCTTATTGTACAATATCTCAGACAATTCCTTGACATTGTTGGACTGCGGGTACAGGCCCGCCATGCCGGAGATGACGATTCTCTCGCCCTTTGTCCTCGCGCCCGCGCCCTGCTGGCTGGCGGCGTGCTCCTGGGGTGTCGGCGCCATGGTTCTACAAGTGAATAAAACCTGGATTCGCGATTATTACTTTAGGGAACGTACCCATACTACGTGACCCGTTTAGGGGGGGAGGGGGTCTTCAAAAGGTTTAAGTTTTCGTCACGTATAATATCCTCTAGGGCAGGGATTCCCAAACTGGGTTCCGCGGAACCTAGGGGTTCCGTAGAATAGTCATCGGGGTTCCGCCAAAATTGTTTATTATTAGCTATTATATTACATAATTCATAAATTTTCATAATTCAATTCATAAAACAGTAAAACACTTTCATTCTTCACATTAAAACATTAAGTTAAGAATAATGTGTTTCAATTATATGTATAGATTTCTTAAAAAAAATGTTCTTATATAAATTTCAGTGTTGATAATAATTGTAAAAAAAAACAAACCGGCTTCTTTAAAACCTGGTGCACTAAAAAGCCTGAAATAATATTTCTATTACCACCTCTACCTACCCCTTCGGGAAAACCAGACGTGATGGTGTGTTATCGAGTATTTGGGGTCTAGCTACTGTAAGGTAGCTACTACGAAGTCGCGGGTACAGCTAGTCTTTTTATACTATGATAGGAATAATTTTGTGCAAAAATATTAGGCGATTAGGAATATACTTACATAAACTTAAAAAAAAACAACGTAATAATATTTTTGCTAATATTTTCGCTTTGAAAATTAATATTTGTAGGTAATTAATGATATATTAATTTCAAGAGCTGCTTACCTAGTGTGATTTGGTTGGCACAAACACGTCGCAGTGGAAATATTACGAATAGCTTGGTAGGTAATTTATATTTATACCGTCCGATTTAATATATTATGATCAATTCAAGTGTAAACAATGCATTGAATATGATAAGTGCTTACCTACATTGTTAAGGTTACAAGGTGTAAAATAGGTGCTTGCGTAAAACTGGGGATAGGACTAGGAATAATACATTTAAAAAATTCTAAAAAAATGACTTTAAAAAAACCTGGAGCACTAAAAAGCCTGAAATAATATTTCTATTACCACCACTGCCTACCCCTTTCGTGAAAATCAGGCTTGATGGTGTGTTATCGAGTATTTGGGGTCGGTGCCAATCTATCTTCTTACTTTTATAGTAGGTACCTAAACTTGGCATACCTACTAAGATTGGCACCGACTCCAAATACTCGATAACACACCATCAAGCCCCCGAATGACCTTTGACCTCAAGTAACCTTTGATATGGAATGTCATTTGACCTCGAATGAACATGACATTTGACTTTGACCTTGACCTTTTGACCTTGTTAAATGCTTGGACAGGTTCGGTTAGGTTAGGTTAGAACAGTGACCATAACGCGCGAGCCGAGCGAGCGAAGCGAGCGTGTCGCGGCAGCGGCCGGCGAAGCGCCAGAGCCAAATAGTACCTATTTGGTTATTTTTAAAAACCGCGGTCCGTGACCTTGGGATCAAAGGTCATTCAAGGTCAAGGTCAAAGTCAAATGTCAATTTCATTTGACGTCTAATGATCTTCGATGTCTAAGGTTACTTGAGGTCAAAGGTCATTCGGGTTAAAGGTCAAAGGTCATTCGAGGTCAAAGTAGACCCGTGTCCTTTTCCCCACCATTATACTCAAACCTAAACCTAATAGCGCCCCTAAGGATACACATTGACCGTCACAACCCATCTAGGTGTAAAGTTCTCATCAATACAAATTAATCAAGCCCAAACACCAGGTAATTGCTGTAAATCGTTGAGGAGTTCCCTCGACTGTCTCTCGGCTCCATCATCAGATCGACTCCAGACCTTCATTAAATAGTAGTGCTTTAAAATACTTAATGAATAAATTAACAAACGCACTAGTCGCAACTACGATTTTTGAAGGTTCTCGATTCCCCGATTTCTCTGAGATGCTATTATCAGATCCTGGTTTCCATATCATGGTACCACCCATGGTTGGGATATCTCCTTTCCAACAAAAAAATAACCATCAAAATCGGTTCATAAATGACGAAGTTATCCGCGAAGAAACATTATAAAAAAAATCGAATTAAGAAACCCCCTCCTATTTGAGGTCGGTTTAAAAATCACACTCTAAAATGTATGGAACAAGAAAATATTCTCATCTGGAGGATAGCCGTGGTACGTGGTTATATTCCACTTAGCCCTAAAGTACCTAAACGGACCAAGGCTATCCTCTAGATGAGCATATTTTCTTGTTTAATACATTTTAGAACGTTTTTCAGTCGTCGGGTTTTTAAACTTACATAAAAAAATAGTTGATGAAGTCGCGGGCAAAAGCTAACCGCGGCTACAGACTCTCTAGGAGGCATGAGGAGGCGACGCGAGCACGAGAGTGTAGATTGCGCGCTCGCCTCCTCTTGTATGTCTCGCCTCGCCTCCGGCGTGCTCCGCTCCGTGTCGGTTTTTTTGACCGGAGTCAAAGGACGCGTGGCGGGAGGCGGGCGAACCAAGTGTTGGGAAAATTAATTAATTGTATTTTTACAATTAACAATTAATTAATTGTAATTCTCCCAATTAACAATTTTTATTTACGTGGAGGGGGGGAATAGGAATGGGGTTGAGGGGGTAGAGGAAGAGTAGGGGGGATTTGGGATTCTGGCTCTATATACCTACCTACCTAAACACGCATTCACCGAAGTAGTATCTAATTCTATATGCCTATTTATCTATACATGCATCCACCTAAATAGATATCTGTGTACATGTACCTATTGTACGAGGCTAATAATTGTTAGTTGTAATAGATTTTTTCACAGTTAAAAAAAATAATTGCAATTGATTTTAATTGAACCTCACAATTAATGTACTCTAATCTAAATAAATTAATTGCAGAGTGCAACAATTACGATTAAAAGTTTAATTGATTGAAAATTTAATCAATAATTAGTGCCCAACTCTGTCACTGAATAAAACGAGAGTGTGGATGGGTAGCACTCCTGTAGCCTCCGAGTGGCGCGTCTCGCGCGAGGCCCTCCACAAGGCGTATTCGCGAGAGTGTATTTGCCCCATAAGATTTAATCATTTTTAATTCACAACTCATTCAAATCTACACAAGTAGGTAGGTACCTATTTTGCCAATTAAAATTTATCAAGGTCGCACGTAGCATGACGTTCTATTGTAGTTAACTAAATACATTTAAATTTTTAAAATCATGGAATATGCGTATTCATTTGAATGTGCTATAAAGTAGGTACACACTTATTTACTTATGATCAGGTGCGCGCTTAGACTATAACGATGGAAATAACATCGTGTCTGTGTGCACGAGACGCACGGGCACGGAGCATGGATCGCATGAATGGCTGCGTCTACACCAGGCGCACACTGCGCCCAATCACTCAAACGCAAAGACATAATGTCATAACACGAGTGCTCGGGCGAGGCATGCGACTCGCAACGCCTCGCATCATCTGGATGCACCAAATCAAAGTCGCCCTCGACTGAACAGGTATAGGTCACTCAACGTTCACGCCTCTTAGCGGTATCAGAAGTCTCGTTGTCTTGAATCTTTTTTTATGACAGAAGCTACAAAATAAAGAAGTTATTCGTCAACTGGCGAGCGTGGAACTCGCGAGTGCGCGCGAGTTGGCATCTACCGATTTTACCTATATTTTTGTATTTATTAACTTAAATAATTTAAGAACTAAAAGCCAGCTTCGAGTCTAGCAAATAGGCGCTTCAGTATCCTTCTTTCGAAGCACCTCGACGTCTTACGTCGTACTTTTTTAAAATTGAGGCCATAATGCCACCATATTGTTTTTTTTTATATATTGTCACTGTTATTCGGGTTGGGATACTAACGAAAGCCAAATACAAATCTGTTGAGGCATTTAAAAGTTATGGTGGAATCTTTATTCTACTCCACTCCATTTTGGGCAGTCGTGTAATAAAAAGGAAGAAACCAATAAAAGTTGTATAGAAATCCAAAGGCGGTTTTATTGAAGAGATTTTATTAAGACCTATTAATTACCAACAAGAAACAATAAATTATAAACAAAAAACAAAATCCGGCCTGCGTAAATAAAGAGAAAAGCAAGTTAATTACAGGCGGCAAACGATTCTTCTTCTTTCTTTAAAAGATAATTTATTTGGATATTATTTATCTTAATTGACCTTCGGCGTTCACAAGGTAAGTGACACAAGTGTTCCTGTTCTCGAATTTGTCCAGTATGTCGGGATGTAGATGTTGATTGATGACAGCCGCGCATTGCATGTCGGAGGCGGCGTGCGCGAGGCCCGCCCGCAGCTGGTGCAGCACGACGGGCTGCCGGGAGTACCGCTGCAGGGCGCCTGCCGGCAGCGGCTGCGACGCGGCAGCGCGCAGCAGCACCACTCGCGAGCGCAGCGCTCTCACTGGGCTCTCGGAGCGCCTCGACTGCGTGACGCGCGCCAGCGCCGCTTCTATGAGAGCGCGCGCGTATTGCGCGGAGTGCGGCACGCGGCCCAGCAGGCTCCGCACGGTCGCGTCCACCTTCTGCGGCCAAGTGGCGGCGGCCTGCAGCTCGCCCTGCAGCCGCGCGGCGGCGGCGGCGGCGTCGCGCGCCATCAGCCGGGACATGTGCCGCACCACCGCCTCCTGCAGCTGCTCCTCGCTCGCGTACTCGCGCAGTACCAGCTCCACCTCTACTCTCAACTCGTCCGGCATGTAGCCGATGCAGAACACGGTACCGATCAGTCCTGCAAATAAAAAAACGAGCCAAGTGCGTGTCAGACTCCCACATAAAGGGTTCCGTACCACCGTAGAATATAAAGAAACATCCCAAAAATGGTGATCTTTTGAGTCACATGTTGAAGTATTTTGTAAGGAAACCGACCATAAAAATGCATAATATCGTTGAATAATTAAAAACTAAAACCCGACTACTGAAAAATCGCGCTCTAAAAAGTATGAAACAAGAAAATATTCTCATCTAGAGGATGGTCCGAGGTCATATGCCATTTTGCCCTGAAGGACCTACACGGACCACAGCTAGCCTTCAATCTGTTGTGGTTCTTTCGATGTCGCCGTTTTATTGTTAACAAAATAGTGTACCTTGCTCCTCCAAAATAGAAGCAGTCTCGAGTGCCACCTCAACTCCACTCTCATAGCCCAATAGGTAGAAATTGTTTTTGATTTCTACCTTCGTCAGCAAAATCTGGGGAAAATTAATAGGTAAAAAAATATAATCGTTCCGCCAAAATGTTTATAGATTTTAGCCAGTTTACAGGTTTACAAAGCATTTATAGAAACAAAAAAATATTTTGTAATGCCAGTGTAAGTCCATCATAGTTTTTATTAATTTAGGGGTTAGTGTTTACCGCATTTCAGCCTATTATTATCCTGTCCCAGTCCTAGGCAAATACTACTACTCTATGCCTGGCACTGTGCACAGGTACTGCTCGCCCGTATCCAGCTATGTATACCTGTGCGTATCTGTGCGCCAGTTCTGTCGGCGTCTCGTGCGGGTTGTCGAGCCCCGGCTGCAGCGCCAGCGCCGGCAGCTTGAGGCGCTCGCACAGCGCGCGGAACCGCTCGTGGTGCCCCTCCATGCCCGGCACTATGCACAGGTACTGCTCGCTCGTGTCCAGCTCCTCATCTCGCTGAAATTATAGCATCCGGTCATGGTATTCGTGGCATATATTATTATTACTTATTTTATGTGGTGGTATCAAAAAATTCGTGGATGGCCTATTGGTAACCTGCATACATTTCGGTTAACACTAGTAACAGCCTAGACATTTTTTGTTATGGCCTATGTCCCAAGCCGCTGCCTGCCTGTGATTTACCTATAAATTATTGCCTCACGTATATTATTGATGGAATCAGGCGTAACTTTGCGGAAATCTATTGTTAAACAATTATAGAGAGGGACCTACCACTCACCCTCGGAATTGTCAACCTTCAAAATTATAAACCAAATTAGTTGATCGATAATAGAAGAGGCCAACAAGACCGAACTCCCTGTCAGTCGAAAGTATGTCTGTCATGAGTCATGGAGGTCAGGTCTTGTTGGTCTCTTCTATTATCGATCAATTAATTTGGTTTATAATTTCGAAGGTTGACAATTCCGAGGGTGAGTGGTGGGTCCCTCTCTATAATTGTTTCACATGTATCAGTCACAACAGCCAACACTCGGGAAAGAAACATAAGGACTCGTACCATCATAACAGAATTGTAGAGGGTTGAGAGGAACACCATTTCAGTTGTAGCCAGAATCTCATCCAAGTCTACGTAGGAGAAGAAGCTCGCCAAGCCTTGTGTATTTTCCGCTTTGAATTCTGTACTATCCAGTTCACGTAATCTACAAAAGCAAGAAGATATTTCGGCACATTATTGCTTTCCGTATAGGAAGGTATGTTATCATTGAATTAAAAAGTAACTTACTCTCTAATGGACAGCGTTGGTAATTCTTTCTCGCTCAGTGTAATATTGTGCTGGTTTCGCAGGTAAACAGAAATGATTTTCGACTTATGCTCTTCGAGACCCAACTCTTCTAAAGTGGCGTCCACCGACGTCTCTTCCGTTATTTGCAAGTCTGTAAATTTAGGTAACTCCAGTAAAATCAATTGTGCCCGCAACTTTGTTGATTCCCGAATCGAATCCAGGAATTCATGGTCGGCGGGATGAGTTGGGATAATTGGATCATAGCGGTAGACTATACGTAGTAGGTAAAATACATATTAGAATGTAAGTTATTTTAGGTAAGTTCATTATTTGTTGCCGGATTTAAAAATAACCGGACAAGTGCGAGAAGGACTCGCGCTCTGAGGGTACCATACAAAATTTTGTTGTATGTTAAGTCCCTTGTTCTGGGACACTTGATCCGGGTATCGGGTAGACATGATCATAGGGGATTCTTTTGTAACATCTTGTCAATTCGGATAAGTAAATATACAATCAAAAAACATTTCAAGGGACACTTGATCCCTCTGTATACATGTCTGAGGTTTTGTTCCTGGGATCAAGTCTACCCGTGCTTGCCATGATCAAGTGTACCCTTGAGCGAGATTTTACAAAAACTATTTGTTTAAATAAAAAAAAAAATCAAGAGAAAACCTCTTTACACACACTTCAACTAATCAGTTTTCATTAGTTTTCTTTGTAATCCGTAATTTATTTATTTTAATATCTGAAAATAACGATTAAAATACTCGCAATAAAAGATGTTGGCCCGCCGCACACGAAAACACGCCACTGCTCTGAAGTTGTCGATTATTTACTTTCAAAATGACGTTGGGTCACCGACAATGATAGTTGAGATTATGGATGCATGTAGTGATATTACAAATAGCCTTTAGTTTTTGATTTATGGCCTGATGACCAAATCTCCCATGGGATCAAGTGTCCTCAGTCACCCCTAATATTTGATCATGATAACTAATAATGTAGGGGAAAAAAAAATTGCCCGACCTTTTTTTAAGGTTGGTCCTTGGGCCATGAGAACACCTTTTGTTTACCTCATTCGGCCTTCGGCTTTCTTGCACGGCCTGACTGTAGGATTCAAGGGGCCTTCGGGAAAAGGGAGGCAGCTAATCGTTCCCCATGTAGGAAGCGAAGACGGATTATTAATATTTGAAGCCAAAAAGGGATTGAAAGATTATCATATAGAAAATAATGCTGAGAAATACAAAAATTGGTTTAAATTAGTTCTCCTAAAGCTCCAGGACAATGCAGTTGTACCTAATAATTGACAATGCACCGTATCACTCACGAAGACAGGCTCAAACGTCGAATGAAAGAATGGCTGCAATAAAAAATACACCATATGCACCCCAAGAGCGAGCCCCACCACTGCGAGCTCAACCCAATTGAGGTAATCTGGGCTCAGGTAGGGGCATGGCGCGAGAAATAATAAAACTTTGAAAATGAACGAAGTCCAAAACTTATTGAGGAGGCTTCGTCAGGTGACTCCTCCTCAGCGATGGAAAGATTGCATTGCACACATAACTAAAGAAGAGGACAAAATATGCCATCTCAGTATGCCTGTATAATGGACGACGTAACCGAAAAATTTACGGTTTAAGTTAATAAGGACAGTGATGATTCCGAACATTCGGAAAGTAAATAAATAAAACGTCTAATAATGCTGTTTTATTGAATTATTTCTTAGTACTTGTTGGAAATAAGCCAATAAAGACTAGATAAAAGTATGAAGATATATTTAATAATGAAATAATACACTTTATACGTATATAACTCCTTACTCGATTTTGCCAGTTCATTATTATACATTTTAAAGATTTCATCGAATTCCAGAAGTTAGCTCTAGGTTTATGCGATTTTGCAGAAAAACTTAAAAATATTAGTCAAATATCGTACGGTTTTTCGATAAGTTCCGATTGCTGGACATCACTATTTAAAAATGGCGATAACCTAGCAACACTGTTAATGTGAAATTGGTCTCCGGAATTGAAAAACGCACCATAGATAAGTACTCATCCCAAGATTCGAGTCTAGACGTTTTATGCCTGTTTTCGGAAAAATACATAATTACAACGCCTAAGTTTGTATTTTTCCGAAAACAGGCATAAAACGTCTAGACTCGAATCTCGGGATGATTACTTATCAAAAACATAATAAAATTTGTACGGAACCCTCAGGGCACGAGGCCTACTCGCACTTGTCCGTTTTTTTTATTTGTAATGAGTAGCCTAAATTCAAATTTTCATGTCTCTAGCTTCAGAAAAATTGGCACCTCCATACAAACTGCCACCCCTTATTTTACCCCCTTAGGGGTGGGATTTCCGAAAACACTGAAATTGGTTTTTCTTATTTGGAATCAATAGCTTTTACAAATTTTCATGTTTCTAACGTCAGAAATGAGGGACTTTCATACAAACATCCACCCTTTATATTACCCCCTTAGGGGTGCAATTTCCTAAAAATCCTTCCTACGCTCTTCTTCTACGCCACAAATTAGAGAAGTTGACAGATGTAGTCTTGGCAACAAACGAAGTGAAGCCAGGTAGCATTATATGTGTGCGTGTAAAGTTGTGTAGTTATAGGGCGAGATTGTATTCGCTTTTTTGTTTTGTATTTGCTTTGGTGGCTTTACTTTCGTGTTCTATGCGCTCCATCTGTAGCTCCTAAATCTGTGTTCTACGCTATAAAAGGGATCTACTGTTAAAAAATCATGTTTCTAAGAGCAGCGGTTAGGGATGTGCCTCGAACAAAGTAACAAAATGGACCCGCTACACGCATAATTCAACGAACAAAATGTTCTGTTAATTCTTGGGGGAGGGGAGGTAACCACTACATTAAAATTGACGCACACTTACTCAAAACATTTTGTGTCATTATAAACGCACACGTAAAGAAATGTGCAACACTAGTATATTTTACGCACACTAAAAGATCTAATACGTCAACATACAAAATTTTACTACTGTAGGACCATCGGTGTAATAGGGAGAATACCACTATCGATATTTCTAATTAGCTATATCGATAGTTTCATATACTCATTATTACATTTATAGCTGTCATTATAATCTACTGAAACAGCTGAACAAGAAATAATGAGTAACTCACGAGGCGTAAATATTCAACGGAAACAAGATGATTCCGGGTACATCCCAATTCAGTTCCTTGAAAATGAGATTATCTAAAAAATAAGTATCTAATGTTCCCAAATAAGCTGTTTCATCCCCCCCCACTCCCACTCGACCAGCGCCATCTGCTGCCACTGGCCTGGCTGATATATTTTGTTAGGTAGGTACGTATAAACGTAATAGGTATTATTATACCAATGTCATCATCATCATCATTTCAGCCAAAAGACGTCCACTGTTGGACATAGGCCTCTCCCAAGGTTTATTATACACTATATATATTATATTTTTATCGATACCGGTCTGCAATCATAAATAAACACTACTACAACACTGTTCAAATCAAAAAGTATATAGAACAAAATAAAATCTTGCAACACTAATACGACTGAATAATTTTGATACTTGATTTATTATTTTCCATATTATTTATTATTCATAATGCAAGCGCAAGCACTTTTAAGTTTTCTTTGATGTTGGTCAATAAGATAATATTTGTTATACATATATTTATGCCATATGTGATTCATCGCCTCAGTAGCAGATGCTGCCTGCTTCTGGGTCATATGGACCCGGAGCAGTGTCAGGTTCGATTCCGTTTATCAAGATCAAGAATTTATCGAGATCGTATTTATCTGAATTGTTTCGATAGTGGGTGTTTTTTTTCAACATGAGTTAGTTAATATTTTTTTGTATTTTAGGAAAATAAAACAAACATCATAGCTACTGCGTTTTTTAATTAGCAAGAGACTATCCTTAGACAGCCCTGGCAGTTACAAAATGTTGATAAAGCTGCAAGAGATGTTGTACATTCAAAAGATCTTGGTCTAAATATTCAACTCCTGATAAATCCATATATTGGCGTGGGCCTGCCGCTGCCTCATCAACTCATCATCATCAGTCTCCACAGCATTGCTGTCATCTTGAAGATTTATTATTAATCGATTAATGTCATCGTAAAGAGCAATTTTCGACTATTCTTCTAACGGTACCTGAAAAATAAAATAATTCAATAAAATATCATTTCTTTAATGCTTTAAGATTATTTGTTTATTTAGTAATTAAGTAACGATGTTAACTGACAAGCAAACATATAAAAATAAAGCAACCTTAGTTTATGTATTGGTCGAGATGAAAGCAACACATAAAAATAATGCGCAAGTATCAAGTGTGTTCAATCGAATGTACCTCTAAGCGATCAATGTATATTTACTGAAAAACCTGTAAACTGAAGCTTTGAGCCTGCCTTTGTATACAATAAACACATTATTTAACTTAAAAACTGTAAAATAAACTGCTTATATACCTATAATATCAGCGGTTCTTTGGTAAACATGGTCGAGTTCTGACAAAATATTTTGCACCTCAAATTCCGCGAGACACCGCCTGTAAACTTTGTGAATCACCTCTCTTGTTGAATTACTAATGATTTATTCATTGTAAATCGTTTTTAACGTTCTGCGACTGGTTTATCACCGCGTAATTCAGTATTTATCCGCTTGTTTACAAAGTTCAAATACTTGACAATTATTTGACAAATAAAAAATACAGTTGCCAGGGTAGAAAAGATTCGTCTATGGTCACAGTAGACTATTCGATTAATTCGTACTCGATTAATTGTATCGATAATGTTTTCGATTCTTATGACATTTAATATTTTAATGAATGTAATAGAAAAATGGCATTAATTACATCAAAAATACTTACATATGAAATGTTACCCCATCTTTTTAACCGACTTCAAAAAAGGAGGAGGTTCTATGTTCGGCTGTATGTATGTTTTTTTTTTTTTTTTTTTTTTTTTTTTTGTATGTATGTTCACCGATTTCTCCGCCATTTATGAACCGATTTGAAAAATTCTTTTGCTGTTCGGTAAATCGTAGCTCCAAGTTGGTCCCATAAAAAAATAATTCCTAGAATCAACCCCTAAGGGGGTAATTTTGGGGGGTGAAGGTCGTCTGAAAAAAAATTTTTTGTCCGATTGACTTGAAACTTTATATGTATATTTTGCATAAGAAATAATGAAACTCATGTTTCAGGATTTTAGAAAAATCCCCCCCCAAAGGGGTAAAACGAGGTGTTGAAGTTTGTATGGAGAGTTACTGTATATCTCTAACGTTTATGAACCAATTATTCTTTTTTAACTGTTATTTGGTAGGTGACTAAGTTGTTTTGGTCCCATAAAAAAATCATTTCGGAAATCTACCCCCAAAGGGGGAAACTAGGGGTAGAAGTACGGTAGAAAAATATATTTGTGTCCGATTGACTTGAAACTTAGTATGTATACTCCATATAATAAACTAAGAAACTTTTGTTTTGGAATCTTGGAAAAGTCACCCCCCAAAGGGGTTATTTGGGGTGATAAAGTTTGTATGGCGCCACTAAAAATCATGAAATAAAATTAGTTTTATAAAAAAATAAAAACCGACTTCAAAAAAACCTGTAGCACTAAAAAGCCTGAAATAATATTTCTATTACCACCACTGCCTACCCCTTCGGGAAAATCAGGCGTGATGATGTGTTATCGAGTATTTGGAGTCGGTGCCAATCTTGGTATGCCGAGTCTACCTACTATAAAAGTAAGAAGATAGATTGGCACCGACTCCAAATACTCGATAACACATCATCACGCCTGATTTTCCCGAAGGGGTAGGCAGTGGTGGTAATAGAAATATTATTTCAGGCTTTTTAGTGCTACAGGTTTTTTTGAAGTCGGTTTTTATTTTTTTTGTATATTACTATTTTTTGTAATTTCTTTGCACACGTTTAATGGGACAATTCGACATTTTTCACGGAGCACCTTACACCGCGAAAACGATACTTACTCTGATCAAATCGATTTCGAAAACAGTTTTTATATACGTGTCAGAGATTTTTGGTCTAGTACCTATAAAAAAAAGCTAGAGGGGAAGATCATGCGAAGCGCATCCTGAGTTAATACATCCATGGGCTGTGCACATATTGACAGACACACAGACAAATATAGAGGCATACGGACATCAAAGGTGACAAAGTGATTCTATGAGGGTTTCGTTTTTTGAATGTGAAAACACAATGAACAACTGGAATTGTTTCAAACCGGCAAGGTGTGCGATGTGGTGCAGCAGCGTGGTGGGGCGCGCACGCGGCGGCGCCGCGCGCAGCTCGCCGGGCCCGCAGAGCAGCGCGCGCTCCACCGCCTCCGCCGCCGACCGCCGCCACGCGCCGCGCACGCGCTCACTCACAACAACACCATCCTACAACAGTTCATAAATTTTCAATTTCAAAGGGAAACGGCCATGTCGCGTGTGTTACCGGGATGTTACTCGGAAAGTGTCTCACACATCTACTTACATCTTTCGGCTCATGTAGAGTTATGATCGTAGCTGGTAGTTGATTTCGTACTCGAGAAAGATAAGTAAATTCACCTATAGTATTATGTTTATTTGCAACGACGAAATATCTGGAATAAACCCAACTTTGTAATATTTGTCAAATGTTAACGAATATTTGTCAAACATTTGCAGTTTATTACTTACTTTATATTTGGGCATAATTGTTTCGAAGCTAAATCCAGAGAAGTCAGTAGTACTTCTTTAGCATCGTTTTCATCTACAATCACATATACGCCTTCCACTGATCCCAAATTAAGAGCGTTCCTCAGTAAGGTCTGAAAATCTTCTTCGGACTTCAAGTTCTCGGTGGAGAATTTCACTTTAACTCCGTGCCTCTGCCATGATCTATGAAAAAACAGAATTCTTTACGGCGAAAGAGTTCGAGGAGAACAAGTATGGAGAAGAGCGTGAAGAAGGTTCTCGATCAAAAGGATCATACAGAAAAAACAGGAAGACAGAAAACAAAGGTGACATAATATTATTGGAATCAATGTACATACGGAAACTTAAACAAGCTGTTTAAATAAAT
This sequence comes from Drymonia ruficornis, assembly GCA_947859195.1. Classification (NCBI taxonomy): domain Eukaryota; kingdom Metazoa; phylum Arthropoda; class Insecta; order Lepidoptera; family Notodontidae; genus Drymonia; species Drymonia ruficornis. The sequence continues at coordinate 3,044,977 of OX401924.1, read as the reverse complement.
AAATCTTGCCAGATTAACCCACCAATTGTAAGGTCCGAGACTAAGCAACGCAAATAACGAAAAGGCCGTTTCAGAAATTTTCCTCTACAGTTACTCGATTCAGTGAGACGAGCGGCCTACGCTAAAACGACTGCGTCAAACGGTCGTCAATTCAGTCGATCGGTATTTTCAGTTTTACTCTTCGTAATCTTACCGTTTCTTAACTTCGAGGTACGATATCGAGTGTGTATTGCTATGTAGATACAGCTTTGTAGCGCCCCGGCTCACGAGTCTATCGGCCATTTGCAAACCGAATGATTTGTTGTCACACAGCACCAGCTGACAATGTTCTGGATTGCATGTTAAACTGCAATTGAGAAAGATACAAATTATATCGAGTCGTAGGCAAAGAAATTGGAATAAATAGCTCGTAGGTAATAGCAAGATTTCTGAGGGCTTGTGAGATAGAGAGTAGAAGGCATCTTGAAGGTCAGACGTAGAAAAGTCTGTCTTACAATCCTATTTCCCAATTTGTTTTGCCGGCTTCTAACATACAATTTATAGGAACTACTCTATCCCTGATCTAGTTTCCGGTAATCTTTCTAGTAAGATCTTGGAATGCATACAACTGTCGCTCAGTCGTACATATCTAGATTTGGCTGTTGTTGAGCGACTGAGCGACCGTTGTGTGCATTCCAAGATCTTACTAGAAAGATTACCGGAAACTAGATCAGGGATAGAGTGGTTCCTGTAAATTGTATGTGTACCGTGGTTGCACGTGGTGGGCTATGTCCCGCACGCGCAGCAGCGCGCGGCCGCGGTGCTGGCTGGCGGCGAGCAGGCGCAGCGCGCGCGCCGCCTCGCCCGCCGCGAACGACACGCGCGACAGCGGCCGCACGTACCCGCGCGCGATGCCCTCGCTCACCAGCACTTGCAGGGTCTAGAACATTACAAATGGAACTTCGCAACTAATGTACTTTGGTTGACAAGCATCACAAAATGAAAGATTTTTTAGAAACCAGGGGAAAATAATAATGCTTCTAATAAACTAATTCGTCTTCTTTACTTCACCACCTACATATTCCAAAAAAGCGTCTAATTATTATTGTCGCCCCTCAGTAGTTTCTAATATTTAGTGGCCATCATATACAGGGTTACTGGTAATTCGACGTATATCCGAAAGGAGCTGATAGAGGGGCTCAAAAGCAACAATTTGAACCCCCCATATGTATGGCCGAAATTCAGTAGTTTTCGAGATATTTGAATTTCAAAGGTTTTTTGATATTTTACCAGAATTTGACACTTAATCCCAATTTATTTAAAAAGTACGCATCGAATGGGCTCCAATCAAACTTAATTTTGTGCCCAACACTTGAAATGACCTAATACGATCATTAAAAGTACAAAATTAACATAAAAAATAAAATTATGAGCCATTACAAAAATAATTCATATCAAAATTTTAAGTTTCTGCTACAAATAATGTTCTATCGCTTTAAAAATACTATGGCACCGATCGTAAAAATAGCTATAAAAACTTGCTCATATCCTAGGCTATCCAGAAAGGTATAAAAATCAATGTAAAGATACGTAATTCGTAACATAGGATGTGTGTATCTCTGCGCTGGTAGGAAAAACGTGTTGGTTTATTGTTTAGGGTCAACGCTAGGACTAAGGATTTTACCTCATTTCAGTCTCTTTTCTTTTCATTAAAGCACTAATTACACTCGGCGAGGTGCGCACGTGGGAAAAGACTAGTTAGTTGTTTGTTAAATTGTTAGTGAGTCTCGACTTTACGCCGCGCAACCACGTGTGTTGTTACTTGCTACTACCCAAACTCTCATCGCAATAAGTAGTTAATTATCTTTATTTTTCTTGTTATTTTTATTGCGAATTCCTCTCACAGAAGATCAGCGTGAAGAAGCAAATGTAGCTGGATTTCGTAAGATAAGTGAGAGAGCCGGAATCCCAACCCCTATCTATCCCACTCCCCTTCAGGTTGACAACGTACGTGCGATGCCTTTGGTATTGCAAGCATCTATAAGCTACGTACGGTAACTGCTTAACATCGGGCGGACCGTACGCTTGTATGCTGCCTTAGTTGTCTAAATAAAGTATGTCTGTATCAGTCGGGTATTTACTCTGCAGTATCACGACTGAGCGGTTGGAATCCGGAGCTCAATATCTAAGTTTGTACTTGATACCCACCACATTACTAATTCAAAGTTAGCAGGTCCTCCAGACTCACGGTTTTGGCAGGCCATTACCCAGCAGCATTAGGCGTGAGAATTTAAAGTCTGGAGTTCAATGTCTAATTTTCTACTTGATACCCACATTATTAATTTAAAGTAAGCAGGTCCTACAGACTTATGTTTTGGCCAGGCAGTTACCCAGTAGCATCAGTCCTGAGGGGTTGGAACTTGGAGTCCAAAGTTTAACGCCTAAGTTTCAAGTTATTACTAATAAAAACTCAACAGGTCCTTTAGACTCACGGCTTAGATAGGCAGCTGCCCTGCGGCATCAGGACTGTGGAGATAGAGTCCGGAGTTAACGTCTAAGATTCCACGTGATACATTTCTAATTCAAATTAAACGCATCCTCCACATTCACGGTTGAGGTAGGCAGGCAGTACCCCTGCAGCATCGTGTTTAAAGATCGAGCGTTGAAATTATAATATTGTATTGTCATGGGGGATCCGTGTGCAAGGTTTCATTATTATTTCATCACATTTCTTGAAGCAAAACCCGCTATTTTTGACGTACTTACATCTATACGCTAAAAACTAAATTTCTTGAAGCAAGTGGAAGAAAGAAGATGAAGGTACCTATTTAATTTTGCCATGAGGTAGGAGCAGGCCAGGCTTAGCATGAATTTAACTCATAGACGAGTGACATCTAGTTAAGAAAAATAAAACTTTAGACTATAACGCAGCAATGAAATATTTATTACTTATCTAATCCAAATAGCCACTATCCAATAGACAGTACTTAGGCCACCTAGTATTAGCGCTCACGCGTAAGCTTTCGCTCAACACATCCGCTGGCTGACACACCAAGTACCGTGCGAGAGCGTGATGACGCAATCACTAAATCGCTCCATCTTGCTCTCTCGCTGCGAGCTCTCTCGATTGCGTGCAGAGATCGCGTATTATTATGAGTATTACGATTTACTAAGTGTGATAGCCGACTAGTCTTCTAGTCCAAGTATATGATATTTTTGTGTTAAATTATTGAGATAACGTATTTTTGTGTCATTAGTAATTACAGATTAAATGCCTAAGTGTAGGTACGTAGCAACCAAATTGTAAATCAATGATCTCAAGTCGAGTCGAGTCATAGTATGGATTTGAGGGCTAAGTACGCGAACCATAGTCGATAAGTAATTGAGACTAGGTGGAACGGGTGTTTGGATCACGTATTTTTAAATACTAAGAATAGGTGCACCTAGTCCCAAATTTACCTAGTATAACCCATCTCTACAATCTATGTCCCCCTCACAATTTTTATTTCAAAATATTTCGAATGTACAGACGCGACGTTTTTACATTCTTATTATAGGTATAATATATAGATTTACGGCCGAATATTCAAAGGCTACTTAAATATTTAAGTCCCACTTAGCAGTTTGAGACGTCGTTAACTGTCATTCTTTGTATGGCGTGTCAAAGTTAAGCAGCTCTCAAATTTAAGTTGCGTACGAGTATTCGGCCGTTAGAGGTTTACTTCTTGAATCTAAGTTACTAATATAGATGCTAAAAAATAACTGCGTGGCTGAACTGTATTTACAGTGGCTTACATCGAAGATTAAAGGTCAACGCTCATCTAACGCCTCCGCACCCGACCAGCACCGCCTCGCCACTCAGCGTCCACTAACTGAACCGGAAATAAGTGGACCACGCGCTAACCGCGCGGCGTTTAATCGTTGACCCCGCGCGGTCCACCGGGCGATCACGTGACTTTTATGGTGTAAAAGCAGCGTCCGCCCGCGGACCACCAGGCGACAACGAGTGGACGCCGAGCGGCGAGGCGGTGCTGGTAGGGTGCGGAGGCGTTAGGTGAGCGTTGACCTTTATAGTGGCTAAAATAGTATTTTTCATCACTCATACGCGGAAAGTAGGTCTAAAGGTGCCCGAAGAGCTGACAGATGGTGATACTTTTTAGGTCGGGCAAAATCGTGTTTCTGGATATACTATTGTGCCTGTTCTATCAACGATCTGTCCAATTATTTAAAAAAAACTAGTTTCTATTGAACCATGTTCGAACCAAAGCGAATGTAATAGTTCCAACCTTCTTAAAGCCATTCAATTCCAGCGCGATGTATAATTGAAATAACATAAAATATTAATTAAAGCATTTTTTTATGACTTTTTTATAACTTACTTGCAACTATTTCTTTAAAATAACATACATTTGGGCAAAATATTTACCATTTTCCCTAAATCAATCACAAATCGTTCCTCCTCCGAATCTATAAACACAGACTAAAACGCTAAAACCTTTCATAATGTTTGTAAAAGTACTGGCCTCTAAAAAAAACAAAGTGACAGTGTCAAAATATCAAAAAGCAAAATACACCATCTACGTCAGTAAGCATGTGTGTGTGTGTATGTGTAGTTTTTCACTTATTTTTTCTTTAGCTACTTAATAATAATAAAATAATTTAGCCCCTTTAACGTAGGTACCACTGCTGGGCACGGGCCTCCCCTCAATGAGAGGGGGATTCAGGCCATAATCCACCACGCTGGCCCAGTGCGGGTTGGTGGATTTCACATGTCTAAAGACATGCAGGTTTCCTCACGAAGTTTTCCTTCACCGTAAGCAAGTGATAATCATATTAAAGTTATGATTCACACATAGATTTCGAAAAATCCAGAGGTGTGAGCCAGGGTTTGATGAACCCATGACATCGGCTAGCAATATAAAATAAATCGTAATGGGATGCAGGACACAGGAAGAGAGGACAAAAATAAAACAGCGATTAGAAGCCGTGGGAGAAAACCTCGTCGTCGAGGAGGTGAAAAACAAGGATCCACTTTTGATCCTGAGAGACGTGTTAGCAGTGCACAGTGACGAGGAAGTCCTGAAAGCTTTCAGGAACCAAAACAGGAATGTTTTTCGCAACCTCGGCGACGGGGAGGAAAGGATGATGGTCAAGTACCGAAGGAAGGCCCGAAACCCACTAAACAAGCACATCATCCTCTGCGTCTCCCCCTCCATCTGGCAGAGAGCAGTGGAGAAACAGGAAATAAAAATAGATCTCCAAACGATCTACGTGGAAGATCAGACGCCTCTGGTGCAGTGCACGCGATGCCTGGGGTACGGGCATGGAAAGCGATTCTGTAAAGAGGAGGCGGACCTTTGCAGCCACTGCGGAGGTCCGCATCTCAGACCAGAATGCCCGGAAAGGCTAGTGGGTGAGGCACCAGTCTGCAAAAATTGCGTAAGAGCCAAGAAAGAGAACACAGCTCACAATGCTTTTAATGCCGACTGTCCAATCCGCAGGAAATGGGACCAATTGGCTAGGGCAACAGTAGCTTACTGCTAAGGTGGTTCCAGGCAACACTGTGCAAAAAACTTACCACACCAAGCAACACGTAACGCAACACATAACACAACACATACTCATAACACACACACTAACACACAACATAACAACACACAAACTGATACACCACAGGAAAACAAATATGGAACAACTTCGTGGAAAGTTGCTCCATATTTGGCAGGGTAATAAACTAAGTAAACAAACATCAACACACATAGCACACAACAAGAATCGGACATACACAAAAACAGCAGCCACTGTACCAGCCAGCAGGAACAAAACATTGTACAATAAAAACCGAAACCACAATAAAAAAGTTAAAATTGTATACCAAATTATGATAACAATATATAGTGAATATATAGATGGATATCATAGACAAAAGATATAAAATAGAACACAAGAAACAAGCAAAATGCACAATGTACCATTGTTAAGAAACTTGAAACAAAAGCTGTAAGTAAACGCAAAATATACATTAAGCACATACGCAACTACGCAATCTAATAAGAAATAGAATAAGAGATCATTAGTTAGAAATAACGTTGTAACCCATTTTTATAGATATATAGTAAACACATACATAAAAAAAATTATAAAAGTTAAATAGAAAATAAGATACCATGTAATCAAATAGAAATATAATTTAGTAAATAAGCAAAAATATGTTTTAGATTAAACTGTAAACTATGACAAGAACAATAAAGAACCACGTAGGAAGTTTGAGAACAATAAAAATAACAACTAGAACCTGCACGAAATATCCCACATAGAAAAAGTCCCTGATTATGTTAGGGGTAGCTCGCGGGCCGGGCCACAAAGCGCCCGGACGGGAAAAAAAAAAATAATAAAATAATAATAATAAAGAACCCATGACCTTAAGCCCGCAAGACGCGTGCTTAACCAATCGGCTACCACTGCTTGAGCTACTTAATTAATATTTTATTTTTACTTTCCTTGTATTCGTAATAAAAAGCACAGTGTTCACCTCGGGTTAAAGTAACTTATTATTGGTCCCTCGAAACCGGCTCGGGACCAATTAATAAGTTACTTTTCCCATCGGATAACAATGTACTATTTCAGACGCACATGAATAATGGCCGAGTTAGTAATTCAGAGGACAATGAATTTTTTTATGCTATTAAAAAGATTCGGTTCGGTCGGTTTAATTACATGCCATTACCTTCAGATCTTTGTAATTTTCATGCGAGAAGATAGAAGAGAAGTCAACGGCATAGTATGATCTTGCGAACATGAGGTGGTTCATTCCGAAGTTGTATTGATCATGGGTTTGAAGTTGAGTAGTATCAAACATTATTCCGTTCGCAGAACAGCAATTCATTGAAATCTGTAAAAAGAAAAACGGCAAATTTAGATAAATTCAAATGCAAGAAGTTTTGATCAGATTTATAGAAAGTGTCTCGTACATTTCTGAAGTCTCCAGATCCAGTGGTAATAATAAAATCGCAGCCTTTTCCCTTTGTTGTTTGTAGGACCATATCCCCGAAACTTTCGTCCCGAGAATTGCCAATATGACCATCTGAAATAATAATAGTAATAATAATATCCTGGGACATTTTTGTACACACGGTTACTTGATCCCAAACTAAGCAGAGCTTGTACTATGGAAACCAGATAACTGATATTACTACATATACTTACTATTTTTGTTTGTAAATACATACTTAATATACATATACACCCAGACTCGGGACATACAGACATGTTCATGCACACAAATGCATGTCCCGGGTAGGAATCGAACCTACGACCTGCAGCGTGAAAGTCGCCACCGCGCCAACCACGCCAACGGGCCCGCCAAATAGGGGCCCGTTATTTATTTATTTATTTATTTATAGGGGCTAATATGATAAATATAGACTATAAAAAACAAAGAATGGTTTTGATGCAACATGATACGGAATTCCATACATTTTTGAACATGATCCTTTAAATTTGAAAGCTGTAATATGTAAGCTGCATAGTAAATGAGCATGTAGCACTATTTTCCAGTTTAAAATTTAAAGATGAGGGTTCTATAAATACGGTGATTTTTTTTTTCAAAATGTTTACTCCCCTCGTCTAAGAGGAGATAGCCTCTAAACATGCCTCGTTAGGTGCCTATACCGTCTTGATGTCAGAAGATAAATAAAAACTAATAAAAAATGTGTTATAACTTGAACGCTCGAAGACAGAGTGGGAATGGCTTTGCGTGATGTGACGTAAAGATGATTCAATCGCGTAATTGAAATGGCTAATTCACCCTTCGATCATGATCGAAGGATATACCCGTCAGCACCTAAATGGTATCGACGAGACCATTGAAGATACTCTTCACACTCCTGTGTTTACCTTTGAGTTCCGGAAACATTTTTTTCAAAAAGGTTTTCTTGCTTGTGTCGCTAACAGTTGTAAACACTTGGCAGCTGAGAGCCAGTGCGATGGAGATGGCGGCTTGTCCCAACCCGCCGGCCCCTCCGTGGATGAGCACCGACATGCCAGGCCGCAGCTGAGCCTTGATGCCCTTTGGAAACATAGCAGGATGTAGAGTTGTGAGTGCGCATGGAGGTGACATATTTGAAAAGGCATATTCAATTCACTCACTAAGCAGTAGAAGGCGTGCGCGTATGCCAGCGGCACGGTGGCGGCGTCTTCCAGGCTCCAGTGCGCCGGCACCGGCCACAGCATCTCCGGTATAGCACGCACGCGGCTGCTGCACGACCCACTAGGCACTATGCCCATGACACGTTCACCACTAAGAAGAATTATCCTGATTAGAAAAACAAGCTTCTGTCGAAGAATCTATAATTTAATCTTCTTTTAATGATTAATTTCCTTTGTACTTACCTTTTTGTGGTCCCACTGAAGTCCATTCCGTAGCTGTTTTTAATATCTTTCTTGACGTCATTGTAATTCAATCCAGCGTAGTGAACCTGAAGATAAATCGTCTTTTAGGAGTCCATTAAGTAGGACACATAATTTGACAATTCAGTCACAGTTATCTTAGGTAATAGTGCTCAAAACAATAGGTATGCCACCCAAACAGTTTCTGTAAGAATAAGTCTCAGTCTCGAAATGGTACAGCAGTAAAAAATAAAAATAAATAATTTAAAAAATTAAAAAACACGACTGCCCTGCCAAAAAACGAATTAAAAAGTATAAAACAAGTGCAGTGTCATTTTAATTTACAGTTCGCTGACGGTGAGGGAAAACATCGTGAGGAAACCTACCTATCCCTCGGGATTAGGTAATAGTCAGTTCCTGTATACACGGCGACACGGTTCACCACCTGTCACGTTGGGTTCTGACTATCTAGTGAAACGTGGGCTTTGAGTTGGTTAATACCTCCACAATGTGGTGGTGTATGGCCACTCAAGCCTCTGACTACCCCCGAACGGGGATAAAAGTCGTGACGTTACATTACATTACAGTGTCATTTTTGGCAGGGCAGTTGTATTTTTTTATTTTTTAAATTATTTATTTTTATTTTATGCATTTTAGTACCAACAGCCAAAAATGAAATCTTTTTTTGCATGTACACCCTACCTATAGTTTGCGACAGGTCGAGATGACATTCGGGTTATGAGCTTTTTGCAGTATAAAATCCGAATCAAAATTAACAGGACCCGATAAACAATTAAAATCGGCCACAAAATTACTAAATTAAATGATTCTGTTGCGTTGCGGGTCCTGGTAATTTTGATTCGGATTTTATTCTGCAAAAAGCTCATAACCCGAATGTCATCTCGAACTGTCGCGAACTATATGTTAAATTATGCCTATAAATTCTACAGTTTTAGAATGTGCTCATCAAGGCCTTCCATTTGATACCCATATTGTAATAACGGAAGTTTTTTTTTTTCACATTTCAAATTGAGCCATAATGCTGCCATACATTTTTTTTTCAAAAATAATATACCCAGTGTTACCCGGAACGATGTAAGGATTCTAACGATACTCCATACATCCAAATCCATATAGGCATTTATAAGTTATGGTGGAATAAAGAATCTGACATACATACATACATACATACATGAACTCTAAACACATATACACTCCTTTTTTTGGACAGTCGTGTATAAAATTCGTGATACAACTATAAGTATAAGTACCAACTATAAGTACCAATAATTTTGACCCCCAAATTAATAGAAAGTTATGATTGACTTGCAGTGGAATTACAAATCACTATTGTTCCTAAAAATGTTTTTCATTACCATTGTAAATTGGCTAAAATCTCTACGAATTTGGGGGATAGTGTTCCCTGTGATAGTTTTCTGTAAGTTTCTATCAAAAACAAAGTGTTACCAACACTTGTATCATAAGGGACTAGCCGTTGAAGAATTTGAGCGGTTGAATAATGTAAATTGCAGATTTTTTTATTTTCTCGATTTTGACTAAGGTGTAGAGTTAGAAGCTTGGCTTTACATGACATCTGATAACTTTTTGACAGTGCGGTCTGGTCTCATCTTGGCAACATTTTACATGAAAATGTTTTTGGTGGGTAAGTAGGTATACAGGGTGTCCCAAAACTTTGCCACATGGAGGGGAAGTACCTTAAATATTGTAGATAGAGAATTTTACTGAATCAAGACTTCATTTTTATTTTATAAACAATACGAACTGCATTCAAAGATTTTTGAAAACTCGCTTGCCACTCTCGGGAATCGAACCGGCTAAAATCCGAAAAAATAACATCCTGTTCTTTTATGGCATCAATCGATAGGATCAATGATAAGAACCAAATCTCTCTAACAAAAATGGTAAATTAAATGAAAGGAAAACCATGAAATCTAAACTTATAAATTCATGAATTCAAAGATAAAGTGTATCCACAAAAAATGGAGCTAATTTCGAGCAATAAATTAGTTAGTTTACCATTTATTATTCGTTTAATTAAAATAAGTGAAGTTTTTATGGTTTCCCTTCATTTTGAAAACTCGCTTGCCACACTCGGGAATCGAACCGGCTAAAATCCGAATAATAACATTCTGTACATTTATAGCATCAATCGATAGGGTCAATCATAAGGATAAAATCTCTTTAAGAAACATAGTAAATTAAATGAAAGGAAACCCATAAAATCGTTACTTATTTTAATTTTCACTTATTTTAATTCTTATAAGTTAAGATATCACGGTTTTCCTTTCATTTAATTTCCCATGTTCGTTAGAGTGATTTGATCCTTGTGATTGATCCTATCGATTGATACCATAACAGTACAGGATGTTATTTTTTCGGATTTTAGCCGGTTCGATTCCCGAGTGTGGCAAGCGAGTTTTCAAAAATCCTTGAATGCAGTTCGTATTGTTTTTAAAATAAAAATGAAGTCTTCATTCAGTAAAATTATCTATCTACAATATTTAAGGTACTTCCCCTCCATGTGGCAAAGTTTTGGGACACCCTGTATACTAGGGGGTGCATTCCGAAATTCCGAAATTTCATAATTTCGAAATTTCGGACCATTTTTGCATAGTTTTCAATTTCGGAATTTCGGCCATTCAGTTTCGGAATCCGAAATTAAATTTAGTTTTTTAACAGCCGCCGTAATTCTTGAATAAATCATTTTTCCACTTCGTGCGCTATCCTAGAGTCTTTATATTGGAACTAGTACATTATAGAACTATTAAAATGCCTGTAGAATAATATCCCGCGACCAAAATTTTGAGAATAAAAGTACAAAAACATTATGTGAGAGAGATACTACTTATATTCCCAAAACTGTTCATATTTCCTGGAGGGGTTTATCAAGGCGGGGCAAAATTCGACAAGTTTCATCAAGTCTTTCAAATCAAAGGCTTGGGTCAGCCTGGACTTTCTCTCAGTTTTAACTTATTGAGCCTAAACATTGCGTAAAACTAGAGTCTATGAAACCAAACCCAAGAAAACGTCTGAACATTATCATAGAGGCACGAAATAGCTATAGAGGTAAATAATCAAAGAGAGCGAGGGTTATTATTATGTATGCGAGGGTATGTTATTAATCCGAATTTGATCAATAGTAGAAGATCCTATTTGCTAATCATGAGGTTAGGTTAGGCAGAGCCACGTACAGAGGACCTGATCATGAAGGTGAAGGCTAGAAATTAGTGGAATAGATCAACGGCACAGGAGTGAAATCAGTGTCGGGTAAGGAAAGAGCCCAGACTGTTTTTATTGTCCTTACGATATTTTACCAAAAAGATCCTAATTCTCTTTTAACCATTTCGCATAGACTTCCTTCTTTATCCTCTATTTATCTGTCTAACAGGACCGTTCCAGTTCGATCGTGCGGCCTTCTTAACGTCATCTTTTCATAGCACTTGAAGTCCCCTTAGTGGACATTTATTTTTCAATAGTCTCGAGTCTCCACTAGAGTAGCGATTTGCACCAAGATCCCTGATTTTGCTTAACATGACGAGTCCTTCATTCAATTTGAGGCAGGTTACTCGTTTGGAGACATCTCTGACTTTGCTTGCTGGTTCAGCTTGCTGAGGTCTTTAATAATATAGATCTAACTACGCCGATGAGACCGTCCAGCAATGTGGAGACTTTGCTTATTTTATCTTCTTCTTCTATTTAAGGCCCTTGTCATTGTAGCTGATGAAGCTATTTCCATCATTCCCAGTCTAGGGCAGTATCTTTCACCTCCTGATACGATATTATATCAACCTTAAAACAAATCTGGCTCATGTACCTAATTTATTCTTGGTCTTGCGTCTTCCTCATCATCGCTTTCCTCCTATATTTTCTTCTAAGATGGTTTTCTGTCTAAGTATTGTTTCTAAACGTTCTTCTTTATTTGACTCTCATTTGTAACATATTTTTTTGCATTACCCTTCATCACCACATTTGAAACGTTTCAATCTACCCTATGCTTGTACCTTTCAATGAGGGTCCACGATTCACACCCATATAGCGCTACGCTTTATTTTATTTATACAATTACGAAATTGCCTGAGCTGGGTCTGTGAAAATATTTTTGAAGGTGTCTGAATGAAATGGTTTTGGTTTGTTGTCTGTTTGTCTGTATATCTGTAATTATGTTCGAGCATCACAAGAAAATGGCTCAACCGATTCTCACGAAGTTTTCACTAAATATATCATCAAGATATTAGGGGTCGAGGTACAGAATAAAATCTAGCGCTAGTTGAAGCTGCGGCTGAAAGCTATTTTTCGTCGTAAAATGATTCGAAAACGACATTATCTATTGTTTTTTTTCGTAAAACACTAATGTATACTAAATATTTAAGATTTTACAGTAAAATTGCAATTTATAATCGATTTACCAAAATGTCGTTTCAATTTCGGAATTCCGAAATTTCGAAACTGACGAGCCCAATTTCGTAGGCCAATTCCGAAATTGAAAATCTATGAAACTGCACGCCCTAGTATATACTATATGTCGCAGGCAAATTGTATGATTTCCCATTTTATATACGGAGCCGTCCGTTTACAAACGCTCGCTGTTATTAAATATGCCTAAGGCAAAATGTAAATAGCCTTGTCATTATATGCCTCAACATTTAATGGACAATTCATACGCCGTTTACAAATTGCCGCGGCAAATTGAAGTATTAAGTTCTATTTTTTACCACGCGCATCGCTGCTGATCAAAACAAGAAAAATGGCGTCGAATAGCGAATGAACGCTAAGGTGTCCATGGAATCTGGTACTCGGAGGACTACTAAAAGTATAAATTCGCAATTTGAGTTACCAGCCGAGGTGGTTACCTATCAGTCAAAGTACTTAGGTAAAAAAGGTTACTTTTTTGGTTACGTTACACCCCAACCTGGATCTAAATAAGGATAGACGATGGCACGCGTGAGCGAGCGAAGCGAGCTCGGGAATTCGGGGCACTCGACTTGGCTGGGTTAGGTTCGAAGGGAATGACGGGGGTTAGCGAGCGAACGGAGCGAGCGAGGTATTCCCCGTCATTCCCTTCGTGTTAGGTTACTGATTACCCTGAACGTTGAAATAGGAGACACGCGAAGCATGGCTCCGTCGACTTTGTCATGGAGTAATATGGCTGGCAAGTGAAGGTCAGATAGCCTTAAAGTTCTAACCAAAATTCGGAGATACTTTCATCACGACCTTGAGGTTGGTTGACAGGGGTTGGGATGGTGTACTATTCAGGCAGAACAACCCAAGAAAGAAGATACTTAGTTGCTACCTACCTACATACGTCGTTAAGGTAGTGGTAATGGACTCCTACGGAAACCTATAATTTGCGTGGCCCGACACGCTCTTGAGTCTTGGCTGACTGAAATAAAGTCTGATTTGTCCAACCTGTTTTTTTATGATGGTCACCCTACAATTACAATCAATGTCGAGAATATAACAATTGAACGAGTTTCCAATTTGCCTTAGGCATATTTCATAACAGCGAGCGATTGTTAACGGACGCCGTATGTAAATTGCGAACTCATACAATTTGCCTGCGACATATACATATACAGGGTGAATTTAAAATCATGGGCATCCTTTTAAACTATGACACTACACATTATTCTGAATATTTTGGGAACATAAATACCAGCTAACTGTTAACATACCTTACCTGGGCAATCAATTTTTATCAATTAATTTGTTGATTAATATTCCCTAAATATTCTGAACCACATTGTGTAGAATCACCGTTTAAAAGGGATGCCCATGATTTAAAATTCACCCTTGTATAATATATTTTATAATAGGATCGTTTGGCAACAAAAAATATTTCGAGTTGACTAATCGTATTTCAGTACAAAATGCATAGGAAACGTTTTTGGCGATTTCTGTCATTGCTAGTACTCAAACCTTAAATGGTCCGATATATTCTTTTGATCCCTACATGAAATGGGATCGATAGGAATAAAAAATAAATTTGGTGTTTTAGCATTTTTTCGCTGACGGACCTTTTTTTCTAAAATCTGTGAATGCAGTTCAGAATATCTCAAAAAGTTAGGGAAGGTCTCCTAGGAACGATTTCCTCTAACTATAACAGTTAAGGTACCTGCCCTTACTGCCCCGTCTCAAAAATCCACCCTGTATAGGTAAGTCTCAAAACAAGCCGATAACTATACGAAAACAACTAGTGGAAACAACGTAAGAGCAACGACTGGTTTGAATTAGAGCACAGTACATTTTTCAGTTTCGAAAATGTACAAAAAACTGTGTTCCCGCTCGATTTCGACCTAACTGCTATACTTAGTACAAAATAAATTATATCCAAGAAATCATGGCATAGATTTCATTAGTGTTGAAAAAGTAGCCCAAATTGACCAAGCACCTTTGCGTATTAATAACTTCTCAAGTTGCTATTAGGTACATAGGTACCTATGCTTAGTGTAGACATTACAAACATTACAATTTTTTTATCTAAACTAATATTATAAAGAGGAAAGATTTGATTGTTTGTTTGTTTGCATTGAATAGGCTCCGAAACTACCGAACCGATTTAAAAAATTCTTTCACTGTTCTGCCGTCATAATTAAGAGTGCAGTACTTGCAAAATGGCGGTTTCGAGAAAAACGCGGAAAACATATTTTTAGTAATCTGTGCAAGATGTTCGTATTTTATAGCCATAAAAATATATCAAAAAATTAAGAAAAAAATCAGGCTTTTGAATGATATTTTTCTTTTATTTAATTTTTCAACCAATCCAAATATAATGCGTATTACTGCGTTTAGGTTTAGCATCAGGTCTTGTGGGAATCAGAGGCTACTAAAACTAAATGCAGTAGTTGCGCATATTACTGCATTATGGTCTAGCACATGTCGATTACTGCATTATCTGTTAGTATTAATTTCCATTTCTTATACTGAAGACTTAGTGGAAGTAGACTTAATTATCCTCGCACATAGTTTTAAAGTTCTTCCTAAGTTTTTGCTATGAGGTACCCGATCGAATGCCTTAGCGATATCTAGGCTTACAGCCAGAGCTTCCCCCTTACTCTCTATGGCAGGTGCCCACCGGTGACTCAGGTACACAATAAGGTCACCAGCACAACGACCTTTACGAAAACCGTATTCTTCAAGGTCTTCAAGGTTACTGTTGAGCTGGATGTTAATCACCTGCTCCATGACTTTGGAGAGTAAGGAAGTTATCGCAATTGGCTGGTAGTTGGATGGGTCAGTGCGATCCCCTTTTTTAGGGACTGGATGGACAAAGGCTACCTTCCACGAATACGGAACCACTCCAGTGTAGGAGAGCGAGAACAATCGCGTCAGTACCGGAGCCAACTCAGGAGCACACGTCTTAAGCACAATGGCTGGAATACCGTCGCTTTTAATGCGAGGGCGAGGGCTTTTAATGCTCTTCGCACTGCACGTTGTGTAAAGCGCACATCAGGCATGACGTGCGCGCATCGTGGGATAACAGATTGTGAGCTACCTCGGTCGTCAAGAGTCGAGTTCGACGCAAAAAGAGAGCACAGGAGATCGGCTTTCTCTTTTGCGGAATGTGCCAGCGAGTCGTCCGGTTTGCGCAAAGATGGTAAGGAGGGACGACAAAAGTTCGCCTCAACAGCTTTGGCGAGAGACCAGAAAGCGCGACTTCCAGAAGGAGGCTTAGGAGTCTCTCACCGACCCTGCGAATATGCTCAAACTTAACCCTAGCCATATTATGTTTCTTGCTGGATCTGGAGGCAGCATTGAAACGCTTCTTGAGGTCGGTGATATTAGGATCCTTCGCAACGCGAGCCGCAGCCCAAGCCCGACAGGCTACATGCTTTAGGCTAGAAACCTTAGCACATTGACTGTCGAACCAGGGTGGTTACTTTGAAAAACGAACGCTGACGGATAGTCCGAAGTACGGATACGTTACGTACAAAACCATGTCAAACGTAAAGAAGAAACGAAAGAAGAAATGTCAAATCACGACGATCCGTCAGCCGAACCGTTTCGTTTCGTATTTCGGAGTAGGCTAGCAGGGCCGCAAGCGGCCGCCAGTGCGGACGGTAGGTACTCGGAATGAAATATTTCATTCCCATCAATACCGTGTCCGCGACTGCTACAGCGCAGAGCGAGGGATCGTCCGACGAGAAGCAGAGCTGTCTCCGCGGGTACGATGCGTAAAATTGACGCAGACCATCCCAGTCTGCTGACTTGTAGTGCCACAATCGACGCGACCCTGAGATACAGGGATAACTGGAGTGCAGCGGCGCCTCAGAGTGAACCAGGCAGTGGTCAGATGAACATAAAGGTGCACCAACGGACACCTGGTAGCCATCCGGGTGTGAAGTCAGCAGCAGATCCAGCAAGGAAGGCGTATGATCCTCAAAGTCGGGTATGCGAGTAGGCTCGGACACCAGTTGAGTAGTGGCAATTACTGCACTTAGCTCTAGGGTATTCAAGAATATGCTAAAAAAGAATGCAGTACTTGCAAGCAAGTACTGCATTCTTTTTTAGCACATGTTCAATGCTGCGCTTGCCCATAGCATTGATACAATTTTCATGCAAGTACTGCGAAAATCGTTAGTTAGAAAACATACTTTCAGTGAAAATTTTCATGAAAATATATTTTTTCCACTTAGACGAACCTCTTGGGATGCCATTTCTGTGAAAAAGTGAAAATCCCAAAAATGTCGATTACTGCACTCTTAATTATCACGGCAGTGTTGGGAAGCTACACTATACGCGGGTGATAAGGCTATATTGTATTTTCAAAAAAAATTGGGATCATTACTAAAACTCCAATAATGTAACCCAAGGTGTAAAAAAATGGCCATAAAATGACTTTCATCGCATGCGCTACGGAAACTATTGAAGATAGAACACAGAAATGTTCTACAATATCAAAGAACACATCCATATCTACAAATACTTCGCGATACCATATGTCCAACTATTGTACTTTACGCCGCGCAACCACGTGTGTTGTTACTTGCTACTACCCAAACTCTCATCGCAATAATTCGTTAATCATCTTTATTGTTTTTGTTAGTATTATTGTATGAAGCCATGTTAATGACGATAAATTAAAAATAACAAGAACAATAAAGATATTTTACGAATTATTGCGATGAAAGTTTGGGTAGTAGCAAGTAACAACACACGTGGTTGCGCGGCGTAAAGTCGAGACTCACTAACAATTTAACAAACAACTAACTAGTATTTCCCCACCTGCGCACCTCGCCGAGTGTAATTAGTGCTTTAATGAAAAGAAAAGAGACTGGAATCAGATAAAATCCTTAGTCCTAGCGTCGACCCTAAACAATAAACCAACACGTTTTTCCTACCAGCGCAGAGATACACACATCCTATGTTACGAATTAAGTATCATTACATTAGTTTTTATACCTTTCTGTATATACTAAGATATGAGCGATTTTTAGAGCTATTTGTACGATCAGTGCCATAGTATTTTTTTAAGCGATAGAACATTATTTGTAGCCTAAACTGAAAATTTTTATATGAATTATTTTTGTAATGGCTCATAATTTTAATTTTTATGTTATTTTTGTACTTTTCATGATCGTGTTATGTCATTTCAAGTATTGGGTACAAAATTTAGTTTGAATGGAGCCCATTCGATGCGTACTTTTTTAATAAATTGGTTTAAGTGTCAAGTTCTGGTAAAATATCAAAAAACCTTTGAAATTCAAATATCTCGAAAACTACTGAATTACGGCCATACATATGGGGGTTTCAAATTGTTGCTTTGAAACCGCTCTATCAGCTCCTTCCGGATATACGTCGAATTACCAGTAACCCTGTATATGCTCCAAAGGCATCGTTCGCACGTTTTCAACTTGAAAGGGAGTGGGACAGAGGGAGGGGAAGGAGGGAGGTGTTTGGGCGTCTGGCTCCTCTCAGTCATCGTAAAAAAGGAAGCTGTAATAACTACTTTGCGCGGATCTCGGGATTCTGTGAGAGGGTGATACTAGCCCGGTCGAACCAGCCCATATGCCAATAATTACGTTTCTACGTTTTTGAAAATTCCACCCCTAAGAGCCGGGCCCCACTAGCGCGCTGCGCTGCGTCGTCGCAACGGACAACGCATTGTATGCCACACCTGCGTTGCGACGACGCACGATGTCGCAACGCAAGAGGGTGACGCCACGCCGTCGTATACGTCATTTCGTATATGCACTAGCAGCGGAACGCTGTACGTCATCCCACCGACAGCGCAGCGCATCACCCTCCCCCGCTTCATCTCTCCGTAGAAACGTCGCATGCGACGACGCAAAGCATAAATGTGGCATGCCACTATAAAATATATGTAAAACGACGCAGCGGCGACGCCGCGACGACGCAGCGACGACGCAACGCAACGCAACACGGTAATGGGGCCCGGCCCTAAGGGGGTAAAATAAGGGATAAAAGTTTGTATGGGGGGTCTCGTTTTTCTGAAGCTAGAAACATGAAAATTACTACTTAGGCTGCTTATTACAAATAAAAAATACACTACTACTATAATACTACTACAACTAATGTATACCAACCGTAACAGCGATTCCATCTCCTGTGGGCTCGGACGCTTCCACCCAGCTCAAAGAATCCAAGTTGCCGATTTGGGAGTATTGTAATGTTATGTTTTTATTTTCAGTGGAGAGTTCTTTTATTGGCACGTAGTATTCTCCTCCACAAGTATCCTAGAAAATATCAATTGAAGATACAATGATAAATGGAAGAGCACTGAATAGGTACTAAATTCAGGAATAATAATTATTTTCTTGTTTATTTGGTACGTACATTTCTAGCTTGTTAAATGTATGGTAGGTACAGAAAAGTGGTAAACACTTACATTTTCGATAACATGCTCAATGTTCGATAGCATGCTCATACGAGGATATTGGTATTTTATGTCATCAGTCATGAGCAAGTGGACTTCATCCCGATTATTTCTCCAATCACTGAGTGGCTCGGGCTTGGGGTGCCAGCGCGCTAGGTCCAACCGATGCTTGCCGTCAGTGTGAGATGAGACCACGCGGTAGAATGGCAATAGCTCTTTACTACCATTATCCTGTTCCTTACTGATTACGAATGCGTCGCGTTGCAGGACGCGATCCAGCAAATGACAAAGCTGTAGGTAAGAATTAATTTAGGAACATAATTTTATCATTAGGCCTGATACTTTTGTAAATGAATGGAATCAAGATATTTACGTATATTATTATTACACTAGAATGCTTAAAATTAACTTACGTCTTCATTCATAGACAGGTTTTGGACAAGCACAAGATCTACTTCCATTAGACGATCGATAAATTTTTCAGCTGATTTTAAAGTAATTTCCTCATAATCGATGTTGATATCGACAATTCCATTTAAAGTATTTTTAATTTCTTCAAATATGGCTCCTGTTGCTTGATCATTTGTTACACCAACTACGTTCAAAACTTGTTTCTTTGTATTTTCTGCAACTATTTGCAAGAAAACTTGGAGTGAAGTGGAAACCTAAAAGGCGATACAGTTTTTAAATAACTTTTAAAAATGTGAAGTTCTTTGTTCGCAGATGATTACTAGGTACATAAGAATTACTTACATCAACGTTGCATTGTAAATTAGATATAAATTTCTTGATATTTAGTGTCATTTTGTTATTGTTTATTGGTGGCAAATTTTTGTATTTGATATGTTCTATGAAAATTCCGCCGCATCTAAAAATTAAAATTTGATTAAATGAACCTATTCTGTGACGACGATATTTTTTGCAGCCGAAGTCAAAATACCTAAGACTACCTAAAGTCTGATTAATAATTCAGTGGAGTAAAATTACAGCTTTTTATGTCAAACATAAAATTAATATGATCCGTTCATCATAGATGGGGAGCCGTAGAAGGATTTTCTGGATTTACTCGACCGCGTCAGATTAAGATAAGGGAGATAGCTTACATATTGATAAGAACCTCCAACTAGTATGAGCCCTTAATATTGGTGGGTACGCTCAGGGGAACCAAAAACATATATAAACCATCTTAAAATACTCAAACTCTTCAGATTAAGATAAGGGGGATTCATTACTAGCTAGGAAGTGTCAAGTGTCAATTTTGCTAATTTGATCGTCAGTCTAAGAAATGGGAGCATCTGGAAGTTTCATTTTTTCACCCCTCAGTTTTTTTTATAGGACTTCGGTGGCATAAAAGCGTACGGCCCGCCTGATTTTAAGCAGTTACCGTAGCCTATAGATGCTTACAAAATCTGTCGCGCTCGAGTATTTTTTTTTCAATTTATCATGTTGGAGCATGAAAAGTATCAATATCTGACACGCTTGAGTATTTCCATGCCATAGCTTTTTATAAAAAAAAAATGAAATTATCACAGACGCTTCCCCCACCGCTGAAAGTGGAAACATCTAGAACAATGTATTCTTCCTATCATCTCATCTACCGAATCTAATTGGTTTGGTCGACGCCGGAGTAAATCCACAATTAGCGCTCCCGGTCCATCATGAATAATGTTATTTTTATGATTCTGGTTCAAAATAATTCAATTTTATTTACTAAAGAATAACAAATCATGAACACTTATAAAAAAAATTAAAAGCCCCTGACAAAAAAAAACCTCTAAAAAGAAAAAAATAATATCTGAATATTTTTACCCAAGTCGTTGCGTCGGGGGACCGCTAAGTACATCGGTCAGGGTCAAAATCTACAGGTTACTTTTTGCCGGTTTTTTGTCGGTGTTTTTTTAATTTTTGTATTTAATTTTTATTTCATATGTTTTAAACTTCATCGGTGTACTTACTGCCCCGCTTGTATTAGCATGGGCTCGTCAAACCGCATCTTATGAGCCCAAACACAAGGTAGAACCCGTACGCCGTTGAGGAGTACTTCTGGTGATGCCTGCGCATCAGTTCAAGGTTATCATACTTTTGTAATATCATTGACAAGTGACAGGAATAGATCAGACCTGTGGAAGTTGTTTATATCTCTTCATCAACTAGAAAAGAGTTGATGATCATCAAACGGCTGAACAGATTTTCTTGAAACATAGCTAAGAACACTATCGATTAACCCACCTCTCAAACAAAAAAACTAGATCCAAATCGGTCCATCCGTTCAGGTGCTATGATGCCACAGACGCACACACAGATAGACAAATAAACACTTCAAACTTATAACAGCCCTCGTTTTTCGTCAGGGGTTAAAAACCGGCCAAGTGCGTGTCGGACTCGCACATAGAGGATTCCGTACCAGCCACCGTATGAATTTTATTTAATTTTTAGTAATTGAAAATCATTAGATGCGTCCAAATGCCGCGCATGCCTCACCCGAGCACTCATATTATGACATTGGGTCTATACGTTTCAACGTCAAAACTGAGTGCTCGCGCGAGGCATGCGCCTGATGAAGACGCCGCCATTCTGTGAAAATGTTAGTTTACACATATACGACTAGATGGCGCTACTGTCGCTTAAATGTTAATTGATTGGTAAAAAAAAAAAATTTTGCAATTATTATTTTTTACCATTTATGTAAAAGCTATTATTATGATCACTAATGTTTAAAATATTAGTTTTCCCTTTATACAGGCTGACTGGTTGAACACTTTACATATTGATATAGAGTGCTTAGTACTCGATTCTCGTTCTAATTATGTAAAAAAAAAACAGGGCAGTCGTCTTTTTAATTTTTTAAATTATTTATTTTTATTTTATGCATTTTAGCGACAGCAGCCTAAATTGAAATGTTTATTTTGCATGTACACCCTACCTGTGTTAAATTACGCCTATAATTCTACAGTTTTGGAATGTTTTCATCAAGGCCTTCAATTTGATACCCATATTGTAATAACGGAAGAAAAAAATATTTTTTTCACTTTTGAAAATTGAGCCATAATGCCGCCATATATTTTTACAAAAATAATATACCCAGTGTTACCCGGAATGATGTAAGGATTCTAACGATACCCTATACATCAAAATCCGTTCAGGCATTTATAAGTTATGGTGGAATAAAGAATCTCACATACATACATACAAACATGAACCCTAAACACATATACACTCCTTTTTTTGGGCAGTCGTGTAAAAAACAGGTGCCTAATTGCCTAAGTTATCTTTAATTATCCACTTAAAACAATAAGCGTGGTCAGGATCGTACCTCCTTGATTTGACGTATCTATCAAGTGTCATTAACTCCGTTCGCGCAGAACACGCGATAGCGGTGTCCACAATTTCCGAGTTTTAGAACATTAATTTAATTAAGGTTTTCTCTGTACCACGTTGGTAAATTTTTTTTATTTTTTTTTAAACGTTTTATGTTACCATAAATTATCATGTCCTTCAATATGTAAAGTGCTTAACCAGTCAGCCTGTATATAGTTTAATTTATGAGTTATAAATAAAAACTTCAAAAATATAGAGTTTATTGTATGGGGACCCCCTTTATTTTTAAACGATTTTTTATTTTTATATGTTGTTGTAGCGGCAACAGAAATAAACATTCTGTGAAAATTTCAAGTCTCTAGCTATTACGGTTCGTGAGATACAGCCAGCTGACAGACAGACAGATGGACAGACAGACAGACGGACAGCGTAGGCTTAGTAATAGGGTCCCGTTGGCACCCTTTGGATACGGAACCGTAAAAACAGATTCAATTAAAATATAAATTCACATTTATAGCTATGATTGTACTCCACTGAATTAATTAATAATCAGACTTTAATGATGTTTCCCCTTACCTCGTTATGCCATGATTATCTAATACATCAGCCCTCATTAAAACTTTATTATCAGCAGAATGAGCTGCTGTGTATTTGTCATTGTCGTGTTCTTTCACGTCGATGCAGATGCTCGTGACGTGCGTGGGCGTGGAGACGGCGCTGTGTGGTTGCCGCAGCGCGTGCAGCTGCAGCATGCCGTCCAGCAGCGTCGCCCAGTTGCCGCGCCACTCCACGCGCGCCGCCTCTAGGGACGCGCTGGCGCTCGCGATGCTTTTGCATTCACCGCTGACAGTGTAAATAAGTCATTTTTTTCTCTCTTATTTGATACTAGGATGTAGGAGCGAAAACAGCTGCACTTAAGTGCACCAGGGCGGGTCACCTGAGCCGAATGAGATCGGAAGGTGGGCCAGAGCGACCACCGGGTGGGTCCCAGAACACGAACGTCGTCGCCGAGGTAGACCCAGAACACGGTGGTGCGATGACCTCGACGCTCATCTGGACGGATGGTACGAGAAAGCCCAAGACCGCGATAGATGGAAGAAGATGGGGGAGCTTTGCCCAGCAGTGGGACACAATAGGTTAATTAATAAAAAAAAATAAAAAAATATGATACTAGCTGTGTTCCCGATGGAACTTTACATACAAATTTTCATAATACCCCGATAGGGGATAAATTTCTAAAAACACTGATACAACTGACTTTTTTATTATTTATAAACATAATCATAAACACTAATTTAAATATTTCTAACTTTAAAAATTCTGAACTTCCATAAAA
The DNA here is from genome assembly GCA_947859195.1 of Drymonia ruficornis. NCBI lineage: Eukaryota > Metazoa > Arthropoda > Insecta > Lepidoptera > Notodontidae > Drymonia > Drymonia ruficornis. The sequence goes on along the minus strand of OX401924.1, from coordinate 3,021,101 downwards.
ACTTTTACTAATTTCCAAAACCGGCCAAGTGCGTGTCGGGCCACGCACAATGTAGGTCGTAGCCATTTCTATAACGAAACCTTGTTTTTGGCTAGCTAACCTCTACAAGTTACAACAATGTATGGATATACATTGTTAGCGTGATTGTTGACTGAATACCTATTTACGTAAGCAACTACATATCCCAGGTGGCTTACCTATACGAGTAATCTCGATCTTCGAGCAGATTATATACATCATCAGCAGTGAGCTCCGTATCATCAGTGAGCGATTCGTGTTCAGTGACATTTACATATCTTGCATATTTTTCTAGGTCGTAAAGCTGTTGAATTATGCCTGAAGCTACTTTTGTACTTCCATCTAAGACCTGTGTAGACAAATTTAAACTCTCTAAACTCGATAGTCTCGATAGTACTCTCTAGTTTTAATCAGTTTTAGCAAAACTAACAGCCAGACAAGTACCTATTATAAGAAACTTACTTAAATAAAAAACCGGACAAGTGCGAGTCTGATTCGCGCCCTGAGGGTACAATTTACGAGGAGTTGAATTTTCAAAAGTACTGAAAATTATGTTTTTATTTATAATGAGTAGCCTAAATACAAATGTTCATATTTCTAACTTCAGAAATACGGGATCCCGGTACAAACTTCATACAAAATTTGTACCTACTGTTAAAATTTCATGTTGTCATGTGCACGTCTTAACAGACATAAAGACAGACAGACGAACAACAAAGTGATCCTATAAGGTTTGCGTTTTTTCCCTGAGATACGGAACCCTAAAAATACTTCAGCATTTTTGAAAATTCCAGTGCCAAGGGGGTAAAAAAGGGAGTTATAATTTATATCGGGGTTTCAATTTTTCTGAAACTCGAGATATAAAAATTAGTATGTCGGCTACTCATTACAAATAAAAAATACAATTCTCTGCGTTTTTGATAAACTCCTTATAAGTTTGTACGGAAACCTAAGGACGGGAGTCTGACTCGCACTTGTCCGGTTTTTTTATTTGTAGAAAGATACTATAAAGATTTGTAGATACGCTTGTAGACAAATCCACTTGTGTAAGTAAACCCCCAGGTCCGATTGAAAAAGCTGTAATGATTTGCAATAATACTTCACCTCGAATTCTCCATTGCCCCTGTGCAGCATGACGCTGAGCCGCAGCGGTCGCTGGTCGTACAGCGGCGGCTGCGCGTGCAGGTGCACGTCACGGAACTTCACCGACATCTGTTTCTTAGCGGCGCCCAGCGTCATGGCGAGCGTGTCCCACACCGCCACCAGCACCGCCGCAAACGGGTACAACGTTTGACCTACAAGTAGTAGTAGTAAGTACTTGCAAATTCAGTAAAAAAATATTTAATGAGGTTATTGGAGCCTTGATTAAATCCCCTTACCTCCTTTATTATTCAGGAATGCTTTACTTACCTCTTACAACGTTGCCGCGTAAATATGCGTTTTCTTGATCATGCAAAGATATAATGAAGTTGCAACAGGATGATGATTTCATTTCAGCGGAGCTGCGTTGTGAGATAGGCCTAAAAATAGATTCAGTAAGTAACTAAGACGTATGAGTAATAAGTAAATTAAATTCAATCTATAACACAAGGAAAGTAAAAAAAAAGACGATAAAAAAACAGAAAAAAAGACGAAAAAATGAAAAGGTAAAACAACAGAATAAAAAGAAAAAAGGGAAAATCAGGGAAAGAAAAAAAAACAGTAAAAAGGGGAAAGAAACAGAAAAAAACGACGAAAAAAATAAAAAAAAAGACGACAAAAAAAAAGGAGTAGCAGTAGTAGTGGGGATAAAAGTCGTGACGTCAATAGAAATTTGAAAATAGAACTCGTATTTTGTTATAATTTGACAGAATCGTCGAAATTTTGACAGAACGGGCAAAATCGTGTTTCCAGAAACACGATTTTGCCCGATCAGAAAAGTATCACTTTCTGTCGGCTCTTCAGGCACCTTTCGACCTACATTCCGCGTATCAGTGATGAAAAGGTATTTTTGGGTATAGAGATTACATTCTATCAATTTATGTAAAAAAGGCATTTTTTTTCATAAAATGTCGTCATTACGTACTTTGTGGTCAGAAGTGGCACTACACGATCTAACATAATTACTGCCGGTGACGGTGTTGTACATTATTTTTAATTTTGCTACATTTTGGGGGAAAGTGGCAAAAAAATTGGCATTTTAAATTTTCATTAAAATGTTAACTAAAATGAATATATATTTTTTACCCGACTACGGCGGAGGGTTATGATTTTGACCGGTATGTATGTATGTATGTATGTATGTATGTGCATCTGTTCCCACGTAACTTCCAAACGACTTGTCGTAATTTGACAAATGAGGTATCGTTAGAAGCGGCTGAATGGCGCGCTGGTTAAAGGCTATGTGACGTCACATAAAATTGCATATGGCGCCCTCTAGAGGACATAATGTCATGAACAAAAAAAAAAACATTTTTTAATGATACCGTGTGGGGTATCAAATAAAAGAGCTTGATGAGCAAATTTCAAAAATATATAATTATATTAATACCTATAACTCCAAAATAATTAAATAAAAAGTAAGTTTAAAAACTAAAACCCGACTACTGAAAAATCGCGCTCTAAAAAGTATGAAACAAGAAAATATTCTCATTTAGAGGATAGCCGTGGTCCGTGTAGGTCCTTTAGGGCCAAATGGCATATGAACACGGACCACGGCTATCCTCTAAATGAGAATATTTTCTTGTTTCATACTTTTTAGAGCGCGATTTTTCAGTAGTCGGGTTTTAGTTTTTAAACTTACTTTTTTATTATTTGGTCATGTGATTGGGAAACCTAGTATATACCGGTTTCGGCTCGGACAGGGTTTTCTTAACATACAGTACATACATATAATAAGAATGTAAAATCGTCGCATCTGTACATTCGAAATATTAAAAAAAATAGTAAGGGGGACTTAGATTGACTAACAGAGTCCATTTATATCATTTTTGAATAATTTGTCTGTTTGTATGTTTGTTTGAACACGCACAACTTCGAAACTACTGAACAGATTTTAATAAATTTGGCATGGATATGAAAGTAGGAGATACGCTTAAGGACGACCTTCACCCATCGTCTTAATTACCGGAGCAACCCTATATTTTATCAAATAAAATAAGTTTCTGAACATATACCAATAGGGTTGCCGTAAAAAATATGGTCATGGCTATGATTAATTAAAATTATAAAAACCATTTTTTTTTACAATTTGCTTGCCAAATGAAAATTATATCAAAATGAAAGCAATTTTATTGCGTATACAGTGTATAGTGTTGCTTGCGAAAATCTAGTCAAGAATAACGGTAGCCGGGCTTTGAAATTAAAAAGCAGAAGCATTGCGCACCCGAGTACTATTTCATGCGATAGAGGAGGATGCAGTACAACAGCTGCGCGCGACGAAGCCGTGCATGCTTTTAGCTATTTGCTTTTTTTTACCCATCTACGGCGGAGGGTTATGATTTTGACCGGTATGTATGTATGTATGTATATACATACATACATACATACATACCGGTCAAAATCATAACGCCTCCGTAGTCGGGTAAAAACTAAAACCCGACTACTGAAAAATCGCGCTCTAAAAAGTATGAAACAAGAAAATATTCTCATCTAGAGGATAGCCGTGGTCCGTGTTCATATGCCATTTGGCCCTAAAGGACCTACACGGACCACGGCTATCCTCTAGATGAGAATATTTTCTTGTTTCATACTTTTTAGAGCGCGATTTTTCAGTAGTCGGGTTTTAGTTTTTACCCGACTACGGAGGCGTTATGATTTTGACCGGTATGTATGTATGTATGTATGTATGTATGTATGTATGTATGTATGTATGTATGTATGTATGTATGTATGTATGTATGTATGTATGTATGTATGTATGTATGTATATATGTATGTATGTATGTATGTATGTATGTATGTATGTGCATCTGTTCCCACCTAACTTCCAAACTACTTGTCGTAATTTGACAAATGAGGTATCGTCAGAAGCGGCTTAATGGCGCGCTGGTTATAGGCTATGTGACGTCACATAAAATTGCATATGGCGCCCTCTAGAGGACATAATGTCATGAACTAAAAAAAAAACATTTTTTAATGAAATCGTGTGGGGTATCAAATGAAAGAGCTTGATGAGCACATTTCAAAAATATATATATTGTTACCTATAACTCCAAAATAATTAAATAAAAAGTAAGTTTAAAAACTAAAACCCGACTACGGAAAAAACGTGCTCTAAAAAGTATGAAACAAGAAAATATTCTCATCTAGAGGATAGCCGTGGTCCGTGTTCATATGCCATTTGGCCCTAAAAGACCTACACGGACCACTGCTATCCTCTAGATGAGAATATTTTCTTGTTTCATACTTTTTAGAGCACGTTTTTTCCGTAGTCGGGTTTTAGTTTTTAAACTTACTTTTTATTAAACTTACTTTTTATTTTTCTTTTTTTATCCTTGACTATATTTATATGGTTACCGTAGCCTATGGATGCTTGATAATACCAAAGGCATCGGTTGCACGTTGCCAACCTAAAGGGGGCTGGGTTCGTCTTCCGGCTCTCTCCCACATCATACAATACTCAGCTAAATTAGCTACTTGAATGCCGATCTTCCGGTCCAGCCAGCCCAAATATGAGCTGCAGTCTATTAGCCACAGCTTGATTCTACCACCTTACTGGTATAGATAGACTGGTACAGACAGACGTATTCAGAAAGATTCAGACCGACGTGATACAGATTAGACGATATACAGAATTATATTTAAGGGCTTCACCGACTGGACGTGGACGGAATCGCGGGCACAGCTAGTAGTCAAATAAAAGGCTTACAGGTAATACTTACCATGTTTCACCGTGCGACCATTCAACTAAGTGCGACAAGTGCGGTGTTCCGGTGGACACTGGGAATTCCACTTTTGGATACAGCGCTTGGACTTTTGGGTTGTAGCCCTCCATGTACAACCTGCGAACAAAATAATAAATTAAATAGGGAAAATCATTATATAATTAGTGAAAAGTTGCCAAATTTTGTTTAAAAACCCTACTCACTTGCCAACGGCTTCAAGAACTAAGACGACATTATCGTGATGCGCGCGGCGGGTGAGCGCGATGTTCGTGCAGCTCGGCGGCAGCGAGCGCTTGAGGATGGCCTGCAGCAGCCCGTGCGGCGCCACCTCCACCAGCACCGCGTTGCTCGGGATCAATCGACACGCCTCCTCGAACAAAACTGGGTTCTGCAAACAATTGTATTTCAATATTCTATTCTTCTTATTGATTGCTCTCCTAGCAGTAATAGCAACGGTCTTTCACAGTCCTACTTTCCGTCTTCCACGCTCATCTCTCCAGTCTTGGTCTATCCTATTTATTTGTTTAAATAAGTAAATATTTTTCTTTCCGGATAGTCGGTGACTATTTTACTGGTCTTTACCAGTGGTACTTGGTAGGCCTGTTCTATTTATTCAAAATATATATTGAATAGTGTTTATTAAGACCATGTCTTACCAGCAGATTGTTGGTGTGATACTCAGCTGAAGAGCACTTGGCGAGAGGTTCGTTCCACCTGTGTTGCGGCACAGAGGATGAAATCCAACGCTCAGTGCGCGCTCTCGGGGTTTTGATTACTTCACTCAAATACTTTAGCAAGCCGGGACCTTGTTGAACAATCATATTATATTTTTTGTTTAATTTGAGTTTAGTAAAATAAGAGATTCATTCATAATCAATATCCTTAACATACCGGCATCAGCAATGTAGCGCGAGTGGTAGGCGATGTTTGAGCACGGCACTTCTTTAGCGAATATTCCTTTCGCAGTCAATTCTGCGACGAACTGGCTCATCGCTTCAGCAGGTCCAGAGATGGTACTGGACTCAGGCCCGTTGTGACACGCCACCTCGATCTCCGGCGGGCACATTTCATAGATCTAAAAGTTTTCAAGAATGTTTTAAATAATGTTATTGATAGGATAAGAATGAGCTAGCCCCTGGCTTAAGAGTAAGTATTTACTGAAACCACCATTTCAGAGACTTGAAGTGGCAATTAATTATGCTGTATTTATTACTTGTTGATATCCGAGTCCGACGGCGGCCATGGAGCCGCGTATGAAGGGCGTCTGCAGCGACACCAGCCCGCGGCTGTACGCCGACAGGATCATCTCCTCCGCCGTCAGGCAGCCGTCCGCGTACGCGCATCCTAGCTCACCCACGCTATGACCTTAAATGTACAAAAAGTTTGTGATACTGCAGCCTATAACTTTTTATGTGACTAAGGTGGCGATCATTCGTACAGCCCGCCTGATATTAAGCAGTTAACGTAGTCTATAGATGCTTGCAATACCAATGGCATCGCTCGCACGTTATTAATCTGAAGAGAAATGGGACAGGGTAGGTTTACCACCTTCCTTCGGTTGGGATTTACCTTTCTACTTGGTAGATACTTTCGGTCGTTTGATTGTTATAAATTATTTTCGACATTCATAAGGATAAAGTCTCACCAATGATTCCGTCAGGCTGTAGTCCTATTTCAGTTAAGATGTCAGTCAAGCCAATCTGCACAGCAGCGATGCCCACAAATGAGTGCAGGATATTGTCGAAGACTTTCTTGTCAGGTGTCGTAATTATATGAATGATGTCAATCCCTTTTGGTTCCAGCACCAGACGACAACTGAAATTATTAATTAATAATATTATCAAAGTTCGTGAAAGTCTATCTTCATGAATTTATGAAATTTGGAGCACAGAAAAGCTGATACTTAGCTAGCAAGTTCTCTCACGCGAGGTTGTCCTATACACATATCTATGGTCCAACGACTTAGATCCTACTTTACAAGTGAAGAACAGTTCCTTGTCTATGCAAAACTGCATCGAGTGAGATAAATTACCGTTCTATAGCAGCAGCAAAGATGGGTATGCGCATGAGTTGCGCGCCCATGCCGGCCCACTGCGAGCCCATCCCGCTGTACACGAACCAAAGCGGTCGTTTCACGGCGTCGAAATATGCCGCCCTCTCACAGAGACTGACAGTCTCTTGCTTCTCGTTTGTTTCTGTAAGTAACATTAGGAAGGTTAAGCTCATTTGCCTGCATCCTATGAACTGAAAATGAGGAATAGTTTTACAAACTTATACTTACGTAGAATAGTAAAGCCTCGGCCCAAGTGCCCTTGGACATTCGTTTGGTGTATGTTATGTAACAATGCAAGCTCCTCAGGGTCAATCTGACGAGATTTTAAATCTTCTAAAACATTTATCAGCGAAGACTCCATCCTTGCCGATATAGTCATGAGGTAAGGTATACTACACTGGTAGCAAGAAAGATCCTGAAAAAGTCAGCGACGTATTAAAAAAAACTGAAGGTTTGCACAGGGCCGTTGGTACACGGGGGTGCAAGGAGTGCAGAGCACCCGGGCGCTGACTCCGAGGCGCCAAATCTAAAAGTAGGCCACTGGCTGTTTGTACCGTCAGCCATTTCCTAGCCTACTACATCACTGACAGATGCTTAAATGGTGAGGAAGCACCTGAGCTATGGGTTCGCAGTTCGCACCCCGGCGCCAGGTAAGCTAAAGACGGCCTTGGCTTTGCAAAGTCTTTCGATATGCTCCTATATGATATAGAATTTGCATACATATATTTACTTTGGGTTTATAGTGTCCGTGCAGCAGCACGTGCGAGTTGACGCCGGTGACGGACATGCCGTTGACGGCGGCGTACGCGCGGCCGAAGCGCTGGTGGTCGGTGAGCACGCGCACGCGGCCCTCGCGCAGCGCCGCCACGTCGCGCCGCGGCTCCGCGCAGTGCAGGTTCGCCGCCAGCACGCCGGTGTGATAGCCCAGCAGCACCTGCGATACAATCATTTTCGGTTTTAGTACATCCTACTAATATTATAAATGTGAGTGTGTGTAAATGTTGGTTACCACGTATCTGCATAACTACTACAGCGATTTTAATTAAATTTGAAACGTAGATTAGGCTCTGGAATAAGACATAGGCTAATCTAACACAACAATTTCCACGCGGGCGACGCCGCGGGGCACAATACAGACATTGTCTTATGTAAAATTAGTCTTATGTAAAATTACATATTTTTTAACAGTGCACTAAAAAAAATAAACTCGTTTTGAATGTGTCTCTAGTCAAATTAACCATGAAAAATTAGACTAAACACGACCGTTCAAACTGTGTATTTTTTTTGTTATAACGCCGTTTATCATCATAATATAAATCATCAACATCATCATAATATTAATACGTGAAGCAAAAAGATTGGTTCCCTGTTTTTCGAAGATGCGTTGGACGGAGGAGTATGAAATTCGGCACAGTAAAAGTTTACATGCTGATTGACTGCACAAACCTTATATTTTTATAAAAAGTGCATTATAAGTGCACAAAATTAATAAAAGTAAACGTTACTCACACTACATTCGTTTCACCCTTCGGCAGGGTTGCCAGACGTCGTGAATGGGGAGATCGTACGGTGGGTAAATAAAAAGTCGCATTCCCTAAGATGGCTCATACAAAAAAAATTGTACGATTCTAACAACTTTATGTATTTTATAATATACTTTTATTGTTATGAAATCAGCATAATAAATAGTAAAACTCTTTACAGAGATAAGTAGTGTGTATCTACTTATGTCCGTAAAGAGTTTTACTATTCATCTTACACAGCATTTCTTGTGTTGGAGATAAATGTACACAAAATCCATACCATTTTAGATGTTGTTTTGCCGTTCAAAGTTTCGTTATATTAAATTTAGCTGCCTTTATAAAGTGTTTCGTAAATTGGTCGGGTTTTACCGATACCGATACCGGTACCGGTTTTACCGATATAGAATTAACCAAAATCGCTATTACCACCCGTTCTATTTTGACCCGTTATCTGTAACGGGTCAAGGGAAATCACTTACTATTGAGGTAGAAATAGCGATTTTGGTTAATTCTATATCGGTTTTTACGAAATGTGAAAATGTCGTAGGAATACGTACGATTATAATCTTTGGATCGTACATGTTAAAAACAGCAAAAAAAATCGTACATCTGGCAACCTTGCCCTTCGGTCAAGGAAAATCTTCGGTTTCAGTGTTTTCCTATCGATAAAAGACTAAGAGGACTTGGTCTAAGCAACCAGGCCGTATGACTCAACTAGGCCTTTGACATCATCATAGTAGGCGTGGCTTAAGTCAGTGTGCTGTCCTGTCGGCGTTCGAACGAATGAACCAACTTGCCAACGTTGCCACGTTGCCAACTTTTCTTGCCAACGTTCACATCCCAATGTCAGTAATACAGTCCTGCAAGGTTGTTAGCACGAACGTAAATACATACTGGACTGTTCTCTACTGCACAAAAAACGAGCCGAGCGAGAGGCCCTAGTTGGGACCGTGTCCCTTTTTTTTTTTTTATAAGATTAGTTTTACGGCCCCTGGGAACTAGCCCTTTGGAGCCTAACATCAGTATACTTTTATTACATTTTTTTCTTAATTCCACCTTATAACTACCTTATTTCTACCCCCCCCAAACCCTATCATTAAAATGGCGGATACTTTACTGACAAATTACTAGACTTCTTGTGAGAAGCCGAAAATCATGTTTCATCACTTTTGTTCCAATTGCCCACACTCACGCACATTTATGACCATATAATGGTTAATATTCCACCAATATTACACACTATAATACACGAAAACACAAGTTTTGGAAATTAAAACAAAAATGACAACATGACTTTTCCACTTCCCGCCAAAAAGCCGACCCGTGGCCCTCTCATTTCAAGTTGCCATGCCAAAATAATATTATCGTTGGGTAGTGATTGTTAGTTTTTAAATCAAGCAAATTAATTAATTTAGTATTTATCGTGACTATTGTTAATATGATAAAACAATAGTCACGATAAATAATAAATTAATTTATTTGCTTGATTTAAAAACTAACAATCACTACCGTTTTTTCTGTCTAAGAATTGACAAGGTATAATAGACCTTGAGGCAGCAGAATAAAGTTGAATTTCTTCTTAACCAAAAACTCAACTTGTCTATCCTCTATTAAATGATCCTTGGTTGTTAGTGTTTTTAAATAACCCTGTATACTGACGTAGATTGTATATTTTTCTTTTTGATATTTTGACACTGTCACTTTGTTTTTTTCTAAAGGCCAGTATTTTTGGTAATAAAAGAAGTAGGTTAGGTATTTATTGGATTTTATTTATTAATAGGTACGTAAAGCAATAAGTTTTCTACCCATTTTTAACCGACTTCAAAAAAGAAGGAGGTTCTATGTTCGGCTGTATGTATGTTTTTTTTTTGTTTTTTTTTTATGTATGTTCACCGATTTCTCCGGCATTTATGAACCGATTTGAAAAATTATTTTGCAGTTCGGTAGATCGTAGCTAGTCGGTGCCAATCTTGGTATGCCGAGTCTACCTACTATAATAAAAGTAAGAAGATAGATTGGCACCGACCCCAAATACTTGATAACACATCATCACGCCTGATTTTCCCGAAGGGGTAGGCAGTGGTGGTAATAGAAATATTTTTTCAGGCTTTTTAGTGCTCCAGGTTTTTTTGAAGTCGGTTTTTATTTTGTTATTACCTACAACTTTGCTATTTAACTTTTTTCCATAAGACTTGTAGTTTTTCCGGAAATCGAGATAAACCGTTTTTTACCCTTAAAAACGCACCCCCATCCACTTCCCGAACTCAGGTATGTAGGCAAAGTCAATGGAATGGGTTGAGATGAAAATAATTGTTTGTTTATTAATGTTCTCAGTTGCGGCTTCGTCAACTGAAAGAGATCTAAGTTGAATTCTTTATTCAATTTATTAAACATTTTGCTAGTGCGAGGAAAGTTAGAGTTGGAACGATAATTCGTGTTACGTTATACACTGAAATGAGCGGCTTACGTTATACACTCACATCCATCAGTACGCTAGCCCACACGATCAGTAAATACCACGGTTTTTGATAAATAATGATGGATTATGGATTAGTATTTATAGATGGGGAGGCGAGCGTGCAATTCGTGGATTTGCACGAGCGTCGTCCAAACCTAATAGATTCGGTGGATGACATGATAGGAAGAATACATTGTTCTAGATGTTTCCACTTTCAGCGGTGGGGGAAGCGTATACATGTTTTTATTTTTTTAATTAATAAAAAGCAATGACATAAAAATACTCAAGCGTGTCAGATATTGATACTTTTCATGCTCCAACATGAAAAATTGAAAAAAAAAAAAAAATACTCGAGCGCGCCAGATTTTGTAAGCATCTATAGGCTACGGTAACTGCTTAAAATCAGGTGGGCCGTACGCTATTTGCCACCGCAGTCCTATATTAAAAAATTTATATATCTGAGGGGGTGAAAAAGTGAAACTTCCAGATGCTCCCATTTCTTAGACTGACGATCAAATTAGCAAAATTGACAATTTTGACACTTCTTAGCTAGTAATGAATCCCAATATAAGGGGGATTCATTACTAGCTAAGAAGTGTCAAAATTGTCAATTTTGCTAATTTGATCGTCAGTCTAAGACGATATATTAATCTGACGAGTTCGAGTATTTTAAGATGGTCTATATTTTTTTTGGTTCCTCTGAGCGAACCCACCAATATTAAGGGTTCATAATTTTTTGAGGTTCTTATCAATGTGTAAGCTATCTCCCTTATCTTAATCTGACGCGCTCGTGTAAATCCACAAACCCCTTCTACGGCTCCCCATCTATTACTAGTCTAGCCGTCGCCTAGAGATTGTTGAATTTACTCTATAGTATACATATAGGTACTCTGTAGTGTAGAAAGATCGAATTTTGAATTTTTATACATTTCTGCATTTCTGTTAATGTAACCTATAAAAATTCAAAATTTGACGCCAGTACGAAATAGATTGTTGTTATGTTAGTTGCCGCCACTATGTTTAATCAATTACGTTTGTCCGAATAACACAGGTCGAACTCGTTTGCGCGATTATTCATTTGGTCGACGCCAGCTCAAAAGCATAAACGTTCATTAGACCATTATCTATTTATGATCTTCATTAAACAATACTTTGCTTTGGGATAAGTTGAGTTAACACTCTAGTCTGGGTACCGAATCAAATTCTTGGATAGAGACCTACCTTTGTTATGGCGGATATGCCTGACGCAGCTTCGCCATAGCCAATGTTCGACACAACACTACCGACGAACAGCGGCCCGGCCCTTTGACTGCAGAACACTTGGTCAATCGTTTCTAATTCAGCTTTGTCTACTTCAGATATAGCTGAAACACATAAATAATTCATTTTACCTATTATTTGGTCCATTTAACAAATAATTGCAAAGGTCTATGGGTGATAGTGACCCCAGATTTGAAGTAATTGGTAGCATTATGAATCATGGCGGGTTTTGTAGCCGTCATCTGCCACTTCAATTTATTTTAAGACGGCATGCCAATATTCAATTGAAAAAAGGCGCATTTGCTCGTCCATACGTAGCTTTTAATGGTATTTGTGCTTCGCTTTCTATATTATTTATTTATTTTATTAAGGAACCATACAGTCTTACCCCCAAATTTTTAGGAAGTTATGATGAACTTAAGGGGGTTATCCATTAGCGAGCAAAACCGCCGGTAAGCCAACGAACTCGCGAGCCAAAGGTCTAAACCGCCAATGGATCACTTAAAAGTCTGCGGACTTAAAAACCGGCGGATTTGCTCACTGGCTCTTTGTGCATGCTTGAAATTCTATTGGGGGTGATCCATTTGCGAGCAAAATCGCCGGTACGCCAACGAACTTGCGAGCCAAAGGTCTAAACCGCCAATGGAGCACTTAAAAATCTGCGACCTTAAAAGTCGGCGGATTTGCTCGCTGGCTCAAGTCCGCGGTGCAAAAAACCGCCAGTAGACTGTTTTGGTCGCTAATGGATCACCAACGAAAGCCAACGAGCCGGCGAGCCAACTATTTAAACCATTGGCACGCCGGTTTGCAAATGGTTTACCCCCTTCACTGGCATTACAAATACCTTTTGTGCCTAGAAATTCTTCAAACAGACCAAATTTTTTTTTACAAAAATGGAATCTAATCTCGATATCCAACAATACGTTTTCGGGTCGGACAGGGTTTTTTTAACATATTGTATGCAACAACAATATCTATTGCTTATAGTGAACATTATTTTTGGGGACGGATATCATACGAAATTACTCATTGTCATTTAAATTACCAGAACCCAATGCTTCTACATATTCGACGGCTTGGGGTGGCACTTCAGCGTCCTCGTAGAATTTCTTCAGATAACTAGCCACTGCGGTTGGGTTTCTGTAGAACCCGTATTTGGGGTCCGACTTGCCCTCCAGCAGACCAATAAATTCGGTTTTCACGTGTATCACTTCAGCGTAGATTCTGAAATAAATCAGAAACTAAAAGTCATAATGAACTGTAGGTATAGCGCCTATTTTCCCTGTGGCTATTACAACTGTACCCGAAGTGTACTTTTTCTCGTAAGCAAACTGTACCTATACAGGTTGGCCCATTTTCAGTGGTCCAAAAATGTTTTTCAGTTGGAAGACACCCCACCCCATCCACTCACTTAAACCCAACATATGCTCCGCGAAAATTAATAGTTTATATGTTATGATTTTTTAATTGGTTTCTTTCATCCTGTGTCAATTATAGACGAAACCAATGAAACGAAACCAAACTTTTTGTCAATGTTTCAACATTGACAAAAAGTTACGCAATCGCCCCGCTGGACGCCATCTTTGCTTACCAAATAGGACAAGTATAAAAATCGTACTATAGCTAGTTTACGAGAAAAAAATATAATGAGGCGCAATATTATAAATCGATAGATGAGAAAACTTATTCGTATCAAAACGTACCTCAAAGCATTTCGCGCCTTCTGAAGGAACAAAACGTTAATGGCTTCTGACTTAACGCAGCCGTCTGCGTTTTGATCAAATGACTTCGTTTTACCATCTTTGCATAACTTTATGAGTCTGAAATAAATAAGTTTAACTTAATTCCCCCTCATCCTCATCGATCAAATGATTAATTGTAGTCATTTTTAATACCGTCCGAAGTGCACGGAGGATTGTGGATGCAGAGATAAGAACGTGCCGCCGACGATGGCGGCCTCGCACTCGCCGCGGTCGATGGCCTGGCACGCCTGCTCCAGCGCCGCCGTGGAGCTGCAGCACGCGACGTCGATCGCCATTGAAGGGCCCTTTACGTTCAGCCAGTACGAGATGCGATTGGCGAACATTGTCTTACTGGATCTGAAAATACACTCGTATTTCCAACTTCACTGTGTAATAAAAGTCCTTTGTTCTTAGTGCCTATTCAATTGAAACGCATTTGGACCGCAAGTCGCTTGCAAAATTGCAGTTAAAACGCGGTTGTAAAGCGGACGCGGACGGACGGTACGCCGACTGGAAGCGCTGCACGCCGACTGCATCCCGACTGCCGCGGACTGTCGCGCCAGTCCGCTTGTAGACGGCGCGGCGCGGCCCTGCGGCACGGCCGGCGGCGGCGTGCAGCCCGCTTCCAGTCAGTTGGCAGCCATTTCTTTGCAGCAGTTTTGGTGCTGTTGAAAGCCTATAGTTTTGTACTTTTTGTTATATAAGTATACCATGCACGATAATGTGCATGGCATCTCTTTAAATGCCAAAGGTGATGTAAGTACCTACCTACAAAAACATAACTTTTCTACTTTCGTATAGAGTTATAACTTTTAGTTAATAAGTAGGCGAAAATTATCTTATTGAAAGTAACTGAGTACCTTTAATAAGATAAATCAAAGGTCAGCTGGAAAGAAACGGGTGTAGTTTTCCCCGCACTCATTGAAAGGTAATATCTTTAAATGTAAACTACTTTTAACTAGATTTAATTTAATAATTTAGTTTTCGTGTACCTAGAAACTACTAGGTAAAAAAACCGACTTCAAGAAAAACCTGAAGCACTAAAAAGTCCGACTCCAAATACTCGATAACAAACCATCACGCCTGATTTTCCCGAAGGGTTAGGCAGAGGTGGTAATAGAACTATTATTTCAGGCTTTTTAATGCTTCAGTTTTTTTTTAAGTCGGTTTTTGTTTTTTTTATAAAAATAAATTTATTTCATGATTTTTAGTGGCACCATACAAACTTTGTTACCCCATGGGTGCAAAGTTCTCATCAATAGAAATGAATTAAGTCCAAACACAAGGTAGCTACTGTAAAACGTTGAGGAGTTTCCTTGACTGTCCTTCGTCTTCATCATCAGACCCCTAATGACAGCCATGTAGGTGTAAAGTTCTCATCAATACAAATTAATCAAGCCCAAACACCTACAGGGCAATTGTCTAACTTGAGTTACAATAATTCTTTGACTGACACATAAAATTCGGCGATTTTAGTTGTCAAATTGCATCAAATTGGCGATTTTGACAACATTCATGTAAGCTATTAGTATTAAGATCCTTGGTATTAGCATTTATAAATCGTCAAATTAGCAAAAATATTTTAGCGTTACCACCGGTTCGTAATGTCGCTTTCATTGAGAAGAGCCGGCAATAAACTCAATGGTTACTCTTTTCAAAAGAAAAAGAATAATTGATGGGACACCCTGTATATGTATGTATTGTGGAACCATCTCAACTCTGTATTCTAGTTGATGGAAGTACACATTAAAATACTACTTTATACATAATTGATGGAATCAGGCGTAGACGTAGGCGGAGAGGGACCCACCAGCCCACCACTCACCCTCGGAATTGTCAACCTCCAAAATTTATAAACCTAATAAATTGATCGATAATAGAAAAGGCCAACAAGACCGAACTCCCTGTCAGTCGCGAGTATGTCTGTCATGAGTCATGGACCCTAACAATTAGCAATTCTCCGCAGACAAAGCGAATCTAAAATAAATTCGACACGTGTTTCGCCTCGAAACGAGGCATCCTTAGGACGGTTGGGCTGCGACTGAGCGACGAAGCACCGTGCGCCATGCCTTAAGTGAAAGCGACCGCCGTCTCCTCCACTCCCCCGCCACTAGCAGAATCAATTGAGTGGATCAATTGACTTATTTGTTGGAATGGAGATAAATTAAATAAAGGGGATGTGTCGAAACTAATCTGTTCGTTCAGCAACGCGTTCCTATCTCGCCTAACAATTTCAGAACGCTCCAACACGCACAACCTGAGACCCTTGTCACATATGTGGACTATATCAAAATTATGACTATTATTGAAAGTATGACCCGTCTCTAACAAATGTTTAGCAAAATGGAACCTATCGAGACGATTATTTCTAAAATCGGCTATATGTTGTTGTCATGGCTTATGTTACTTATACATAAGTAGGTAGGTACTTTGGACATAAAATATACATAATAAAATAATGATATTTTCTCACCCGGATATACCGAAACCATGTTTTGTGGTAGCATCGTAGGAGTAAGTTTTCTCAGACTCGGAGTGGCACGAGCCGATGTAGACTCCAACTTTCTTTCCTGAGAGCTGCTTCGGGTTTATTCCTGTATTTTATATAAAGATGTAGGTAGAGGCGTTCGCTACGTTAAGCGTGAGCACGCGGCGGGTGCTGTTTGTATTGAAAGATAGTAATGAGCAGCGCTTACTGGCGCGGACATGTTCGACGGGTTTGCGGGTTTGCAGGCGCCCGCTCCGTGCACCCGCCGCGTGCGCACGCTTAACGGAGCGAACGCCCTTAGTTACTTATTTTGGGTAAAACAATACGAACTGCATTCAAAGATTTCGCACTCGGCAATCGAAACAGCTAAATTCCGAAAAAATAACAGCATGTACTTTGATCAAATCACTCTAACAAACAAAATTAAATGAAAGGAAAACGATAACATTTTTAATTGAACGAAAAAAGGGTAAACTAACTACAAATTAGTTGCTCGAAAATGAGTAAGTACTTATCCATTTTGTTGGATACACAAATTTAATATTTCAATTCTTAAATTTATAAGTTTAAACGAAAAAAAGGTAAGCTATCTACAAATTAGTTGCTAAATAAGATTGAATTTGTGTATCTGTCGCCGGCAAATTGTATGAAATTTACATATGGCGTCGTCCGTTTACAAATGCTCGCTGTTATGTAATATGCCTAAGGCAAAATGTAAATTTCCTTGTCATTATATAATATGCCGCAACATTTGATGGATAATTCATACGCCGTTTACAAATTGTCACGGCAAATTGAACTATTCAGTTCTATTCTTTAGCACGCGCATCGCTGCTGATTAAAACAAGAAAAATGGCGTCGTGTAAAATGCGGAATCATACAATTTTCCTGCGACATATCCAACAAAATGGAGGATATTTCGAGCAACTAATTTGCTATCCTATCCGGCTATCCTCTAGCTGCTAGAGCAGCCATGTAAAACTCAAAGTCACTGGTGGGCCGAAAGCATGAAGACCGTAGACTAGGTGGGCCGCAAAACCTAATCTTAAAGAAGACAAACTACTGAAATATTAACGATAAAAGTACCAGCACAGGACAGGTATCATCACCATCATCATCATAATATTAATACTTGAAGCATATCCGTTCGTTCCCTGTTTTTCGAAGATGCGTGGACGGACCATTTGATAGTGTCGCTGATAAGGAACAAATCCTGGGAAGTAATGATATACGGCAAAGTTTGACAATAGAACCTTAATAACGTTCCAACTTAAAATTTAAATGAATTATGGTCGAATTTCGACCACAGTCGACCAAAAGTATTTATTAAATTTTTAATAAAAAGGACATTACAAAAAAGCACAAACATTAACTTCTTTTGCCTAATATTTTCAAAAACGGGTTTTAACACGCTCGCGGGCCGCATTATCTGGCTGTTTTCAAAATTGATTCGGGCCGCAGGAAAATGGTCAGTGGGCCGCATGCGGCGGTCTGTATATAATGAGTGTATGTGTGTGAGTGGGCCACGGTGTTGATGGCCGAGAGCGAAGCGTAGCGAGCTCCAGGCCACCACAGCGCGGTCAGCATTGCAGCCCTTGATGGATAAGCCTTTATAGCGTGGCCAGCAAGGCCTGCATTGATGACCGAGCTTGAAGGCCGAGAGCGTAGCTAAGCTTAGCTTGAGGCCATCATAGCGTGGCACTTGGCACTTGGCACTTGGCACTTGACATGACCATGGTGTCATCTCATGACATGATCATGATATCTCAAGTTATCTCATCTCATCTTATTTTAATTTAAAAACAGGAATAGATTTCCATAGGGCGGCAATCCCTCTAAAACCCCATACAAATTTAGCTGGTCATACAACTTTGCAGGCGCCTTCTTAGCAGCGCAGCAATATCGACTTTGCTAGAAGAAGGTTTGCAAAATAATGACAACATTATAAGCATTTTTTAGTTACGTTTTTTACATAATAATAAGTATCTTAGCAGGAACATCTATGCGCTTAGAACTAAAAACCGGCCAAGTGCGAGTCGGACTCGCGCACGAAGGGTTCCGTACCATTCTATAAAAACGGCAATCATGTCTGTTAAATATTTTTTTATTCTGTTTTAGTATGTGTTGTTACAGCGGCAACAGAAATACATCATCTGTGAAATTTTATTCTGACTTTTCGGATAGTTTTGATAAAATCTATTGCTCAATTCGAAATTGTATCCATAAAGGGCTATGGTGACTAAAGAGTGCACAGTATGTGCCAGCATTCAAGTCAATATTGATAAACACATTATCTATTTGAGTATAACCCGTTGTGGTAACAACACGAGGAAGTGTTGAATTTAAACCAATATGTTCAAAATATTTTTTTAAAGGTGCATTCTCATTAGATTCCAGTAAATCTACATTAAAATCCCCGCACACTCGGAGGCAACGGGAGTGTTCTGCCATCAAATATGACACTATTCATTGCATCAAAAAAATCGATATATTAATTAGTAAAACTTCTTAGAATTCTTTTGCCCGATTCACGTAACCAAAACCGTAACGATGTCTCAGCGATATAGTCGTTGATAGCCTTTTTGTAATACGAAAAGCCTATCAACGACTATAATCGCTGAGACATCGTTACGGTTTTGTGTACGTGAATCGGGCCACTGTTCTGTTGTCAAATTTAGTTTATAGACTGAAAGCAAAACAACAATTTCCAATCGATCGAAACCTATAGATAACGCAAAACTTGTCAATAGCAGGCGAATTTTGGTCGTGACTATATTGCGTTCTGTAGAACGAAACCATAGCGCGATCTAGGAGCTCATCTAGCGTCATCTAGTGGTGCGTAGAGGTACTATTATTTTATATATTATGAGGTTCTTATTTTATATTATTTTTTGTTATAGCAACAATTATTAACTCTTTGCCACCTCACTCCCATAAAAAGAAACTGCTCAACATCAGGCGGGCTGTACGCTTTTTTGCCACCTCAGTCCCATAATTGTTAGTACACACCTGCAATAATAGGTACATAAAGTACACAAATAAGTAAATATACATTCTGTGAAAAATTATTACAACGCCATCTATAGTTCTAATACTCTGTGCTTGAAACTCCGAATGCATTTGAAACTTGATTTACAAATATGTTTACGTACGTAAACAATGTATTTGCACAAATCAGTTTAGTGTTAACATTATTTTAATTTAAGCTGTGGGCGACAAAAAAAAAGCGAATTACTCAAAAAAAAACAACTCATAGTAAGATTCGAACCTACTACCCACTTACACGTGGACCAACGCCTTAACCATACGGCTAAGATGATCCCTAGTGTTGCAATCGAATTACTATACTACTTATGACACTGTAATGCCAATGATATCATAACAATGTTAGATGGCGCTACTGTGACTGGTACTATTAATTTAAAACTTATTAATTGGTCAAAAATGTAGTTTTACATTTCTTTTTTTTGTCAACAATTTATGTAAAAGCTGTCATAATGATCACTTATGGTTAAAATGTTAGTTTTCTCTTTATATATTGTTTAACTTATGAGTTATAAATAAAAACGTCAAAAATATCGAGTTTATTGTATGGGGATCCCCTTTATTTTTAAGTTTTATTTTATTTTTAGTATTTGTTGTTGTAGCGGCAACAGAAATACACATTCTGTGAAAATTTCATGTCTCTAGCTATTACCGTTTGTTAGATACCATACAGCCCGCTGACAGACAGATGGACGGACAGACAGACAGACAGACAGACAGACAGACAGACAGACAGACAGACGGACAGCGTAGGCTTAGTAACAGGGTCCCGTTGGCACCCTTTGGGTACGGAACCCTAAAAAGTATAGCCTACAATGTTTACATTTAAACCAATTAAACGCACAATCACAGTAAACACGGTGACAAAATTATTATGGTGAGCTAATACAAGATTTCATTATTTTTTTTGGCAAAAACGACGAAGTTTTAATTACACAAAACGCTAACTGAATGTACTTTTTGCAATTGCACGATATAACCCGCCAACTAAAATTAGCTTAATGTACACGAACAAACTCCCGGCCCGCTCGCCGCGTACATTCGGCTAACCCTTGTTGGCGGGTTATATATCGTGCAATTCCAAAAAGTACATTCACTTAGCATTTTGTGACCTTATAGAGGATGAGGAAATAAGAATTTTGGCATTAAAAACGCAGTGTTAATTGCTGATGTCGAATTATTACAGATAAAAATAATAGATAAATGTATAGTCCACTGCATTTCAGTGGCAACACTTAGACCTTATGAGCATTTTACATAGGGGAACGTACCCATACTACGTGACCCATTTTTCACAAGTTTTTACCCCCTCCCCCCCTCGGTGACCACCAGTAGTACCTATATGCCAAGACCCCCCCCTATCCCCCTAGTTTTCACGTAGTAATTAATAAATATGGTTTTGAATCATTTTTTGCAAACAGAAAGTTAAGAAATAATAATTTGACGTCAGTGTTTCCATCTGTAAGTTTAAAAAGCGTTAAACGCTACGATTTATTTGGATATAGTTCGAAAAAGTGCGAGATTTCCCTAGAGGATATTGACTACGTGACGAAAACTTAAGCCCCCTCCCCCACCCTTGTGACCAAGCGTGGTATTTTGAAGACCCCCCTTCCCCCTCTAAACGGGTCACGTAGTATGGGTACGTTCCCTTAGCAATAAGGATGACTTTCGTAATGCATATGTTGCCCACTGGCTTACGATCAACCATACTTATCTAATATCCTATTTCTGTGGGATTAACGAAACTGATTCATTGGTATTATTTTGCGAAGTTGCGAACATAGTTAAGAAATTAAAAAATATGGGCATCCTTAATTGACAGGTGATATTAAAAATGGCGTACTTTTAATAACTGGAAACCTAAAACAACTATTTATTTTTCAAAAAACTATCCATTTGTAAATAATGTTTACTTAATCCTTATTCAAAAATAATATTTTTATTTTTGCTTTTTCATACTTATTTACTTTTTGAGACAAGACTTTTATTCTTCAAGAGTACTGGATTTGGGTATTCCCATTTCACAGAATGTGTATTTCTGTTGCCGCTACAACGACAAATAATAAAAATAAAATAAAATTTTAAAATAAAGGGTGTCCCCATACTAGAAATTTAATATTTTTGACGTTTTTATTTTACGGTGGTACGGAGTCCTTCATGTGCGATTCCGAGACGCACTTGGCCGGTTTTTATAATTTACGCGTACGGAGTCGCGGGCATAAATAACTTAATACTAACCCGCATCGTAAATGGCCTGATATGATTGTTCCAGGATCTTGCGCGCCATGGGATCCATGCACATTCCGAGACGGTAGTGCACCTTGAAGAACTGCGCGTCGAAGTACTCCAGCTGCGGCACGGAGCCGCCGTACTGCGGCACCTCGGGGTGGGCGAACTTGTAGCGGAGAGCCTCCCTCGTGATCGGATTCACCTGCGCGAAGCTTTGCCATAAAACATCTCATCTTACTCTCCTCACCTTCTTCCACTTCTAAATAAAAAACCAAACTTTAAGAGCAAAGGACAATAGGCAAAATATGGTGGCATAACCCCGTGCAACTGGTTATGAAACTTATCTTGTTAAAAACTTTAGGCCTTGACTGCTATAAAATGGAAAAAAAATTTTTTGTTCATTATATTCTGAATAACCAAAATATCCCAAAAATTATGGGTTAGACATGACTTGTTAATATATACACTTTTAAATATTAGGTAAGTTTTATCCTTCTACCTATCTACAATATGTTAAAAAAACCCTGTCCGACCCGAAAACGTATTGTTGGGTATCGAGATTAGATTCAATTTTTGTAAAAAAAAACTTTTTTTTTAATTTTTTTTTTTAATTTTTCAAAAAAAAATTTTTTCATTTTTTTGGCATAGTATGTGTCCCACTGCTGGGAAAAGGCCTCCTATATTTTTTTGTAATACAAATACCCCGTTTACATAAAAAAAATCATAAAATGACGTCATCACATACTTTGTGGTCTGAGGTGACGCCACACGATCTAACATAATTACTTCCGGTAACGGTGTTGTCATATTTTTAAAATTAGCTACATTATGTGGGAAAAAGGCAAAAAAAAATGGAACTTTAAATGTTCATTAATATGTTTACTATCATGTTTTTTTTATTTTTATTATTTTATTTGGTCATGTGATTGGGGAACCTAATTACCGGTTTCGGCTCGGACAGGGTTTTCTTAACATGTTGTATATTCGTAACTTAGTGTGCATGAAGTAATATCACTTTACTGGCCGCCACCACGGACGTAAATACATACTGGACTGTTCGCTACTGCACAAAAAACGAGCCGAGCGAGAGGCCCCAATTGGGACCGTGTCCCTCTCATTTCCAGTTGCCATGCCAAAATAATATTATCGTTGGGTAGTGATTATTAGTTTTTAAATCAAGCAAATAAATTGATTTAGTATTTATCGTGACTATAGTTTATATAATAAAACAATAGTCACGATAAATAATAAATTAATTTATTTGCTTGATTTAAAAACTAACAATCAATACCCAAGGATAATATTATTTTGGCATGGCAACTCGAAATGAGAGGGACACGGTCCCAACTGGGGCCTCTCGCTCGGCTCGTTTTTTCTGTCTAAGAATTGTCAAGGTACAATAGACCTTAAGGCAGCAGAATAAAGTTGAATTTCTTCTTAACCAAAAACTCTAGTGATAAATCCTTCATTATATATTCGTGGCCGCCACCACCCACATCATGACCAGCAGGGCTATTACATATCTCACTTGATAATGGTTTCGGTTGTACATCGAACTTTGATGGTAAATTAGAATGACATAACATTGGTATTATGTATTTCGGTGAATGGATATCAAGGTATAGTGAGTTTAGGTTAGGTTAGCCCTGCAGGAAATACGTATAATAATACCTACCAATGTTATGTCATTCTCAGTTACCATCAAAGTTCGGTGTACAACCGAAGCCAGTTGTCAACTGAGATATGTAATAGGCCTGCAGGTAAGATTTGCCCAATACCCTTTGAAATTATGATAAATATTGAAACTTCATTCGTGTGAGAAGATTAAATCTCCTTACCTAGGTACCTAACTTTTGAATACTGCATCACTGAATGACTTATCTAAAAGCTATGTTTGTATACATTCCGGTCAATATATTTATTATGATTAATGTGTACCTTATTGTACAAGATATGGGACAATTCCTTGACATTGTTGGACTGCGGGTACAGGCCCGCCATGCCGGAGATGACGATTCTCTCGCCCTTTGTCGCTGCTGTCGCTGTCTGCTGGCTGGCGGCGTGCTCCGGTGTCGGCGTCATCGTTCTAAAGTGAAGAAACTGGATTCGCGATTATTGCTTTAGTTGAGGTGGTAAAGCCAAGCTGTAGCCGACTGACTGCAGCTCATATTATATACTTACGAGCTGGCTCCACCGGTGTTGAATGGTTACCTACCATCCGTAGGTACCTACGTGCTTGCTCACCTACTTATACATATTTTAGCTTTTACTGTTTATCTACTATCTGTACTGTTTATCTGTTTATTTTAAAAGTTTAATCTTATCCTTTTATCCTGTAGCGAAGTTGCCATTCTACAATCGTTAACGCTAATAGAAAACTAAAAAAAATTATGGGAATGACATATCTCATCGTTTAATCACGTGGTCTTACGCTTAGAGAACGTACCCATACCACGTGACCCGTTCATGGGGGTAGGGTTCAAAATACCACACTTGGTCACAGGGGCAGGGGAAGACTGGACAGGATGCGGGAAACAGGATGCAGGATACGGGATTTCCGGGATTCGGCAAACGAGAACCGGTAAAGAGGAACCGGGATTCAGGAAACGGGGTCCGGGAAACAGGAACCAGGATACGGGATTTCCGGGATTCGGGTCCGGGATTCAGAAAACGAGATCGGTAAATAGGATCCGGGGTCCGGGAAACGGGATGCGGGAAACAGGATCCGGGATCCGAGATTTCCGGGATACAGGTCCGGGATTCGGAAAACGAGATCCGGGACAGAGGATCCAGCATACGGAATTTCCGGGATTCGGGTCCGGGATTCGGAAAACGAGATCCGGTAAAGATGATCCGGGATCCAGGAAACGGGGTCCGGGAAATAGGATACAGGATACGGGATGTCCGGGATTCGGGTCCAGGATTTGGAAAACGAGATCCGGGATATACGGGTACGCAGTACGGGATACGGGTGCACAGCGTTTAAAGATTAAAAAAAAAAAAAAAAATGGGTCACACGTAGTATGGGTACGTTCCCAAGGCGTTCGCAACTGGAGAAAGAGAATAGAAACAAATCGTTTGCAACATGGCTAGGGGCCAAGGTATAATTTTGTGCAAAAATACGTGAAGATTGTGAATTTAACGTTAGGAATATACCATAAACAGTAGATTTATTTTGGCATATAAATCAACCGACGCCTGTTTAATAGCATTATTGGCCTTTAAAAAATTACAATGTCCTCTGATTTACTAACTCAGCCGCTATTAATGTGCGATTGTGCATCTAAAAAAATACTATTTTATCCACCATATTTAAGCCACTGTAAATACAAGTTAGCCACGAAAGTTATTTTTTAGCATATTTGTAACGGGGCTCCTATTTCTGCGTTCAGGGACACCACTAACCTATCATGAAGGGATTGACGGGGGTTTCCCTTCCCCATCCCTTCGAACCTAACCCAGCCAACTCGAATGCCCCGAAGTCCCGAGTTCGCATGAATTGAATGGAGCTCTGTGATTGGTGCAAATGCCGTTCCCGCCCGTCTAATTTGATGTTTCCTAGTTTGGCTTGAACTACATTTTTTGAGTTCAAGCCAAACTAGCAAAATGCAAAAATGTTGATGAATTGTAAAATCGGTGGTTGAGTTAGTAAATTTGATGGCGACTTATTAATCTAGTGGACTAGTTATAAAATTAGAAGTCAAATTCTGTGGCCAAATAAAAATTCTGCGGCTCGATTTATAATTCCCCATTTATTTTTAATGCTAACATGTAACGGCACGACTTTTATCCTCATTTGGGGGTAGTCAGAGTTTTAAGTGGCCATACACCACCATATTGTGGGGTATTAAGTCAACTCGAAGCCAACGTTTCATCAGATAGTCAGAACCCAACGTGACAGGTGGTGAACCTTGTTACCGTGTATACAGGAACTGACTATTACCGCCTTATCTATTCTGTGCTATTACCTAATGCCGAGGGATAGGTAGGTTTCCTCACGATGTTTTCCCTCACCGTAAGCGAACTGTAAATTCTGCACATAAATGAAAATTCATTCATTGGTGCATGCCTCACCGGGGATCGAACCTGGGGGTTACTCCGAAAAGCGAAACGAACGTTTCGGCTGACGGATCGGACGTTTTCCTACTCCGAAAGCATTACGGATCCGAAGTACGGATTCGATAATCGTGATGTGACGTTTCTTCTTTCGGACCCTACTCTGAAAGTTATTAGACATTTACGATTTCGGTGTTTGACATTGTTTTGATCGTAATTTTTTTTATCGTTTTAATACAATGGCTCGATTTTTATTGTTTGAAGAAACAATACAAGAGGAACATGCCGAGCGTAGTCGTAAACGACTGCGCCTTCGAGAGGCGTCCCTTTATAACCCCATTAGAGACCAAGACTTTATACAAAATTATAGGATCAATCGCAGTATATTTCAAAATTTGTGCGAGGAAATAATCCCTCACCTTCCGAAAAAAAACAATTCTAGAGGAATTGATCCTACAACCAAGGTAAGCTATAATAATTATAGGTATATTCTCGCTTCATTATCTCATATCAAATTCATTTTTGATCTATCCTATAAGAAATGCAAGGATATGGATTAATCTTTAACATGAATGGAAGGTTTCTTATTAGTATTCTATAATTTATATATATACTATTTTGAATTGATTATTTCAGGCACTTTATAAATACTTAGTGTATTCCTTTACAGATTCTTACAGCCCTTTCCTTCTATGCTAGTGGCGGTTACCAAGGAGCAGTAGGGCTTGGAATGGATAGTCCCATGGCACAGCAGAGTGTGTCTAAGTGTCTCAGACAAGTCACTGAGGCACTTAATAATAATTTTGCGTCATAAATCTTTGCATTAAACAAACTTTAAATTTTGACCAGCTACGTGGATGTTTATGGGGAAAATTACCAGTTGTAGATAGAAAAACTGTGAAATTCATGACTTCTAACAAAAAAACACTTTTTCCATATTTTGTTTTCTTATTTTTTTAAGATAACTTCTAAAGTGCCAATAATTGGGGGATTGCCAATATTGGGTGCCGTTACCCTACCTCTTAATTTTCTGCCTTATAATATTATGATTGCAGGAGACTCAGGCTATCCTCTGAGAAGATTCCTGATGACCCCAGTGGATGGAGCTCCAGATGACTCACCAGAAGGACACTATAATACCCTACATAAACGAGTACGCTCCACCATAGAGCGCACATTCGGTATCTTGAACGGCAGATGGAGATGCCTTTTGGCAGCTCGGCAGCTTCACTATAAGCCGGAAATGGCTGCCAAAATTACCATTGCATGTTGTGTTCTACACAACATGTGTTTGACAATAAATATTGACATTGTAGAATTATCACCTGAGGAGCAACATATGGAAACACTATTACAAGCCAGGGTGGGAAATCATATAACTGGACCAACACTTGAGCAAGGGCAGAGGACACGAAATGAGCTCATACACTTGCTTGATAGAATTTAGAGGTATTTCTTAACTATCATTATAGTATAAGCTACAACGATTTAAATGATTGGTGCATTTGTTAAACTAATTCCATTTTACATAAAATACCTACTAATATTGAGTACATTTTCACCAATATCATTTGATTTAGGATATAATCATGTACCTATGAATTTTAGACAAATTATTATTTTATTTATGTTTTTTTTTAAATTAATATGCTTTTCTTTTGTTTTAGGTAGAAGAAATTACATTGCTGGCCTTATGTTGGCCTCATGGAGCATTTTTAGGATTCCGTACCCAAAGGGTGCCAACGGAACCCTATTACTAAGTCTACGCTGTCCGTCCGTCCGTCCGTGTGTCAGCGGGCTGTATCTCACGAACCGTAATAGGTAGAGAGTTGAAATTCACATTCCGTGAATTTCTGCTGCCGCTACATCTTAAAAAAAAATTAAAATTTTAAAAAAGGGGGTACCCATGCAAAAAACTTGATATTTTTGACTTATTGTCTAATTTTTATTTTTATTTTTTATTCAGAGATAGACAAGTATTTGACCACGAACTCACCTGATGGTAAGTGACGATGCGGTCTATGATGGATATATAGTTATATGGTCGGTTTCCATACAAAAGACTTCAACGTGTGACTACTGTGTGTGAATATGTATCACCATTTTTGGAGATGTTTCTTTATATTCTACGGTGGTACGAGACCCTTTATGTGCGAGTCCGATATGCACTTGGCCAGTTGTTTTAATATAAAATATATTAATAAAAGTTTGTTAATAATATAAATATATATATTGGAAATAAAATATTACATTTTCGAAACTATTTTGACAATATTTTCATTGAGTATCTTGAGCTCGCCCAGGATGCCGGCGAGCAATACATTTTTTCCCTTCTCGAGGCGCAGGATTTCAGCACGCGTGTCCGACGGCATCAAACGCTGTCGTCGTCGTGGCCACCTCGAGGCTGTAAAAGTCGAAAAATAAAAATCAGGATACAATTCCCATTACTTATGTATTATACAGGGTGACTGGTTGAACACTTTACATATTGAAGGACATGATAATTTATGGTAACATGAAACGTTTATAAAAATTAAGTTTAAAAATAATTAGTTAAAAAATGAGCGAATGAGCGAATGAGCTGATTGTGAGCGACTGTAGCCTAGGGGGCGAACACGTTGGGCTGGCAATCATAAGGTCCCAGGTTCGATCCCCGGTGGGGCATGCACCGATGGATGAATTTTCATCTATGTGCATAATTTACAGTTCGCTTGCGGTGAGGGAAAACATCGTGAGGAAACCTACCTATCCCTCGGGATTAGGTAATAGTCAGTTCCTGTATACAAGGCGACACGGTTCACCACCTGTCACGTTGGGTTCTGACTATCTGGTGAAGCGTGGGCTTTGGCTTGGTTAATACCTCCACAATGCGGTGGTGTATGGCCACTCAAGCCTCTGACTACCCCCGAATGGGGATAAAAGTCGTGACGCATATATTATTATTATATTAAAATTATTAATTAAAAAAATTAAAAACACGACTGCCCTACCCAAATCGAACTAAAAAGTATAAAAATTGCAGTGGCATCGCAGTCGGGGGACCGTTTTGTGGAACACTTTTTAATCTAAGAGGTCCCCCGACTGCAATGACACTGAACTTTATTTTAATACTTTTTAGTTCGTTTTTCGGCAGGGCGGGCAGTCGTGTTTTTAAAATTTTAAATTATTTATTTTTATTTTATGGATTTTAGTGACAGCAGCCAAAAATGAAATGTTTGTTTTGCCTCTACATCCTATCTATGTTAAGTTATGCCTATAAATTTTACAGTTTTGGAATGTGCTCATCGATGCCTTCAATTCGATACCCATATTGTAATAATAGAAGATTTTTTTTCACATTTTAAAATTGAGCCATAATGCCGCCATATGCCTTTTTTTAAATAATATACCCCGTGTTACCCGGAATGATGTAACGATTCTAACGATACCCCATACATCCAATTCTGTTCAGGTATTCCAAATTTATAGTGGATTAAAGAAACATCACATACATACATACATGAACCGTAAACACATATAAACTCCTTTTTTTGGGCAGTCGTGTAAAAATACCAATGAACTACAGAGAAAACCTTCATTAAATTAATGAACTAAAGCTCGGAAATTGTGGACACCGCAGTGCCTCGCGTAGAACGCTGTCGCTAGTGTGACCACAGGTCGTGTTCTATGGTGTAGCATCTCATTAAAATAATAACAATTTAGTGCTTAGGTACCTGGGATATTGCTGCCGCTTGTTCTTGGGCGAGCTTACGCTATAATTGGACTGTCCTGGGCTTCTGCAGCTGGAGAGGCGGATCGAACTAGTGTGGCTGGAGGTTCAGAGGGTGCTGCATAAATAGTGGGCCATTCTAAAATCTATAACAAGTTCAGACACACTGATACATAATGTAGGTATTAAGAATAGAGGAATTTAAAGGTTTAACGTTAATACTACCGACCTTTTTCCACTGCTGTACTGTTTTTACAGCACCCCCCAAGCTATTTAGCCGTGAGGCTAAATTCTCCCACAGCCTTTTAGTACGAGCTCGCCCCTCCACGCTATTAATAAAACCCCGCGCTACATCCCTATGCGTGCTCATGAACTCTAATAATTCCTCCAATTGCAAGCTAGTGGTCGTCATTATTGAGCTGTAACATAAAAATAAATACCCGAAATCATTAGTTATGTAGGTACATGATACTTTTGTTGATTACTTTAAACGAATAAATAAAGTAAACTTACTGAAATTGTTGCGCACGAAACTTTTATAAGATATAATAGTCTGAAGAATTATAAAGAAAACGAATAAAATTTTACAGAACCAACTTCCGAGTCATTCCGAGTGACAGCTTTCATCTACAGAAAAAATATAATAGAGTATTCAGAGTAACAACACATAAACTCTGTTAAGTAGGTGGAATGACAAAATAAATATGAATTTGCACCAAAATACATTATATAATGCATAAATTGTATGATAGTTTTAACAAAAGCAACTACACAATCGTAGTGCGTGTTTTTTTAAAGAAAACATCATATTTTAAAATGTTTTGAATGTTACCGTTTTTATTCACATGTTATTACGATCATCTCTGGTTCATCCGATTGATTGTCTATGGATCCGAAAGGAAAGCCATCCGTACATTACGGATTCGAAGTGTTTTGGTGGTAGGGTCACTGTCGTTCGATCGTTGTCTTCGTTGTTTCGGATCGAAACGAAGAGTACGTATTTCGGAGTAACCCCCCAGGGACCTTCCGATTGCTAGCCCAACATGTTCGCCCCTAGGCTACAGCCACTTTTTTTTTTGCTAACATAAAGCTTGAAATTTAATATAATAGTAATAATTTATGAGATATTAATTTCAAGAGCTGCTTACCTAGTGCGATTTGGTGACACAAACAATTAAGTCGCAGTGGAAATGTTACGAATAGCTTGGTGCTCTATATTTATACCATCTGAATTAATCTATTGTGATCAATTCAAGTGCAAATGCATTTAATATGCATGCATTACATTGCATACATGCATTAAATATTATAAGTACCTGCTTACCTACATATTGTTTAGATTACGTAACATACCACAAATGTGTAAAATAGGTGTGTATATTCTTGTGTAAGACAGGGGATGAAAGTTTGTATAGAGGCGGTTATAGCACATTCGAAATAAAATAAACAATCATGTGTTTGAACGTTGTTTACATATTGACGGGGAAGAGAAGAGGGGGAGGGGGGGGGGGTAAGGGTTTGGGCTGTTTTACCAAGACCTCCTTAGGATTGCTATGCTTTGAGTAGATTGTTCATTTGAAATAATGAGACGGGTATTTCACCAGTTTTTACACGACTGCCCAAAAAAAGGAGTGTATATGTGTTTAGGTTTCATGTATGTTTGTTTGTTTGTATGTATGTATGTGAGATTCTTTATTCCACCATAACTTGTAAATGCCTGAACGGATTTGGATGTATGGGGTATCGTTAGAATCCTTACATCATTCCGGGTGACACTGGGTATATATGGCAATATGGCGGCATTAAGGCTCCATTTTCAAATTAGAAAAAAAAAAATCTTCAATTATTACAATATGGGTATCAAATTTTTGGGACCCCCTCTTGTCACTAGAATGTATAAAATAAAAATTAATAACCCTGCCAAAAAACGAACTAACAAGTTTAAAACAAGTGCAGTGTCATTGCAGTCGGGGGACCTCTTAGATTAAAAAGTGTTCCACAGAACGGTTCCCCGACTGCAATGACACTGCACTTGTTTTAAACTTTTTAGTTCGTTTTTTGGCAGG
The DNA here is from genome assembly GCA_947859195.1 of Drymonia ruficornis. Taxonomy (NCBI): domain Eukaryota; kingdom Metazoa; phylum Arthropoda; class Insecta; order Lepidoptera; family Notodontidae; genus Drymonia; species Drymonia ruficornis. The sequence goes on along the minus strand of OX401924.1, from coordinate 2,989,589 downwards.
GCAGTAGTGTTCTTAAATTTTTTTAAAATTATTAATTTATACAAGCTGTTAGGGGTTAGACGAGCGACGCATTCAAGCCCATGATAATTCATGCTTACACGTATCTAATATCCTGGGACATTCTTTTACACACGGCTACCTGATCCCAAATTAAGCAGAGCTTGTACTATGGAAACCAGATAGCTGCTATTAATACATATACTACTTTTTGTTTGTAAATACATTCTTAATATATGTACATAATTACACCCAGACTCGGGACATACAGACATGTTCATGCACACAAATGCATGTCCCGGGTAGGAATCGAACCAACCACACCAACGGGCCCGTCATAACTAGAAAAAAAATAATTAAAACACGATTGCCCTGCCAAAACATGAACTAAAAAGTATAAAACAAGTTCAGTGTCATTGCAGTCGGGGGACCGTTCTGTGGAACATAATTATTTTATCTAAGAGGGCCCCCGACTGCAATGTCACTGCACTTGTTTTATACTTTTTAGTTCATTTTTTGGCAGGGCAGTCGTGTTTTAAATTTTTAAAATGATTTATTTTTATTTTATCCATTTTAGTGACAGCAGCTTAAAATGAAAAGCTTGCTTTGCATGTACACCCGACCTATGTTAAATGATGCCTATAACACAGTTTTGGAATGTGCTCATCAAGGCCTTCAATTTGATACCCATATTGTAATAATGGAAGAATGTTTTTTTTTCACATTTGAAAATCGAGCCATAATGCCGCCATATTGATTTTTTCAAAAAAAATCTATATATATAAAAATGAATCCCTATTTCATGTCATTACTTGACGCGAGAACGGCTGGACCAATTTAGATGTTTTTTTTTTTAGATTATTCCGTGAAGTTCAAGGAAGGTTCATACATTTAAAAAAAATTGAAAAATTGCCCGGAAAGCGCTAAAAACCCATATTTTACGTATGATTCAAATTACTTTCAATAGATGGCGTAATGAACGCCGGTGTCAGATGGCGGATGGCGACTATAAATTCTTGCAAATTTATTTCATGGGCAATTCATCACAAGAAATAGATCCGCGTTGTGCACATAAAGCCGAAAACCCACCGCGGCGCACGGAGAGGCCACGCACACGCTACGCACGTGGGTCAAGCTTCGCTTTGCACGAAAATGTATGTCACCGTGTCCACCGCGGCGCACGGAGAATGACGTCATCCATACATTTTCTTGCAGAACGTAGCCGTGGCCGTGTGCGTGGCCTCTCCGTGCACCGAGGTGGGTTTCCGGCTTAACAGTTCAGTGTCGAAAAATAAAGGGATGAATCGCTAAATTTGTTGCCAAGCGCAAAACTCGAGAACGGCTGGACCATTTTTTTCATAATAACTTACTGTATCCCACTGCTGGGCAAAGGTCTCTCCCATCTTCTTCCATCCATCGCGGTCATGGGCTCTTTCATACCACCCGTCTAGATGAGCGTCGAGGTCATCGTGCCACCGTTTTTGGGTCTACGTCGGCGATGACGGTCGTGCTTTGGGACCCCACTCGGTGATCGCTTTGGCCCACCTTTCTCAGCACATTCGGCTCAGGTGACCCGCCCAGGTCCACTTAAGTGTAGCTGTTTTCGCTCCTACATCCGCGATAAGGGTTATGGAACGCAGCAAGGTGTTCCGCACCCTATCAGTGTGTTTGATACCCAAAATGCTGCGCTCCAATGCTCTATGGTAAACCTTCAGTTTGGACTTCTGAGCTTCGATTACTGATGTCTGGGCGCCGTAGGTAAGAACGGGCAGGATACACATTTCGATGGGTCAGTGGAAGGTTGCCCTTCATGATGGACTCTATTACTAAGCCTACGCTGTCCATCCGTCATCCATGTCTGTTAGCGGGCTGTATCTCACGAACCGTAATAGCTATAGTTGAAATTTTCAGTTCTTTTTCGGACAACATTAATTCTGAGGCGGTACGAAGTTCGCCGGGACAGCTAGTAAAAAATAATAATAAACCCAGTGTTACCCGGAATGATGTAAGGATTCTAACGATACCCCATACATCCAAATCCGTTCAGGCATTTATAAGTTATATGGTGGAATAAAGAATCTCACATACATACATACAAACAAACGTACATGAACCCTAAACACATATACACTCCTTTTTTTGGGCAGTCGTGTAAAAAATACGAACAAACACTAATAATTATCAGATAAAACTAAACAAAAATAATGCAAAAAGTTTCACAACGTGCTTGGACCACTCTTACGCTAGTCCGTTTTTCTTTCATATTTTTTAGGGTTCTGTACCCAAAGGGTGCCAACGCTGTCTGTCCGTCTGTCAGGGGGCTGTATCTCATGAACCGTAATAGGTAGAGACTTGAAATTTTCACAGAATGTGTATTTCTGTTGCCGCTACAACAACAATATACAAATAACGGGGATCACCATACAAGAAACTTAATTTTCGTGACGTTTTTATTTTACGGTGGTACGGAACCCTTCATGTGTGAATACGACACGCACTGGACCGGTTTTAGTCAACAAGTTTGATACCAAACGCGTCTAGTGGTTCTATACAACGATATTTTTTATTAGCCCAAAAACAAGTTAATATTTTTTACACATTAGGACTGAGAATCAAATACTGAATTCTCTCCTTCAATACGTTTGTTGTCTTACCTAACAACGTGTATATTTCCACAGGAAATGGGAGGGCAGAGTCATCAGGGTGTGTTTTATTTATTTCTGGAGACTACTTATCTCGATATTTGTTATGGTTAAGGCATGTCAAATCAAATCAAATCAAAAGTTTTTTATTCATGTAAGCTCAATAAAGCGTTTATAAATAGTCAAGATAAACAATATTTTAGCATTACCACCGGTTCGTAATGTTGCTTCCATTGAGAAGAGCCGGCAAGAAACTCAATGGTTACTCTTTTCAAAAGAATAATTGTACTTATACATTTTCAAACAGCAACGCTGTGTGAGCAGGCAGGCATTAACACATAGTGAATAAAAAAACAAAATTAGGTATTTAAATAAACAAAAAAAAATAAGAACTAGCCTAGAAAGCTGTGCATGCCTACTCCCACTTTACAGTTAAACCCAAAGGTGAATATTTCGAACTATTGTTTTGGTGTGATGCCTTCCGTCCTTAAGTGAAAATTTAACAAACCTGAAAGTTAAGGAACAATGATGTCAAGTGGAAAATGGGCGGACCATGCATTGAGGAATTCGATTTTTTATTTAAATCAAATCAAAGTAATTCTTTTATTATTTTGATGGCAAAGGATTCGACGAGGGAGCAGGGAAGACTTCCTAATTTTACATTACCATGGGCTCAGTTGCCTCCCTTCAGAATATTTTGAATGTCCCTATATCATTTTATTTTAAATTTTTCGTGGACGAAGTCGCGCGCAATTGCTAAGATTTACTCATTTTTAATTCACAAGTCATTGAAGTCTAGACAGGTACCTATTTTGCTAATTAAAATTTATCAAGGTCGCACGTAGCGTGCCGTTCTATTGCTAGTTAACTAAATAAATTTAAAATTTTAAAATCACTGAATATGGACCGGGAGCCAATCGTGCTAATTGTGGATTTACTCCGGCGTCGCCCAAACCTATTAGATTAGGTAGATTAGATGATAGGAAGAATACATGTTTCCACTTTCAGCGGTGGGGGAAGCGTCTACATGATAATTTCAAAATTTTAAAAAAGCAATGACATGGAAATACTAAAGCGTTTCAGATATTGATACTTTTCATGCTCCAACATGATAAAATGAAAAAAATAAATTACTCTAGCGCGTCAGAATTTGTAAGCATCTATAGGCTACGGTAACTGCTTAACATCAGGCGGGCCGTAAGCTTTTTGGCCACCGCAGTCCTATAAAAAAAAACAATTTCAGAGGGGGTGTTCAGTGAAACTTAGACTGACGATCTAATTAGCAAAATTGACACTTTTGACACTTCTTAGCTATAATGAATACCCCTGATCTTAATCTGACGAGTTCGAGTATTTTAAGATGGTCAATTTTTTTTGTTCCCCTGAGCGTACCCACCAATATTGGGGGCTCATACTGGTTGCAGGTTCTTATCAATATGTAACGTATCTCCCTTAAGCGCTTATTACACTTGGCTAAATTTAGAAGCCTAAATTCAGAAGCTTCTAAATATTTAAACCATTCTAGCTTCTGAATAGCTTGCTGAATGTAACGACTAAATTAAGTAGCCTAAATTTAGTTAGGTGTAATAACCCCTTTATCTTAATCTGGCGCGCTCGAGTAAATCCAGAAAACCCTTCTACGGCTCCCCATCAATACGTATTCATTTGAATGTGCAGCTATAAAGAAGGTACACACTTATCTACTTATAATCAGGTGGGGGCTTAGACTAAACCAGGATGGAAATAACACCGACACTGGGTGCGCGAGACCATGGACCAATTACTAAGGGGACTGGCCCTAAGCAAGTCGGCCGAGTGGTCGGCCTAGTACTAAAATCGACATAAAACGAAGCGAGTAGTTCAACTATTTGCCGGTAGATAGAACAATGAAAATAAAAAAACAATGACCACGTTTTTTTTCATACATATATCTAATAAGGGCACCTTTTTCTTAAGTCTTTAGGGTGCGTTTCGATTGAAGCAGAGCGGGGCGGAGTGGGGCGGAGCGGACCGTGAATTGGCCAATCACAATCGAAATCTCCACTCCGCATCAGTGGAAACAGTGTAAGCGGAGCGGAGCGTTTTGAGCCGACTTTCGAATAAAACAAATGAACACGCTGCCCCTAGCCGGATAGAACGGAGTCGAGCAGGCTGTGGTGCCGAGTGGTGGGCACGAAGCGGAGCAGAGAGTAGCGGAGCGGAGCGGAGTTCAGCGGACTTTTGAATAAAACAAATGAACACGCGGCCCGCGCCGGACAGAACGGAGTCGAGCAGGCTGTGGTGCCGAGTGGTGGGCACGAAGCGGAGAGGAGCGGAGCGGAGCTGAGCGGAGCTGAGCGGAGCTGAGCGGTACTGGGCGGAGCTGAGCGGAGCGTAGCGGAGCGTAGCGGAGCTGAACGGAGCTGAGCGGACTTTAGAATACAATTTATGAACTCACAGCCCCGAGCCCGATAGAACGGAGTCGAGCAGGCTATGGTGCCGACTGGCGGGCACGAAGCGGAGCGGAGCGGAGCTGAGCGGACTTTCGAATACAATATATGAACACGCGGCCCCGCTCCACCCCGCTCCGCTTCGCCCCGTTCCACCCCGCTCCGCTTCAATGGAAACATTTGCCACTTCTCACTGCTATTCTCCGCTCCACTCCGCCCAGCACCGCTCCGCTCCACTCCGCTCAAACCCGCTCCGCTCCGCCCCGCTCCACTTCAATGGAAACATTTGCCACTTTTCACTGCTCTTCTCCGCTCCACTCCGCCCAGCTCCGCCCCGCTCCGCTCCTCCCCGCTCCGCCCCGCTACGCCCCGCTCCGCTTCAATGGAAACAGTTGCCACTTTTCACTGCTCTTCTCCGCCCCGCTCCGCTTCAATGGAAACGCAGCCACTCTGTGCGCGAGACGCACGGAGTGTGGATCGCATGAGTGGCTGCGTCTACATCAGGTGCATACCGCGCCCGAGCACTCACTTTCACGCCGAAACGCAAAGACATAATGTCATAACACGAGTGCTCGGGCGAGACATGCGACTCGCAACGCCCTGCACCCTTTTTTTTGCTTGCTTGCCTTGCTTGATGATGATGATGATTGGTGCATCTGGACGCATCAAATCATGTCAACCTTGGCTGAAAAGGTAGGTCACTCAATGTTCACGCCACTCAGCGGTTGCAGAAGTTTCGCTGTCTTAAATATTTTGTATGGCACTACAAAATAAAGCAGCTTTCATATAAATAGGTTTCGTTTGAGCACATCGGTAAGTTATTGTTTCTCTTTCTAATACCTACGTGGGAGAGAATAAGTCGGGATTTGTCATATTTTATTTTGTCGCTGCCGGATGTCCTATTGCTGAAGTTCAGTAGATACATGCACCTACCATTGACCATAAGAAGGCACCTACCGACCAACATGAGTCCTTTTAGAAGTCAGTTAACCATATTATAAAATGTACTTTCATACTTATTATAAACTAGCTGTTTGCGCGACTTCGTACTGTTATAGTTCAGTCCGGGTGAAGTTGTAGAGGCCACTTTGGCCAACAACATATAGGCCATAAAAAAAATATACTTTTATAGATTGGTAATGCACATCAATACCTTCATATAAACATGAACCCTGAAAACATAATTATTATGGCCACTCCTTTTTTGGGCAATCGTGTAATAATAAAGAGGGTACCAATAAAAGTGCCAATAAAAATCAACATACCGTTTTTAATTAAGATAAAGGAAATAGAATACCTACTAATTACTTACAAGAAACAATAAATTATAAATGTAAAACAAATCCCGCCTGCGTAAACAAGAGAAAAGCAAGTTAATTACAAGCTAATTAAAGTACTACAGACAGGCGAACCGATTTTTCTTCTTTCTTTAAAAGCTAATTTATTTGGATATTATTTATTTTAATTTACATTCGGTGTTCACAAGGTAAGTGTCACAAGTGTTCCTATTCTCGAATTTGTCCAGTATGTCGGGATGTAGATGTTGATTAATGACGGCCGCGCAGTGCAGGTCGGAGGCTGCGTGCGCGAGGCCCGCCCGCAGCTGGTGCAGCACGACGGGCTGCCGGGAGTACCGCTGCAGAGCGCCTGCCGGCAGCGGCTGCGACGCGGCAGCGCGCAGCAGCACCACTCGCGAGCGCAGCGCTCTCACTGGGCTCTCGGAGCGCCTCGACTGCGTGACGCGCGCCAGCGCCGCTTCTATGAGAGCGCGCGCGTATTGCGCGGAGTGCGGCACGCGGCCCAGCAGGCTCCGCACGGTCGCGTCCACCTTCTGCGGCCAAGTGGCGGCGGCCTGCAGCTCGCCCTGCAGCCGCGCGGCGGCGGCGGCGGCGTCGCGCGCCATCAGCCGGGACATGTGCCGCACCACCGCCTCCTGCAGCTGCTCCTCGCTCGCGTACTCGCGCAGTACCAGCTCCACCTCTACTCTCAACTCGTCCGGCATGTAGCCGATGCAGAACACGGTACCGATCAGTCCTGCAAATACAATAAAAAGTCCGCCTTAAGTCCGTTGTGGTTCTTTCTATGTTCTACGCCGTTTTATTGTTAACAAAGTATTTGCCTTGGTCCTCCAAAATAGAAGCAGTCTCCAGTGCCACCTGAACTCCACTTTCATAGCCCAATAGGTAGAAATTGTTTTTAACTTCCACCTTCGTCAGCAATATCTGGGGAAAAATTAATAGGTAAAAAAATATAATCAAGCCGCCAAATTTATAGAGATTTTAGCCAAACTGGCTAAAATCTCAGATTTTACAAAGCATTTCTAGGAACAAAAGTGTTTTGTAATTCCAGTAAGTCTATCATAACTTAAATTTGAGGGTTTGACGTTTTCAACCTATCATCCGTCCCAGTCCTAGGCAAAGGCGACTACTTTATGCCCGGCACTATGCACAGGTACTGCTCACTCGTGTTCTTCAGCTATGTACCTGTGCGTATCTGTGCGCCAGTTCCGTCGGCGTCTCGTGCGGGTTGTCGAGCCCCGGCTGCAGCGCCAGCGCCGGCAGCTTGAGGCGCTCGCACAGCGCGCGGAACCGCTCGTGGTGCCCCTCCAGGCCCGGCACTATGCACAGGTACTGCTCGCTCGTGTCCAGCTCGTCGTCTCGCTAAAATTATAACATCCTGTCATGGTATTCGTGACATATTACTTATTTTATGTGTTGGTATCAAAAAATACGCGAATGGCCTAATGGTAACCTGCATAGATTTCGGTTAACAAAAGTAATTGTAACCTTGGCGTCATCGTTGGACACCACTGTCGATCCTGGCTTACAGAAGTAACAGTGGTGGGAATGTGTGGCGGGCCTAGTCCCATTAAAGACAATAGTAACAGCCTAGACATTTTTTGTTATATCCTATGCCCCAAGCCGCCGCTTGCCTGTGATTTACCTATAAATTATTGTCTCAAATGTATTAGTTGCAACAGCCATTACTCGGCAAAGAAACTTAAGGACTCGTACCATCGTAACAGAACTGTAGAGGGTTGAGAGGAACACCATTTCAGTTGTAGCCAAAATCTCATCCAAGTCCACGTAGGAGAAGAAGCTCGCCAAGCCTTGTGTATTTTCCGCTTTGAGTTCTGTATTATCCAGTTCACGTAATCTATAAAAGCAGTATGAAATATCGGCACATTATTGCTTTCCGTATAGGAAGGTATGGTATGTTATCTTTGAATTAAAAAGTAACTTACACTCTGATGGACAGCGTTTGTAATTCTTTCTCGCTCAGTGCAATATTGTGCTGGTTTTGCAGGTAAATAGAAATGATTTTCGACTTATGCTCTTCGAGACCCAACTCTTCTAAAGTGGCGTCCACCGACGTCTCTTCCGTTATTTTCAAGTCTGTAAATTTAGGTAGCTCCAGTAAAATCAATTGTGCCCGCAACTTTGTTGATTCCCGAATCGAATCCAGAAATTCATGCTCGGTAGGATGAGCTTGGGATAATTGGATCATAGCGGCAGACTAATACTGTGCTACTAAAGTAAGTTCTCTATTTTTACAAAATATTAGATTTTAAGTTATTTTAGGTAAGTAAGTTCATTATTTTAGCTGTCGGATTAAAACAAAAATTCAATGAACAACTGGAACTGTTTCAAACCGGCAAGGTGTGCGATGTGGTGCAGCAGCGTGGTGGGGCGCGCACGCGGCGGCGCCGCGCGCAGCTCGCCGGGCCCGCAGAGCAGCGCGCGCTCCACCGCCTCCGCCGCCGACCGCCGCCACGCGCCGCGCACGCACTCACTCACAACAACACCATCCTACAACAGTTCATAAATTTTCAATTTCAAAAGTAAACGGTCATGTCGCGTGTCCGGGGATGGAACTCGGAAAGTGTCTCACACATCTACTTACCTCTTTCTGCTCATGTAGAGTTATGATCGTGACTGGTAGTTGATTTTGTACTCGAGAAAGACCAGTACTAAATTCACCTATATTATTATCTTCATTCGCAACGACAAAATATCTGGAATAAACCCAACTTTGTAATATTTGTCTCATCTCAACGAAATTTGTCAAACCTTTGCAGTTTATTTTATTACTCACTTTATATTAGGGCATAACTGTTTCAAAGCTAAATCCAGAGAAGTCAATAGTGCTTCTTTAGCGTCGTTTTCATCTACAATCACGTATACGCCTTCCACTGGTCCCAAATTAAGGGCGCGCCTCAGTAAGGTTTGAAAATCTTCTTCGGACTTCAAGTTGTCGGTGCAGAGTTCCATGTGAACACCGTGCGTCTGCCATGTACTATGAAAAAACATTGTTTTACGGCGAAAGAGTTCGAGGAGAACAAATGTGTGAAGTGTGTGTGAAGAGCGTGAAAAAGGTTCTCGATGTACCTACGGAATCCTAAACAAGCTATTTAAATAAATAATATCGGCAGATTAACACACCAACTCTATGGTCCAAAACTAAGCAGCGCTGGCACTATGGTTGCCATACACTAGTCTGGGTGTGATACCAGTAACACTCAGACCAGGGCAAATTAGGAAAAGGCAGTTTACGAAATTTGCCTTTGACGGGAACCGAACCGGGTTTTAGTTTTCATTATCTTACCGTTTCTTAACTTCGAGGTACGATCTCGAGTGTGTCTTGCTATGTAGATACAGCTTTGTAGCGCCCCGGCTCACGAGTCTATCGGCCATTTGCAAACCGAACGATTTGTTGTCACACAGCACTAGCTGACAATATTCTGGATTGCATGATAGACTGCAAATGGGAAAGATACAAATTATATTGACTCGTAGATTAGAAAGATCACTGAGGTCTTGTGAGAAAGAGAACAGAAGGAATCTTAAAGATCTGACGTAGAAAAGTCTCTGTCTTACAATCCTATTACCCAATTTGTTTAGCCGGCTTCTACCTATCTTTGGATTCATTTGGATGATATTTCCACGGAGCGACAGTATTGTCTGCATTCCAAGATCTTACTATGAATGACTACTGGAAACTAAATAACGATTAGAGTAGTTCCTGTCAACTGTATGTGTACCGTGGTTGCACGTGGTGTGCTATGTCCCGCACGCGCAGCAGCGCGCGGCCGCGGTGCTGGCTGGCGGCGAGCAGACGCAGCGCGCGCGCCGCCTCACCCGCCGCGAACGACACGCGCGACAGCGGCCGCACGTACCCGCGCGCGATGCCCTCGCTCACCATCATCTGCAGTTCCTAGAGTAGTAGTAGTAAGTATTTTAGCTTGGTTGATGGTTGAGAAGGCATCCAATCCGAGCAACTCACCTTCATCTCCTCGTAATTATTATTGGAAAATATAGAAGAGAAGTCAACGGCATAGTATGATCTTTCCAAGTTGAGGTTGTCCATTCCGAAGTTAAATTTTTCATGGTTTTGGAGTTGAGTTGTATCAAACATTATTCCATACAAACAACAACATTTTATTGAAATCTGGAAAAAAGCAAAGCAAATTTAGGCAAATTAAAATGCAAGTCTTGTTCGGATTTCTAGAAAGTTTCTCGTACATTTCTGAAGTCTCCAGATCCGGTGGTAATAACAAACTTGCAGCCCTTTCTCTTTGTTGTTTGTAGGACCATATCCCCAAAACTTTCATCCCGAGAGTTGCCAATATGATCATCTGAAATCAAAAATATGTTTGTAGGTAACATTAGAGAAATAATAAAACATTTCAGGAGTGAAGCAGTTGAAGGAAGAAGGTTATCCCAAAGCTCTCCCTTTTTACGACAGTCTATGACCTACGTGGAGCCCTCTCATGAGAAGAGCCCTCAGTTGTGTCCCCTTATCTGCCAGTAAGACACAAGACGAAACTGTAAACGGAATTTGCGGCCAGGCACATTTCTCCAATGATTTTATAATAAGCATTTATCAATTCCAAATAAAAGCAGTTAATGTCAGAAGAGAAATTAAAACTACCTGGTAAATATGAAAATCTAGAGGATGCAGCGACGAAGTATAATTGTGTTATAACTTGAATGCTTGAAGACTGAGTGGGCATCGCTATGCGCAATAGCGACGACCATGACGTCATGCGATGATTCAACCGCGTAATTAAAATGGCTAATACACCCTTCGATCATGATCGAATACACCCGCCAGCACCTAAATGGTCTCTTCACACTCCTGTGCTTACCTTTGAGTTCCGGAAACATTTTTTTCAAAAACTTTTTCTTGCTTTTGTCGCTTACAGTTGTAAACACTTGGCAGCTGAGAGCCAGTGCGATGGAGATGGTGGCTTGTCCCAACGCGCCGGCCCCTCCGTGGATGAGCACCGACATGCCGGGCCGCAGCTGAGCCTTGATGCCCTGTGGAAACATAGCAGGATGTAGAGTTGTGATTGCGCATCGAGGTAACATATCTGAAAAGGCATATTCACTCACTAAGCAGTAGAAGGCGTGCGCGTACGCGAGAGGCACGGTGGCGGCGTCTTCCAGGCTCCAGTGCGCCGGCACCGGCCACAGCATCTCCGGTATAGCGCGCACGCGGCTGCTGCACGACCCACTAGGCACTATGCCCATTACGCGTTCACCACTAAGAAGAATGATCCTGATTAGAAAAACAAGCTTCTGTCGAAGAAACTAAAATTTAATCTTCTTTTATTGATTAATTTTCTTTGTACTTGCCTTTTTGTGATTCCACTGAAGTCCATTCCGTAGCTGTTTTTAATGCCATGTTTAAACAATAAGGCACCACTTGCTTTCTTGACGTCATTATAATTCAATCCAGCGTAGTGAACCTGGAGATAAATCATCTCTTAGGAGTCCATTAAGTAGGACACAACATTTGTTTATGCAGTCATAGTTATCTTAGCTAATAATTCTCTAAAGTCTAAACAATATGCCACCAAAAACAGTTTCTGTAAGAATAAGCCTCAGTCTTGTAATGGCACAGCAGTAAAAAGGCGTGAGATCTACTGATGAACCGAAGTCCAAATAATAGTTTTCTGTAAGTTCCTCTTGCCGTTGAAGAATTTGAGCGGTTGAATATGTAAATTGAATTAATTGAATATGTAAGTTAAGCAGTTATTACACCAAATACAATACCAAAGGCATCGCTCGCAGCACGTTTCCGAATGGAAAGGGAGTGGGACAGAGGGAGGGGAAGTGGAAGGGGGAGGAGGTTGGGCGTCTGGCTCCGCTCACTCATTGTACAAAACCCAGCTGTAATAGATTCTGAGAGAGGGTGGTACTACCCCATATACTTATTAAGGTAGGAGTTGGATCAACGCGGCACGACGGCAGACGTCAGTTGTCGACGTCAGTTTCATACAAATTGTCGCGGTGACATGTGCCGCGACGGCACGACGGCATTCAATGGCCGTTTTCACATTACACGGCACGGCAGCGGCGACGGCTGTCACTGAGATATTTTCGGGGTTTTCATTGGTCAGTAACCAATGACAACTGGTCACTGACCAATGAAAACCCCGCAAATATCTCAGTGACAGCCGTCGCCGCTGCCGTGCCGTGTAATGTGAAAACGGCCAATTTCTATGAGATCGAGTGACGTCTGCCATCTGCCGCTTGCATCGAACTCCCGCCTTAAGGGTTCAAATAACGGCCGAATCGCTTCGATTAAATTATACTGTAGCTAGTGCCTTTCGATGCAGGCGCTACTAATATATTACCAACCGAAACAGTGATTCCATCTCCTGTGGGTTCGGACGCTTCCACCCAGCTCAAAGAATCCAAGTTGCCGATTTGGGAACATTGTAATGTTATTGTTTTATCTTCAGTGGAGAGTTCTTTTATTGGCACGTAGTATTCTCCTCCCCAAGTATCCTGGAAAATATTGAAAGGTAGACAATGATAAATGGCAAATCACTGAAATCTCAATTCACGAATAATTTTATTCTGCTCTTGTTTAATACGTATATTTATAGCTTGATAAATGTATGGTAGGTATATAAAAGTCGTAAACGCTTACATTTTCTATAACTTTGTGTGCTAAATTGCTGTTCGGTAACATGCTCATACGAGGACTTTGGTATTTTATGTCATCGGTCATGAGCAAGTCGACTTCATTGCAATTCTTTCCCCAATCACTGACTGGCTCGGGCTTGGGGTGCCAGCGCGCTAGGTCCAACCGACGCTTGCCGTCAGTGTGAGATGAGACCACGCGGTAGAATGGCATACGCACGTTACTACCATTATCCTGTTCCTCACTGATTACGAATGCGTCGCGTTGCAGGACGCGATCCAGCAAATGACAAAGCTGTAGATACAAATTAATTTTAAGTACATTTTATCATTAGGCCTGTAATCTTTGTAAATGAATGGAATCACAATTTTTTAAACTACAATTCTTAAAATCAACTTACGCCATCTTTCATAGATAGGTTTTGGACAAGCACAAGATCGGCTTCTGTTAGACGATCGCTAAACTTTTCAGCGGATTTGAAAGTAATTTCCTCATAATCGATGTTGATATCGATAATTTCATCTAAGGTATTTTTAATTTCTTTAAATATGGCTCCTGTTGCTTGATCATTTGTTACACCAACTACGTTCAAAACTTGTTTGTTTGTATTTTCTGCAACTATTTGCAAGAAAACTTGGAGTGAAGTGGAAACCTAAAACACGATACAGTTGTTAAATCACATTCAAAAAGGTGAAGTTATTTGTTCGTAGATAATCACTACATTAAATTTACTTACATCGACGTTGAATTGTAAATTAGATATAAATCTCTTAATATTCAGTGTCATTTTGTTATTGTTTATTGGTGGTAAATTTTTGTATTTGATATGTTTTATGAAAATTCCCCCACATCTGAAAATTATCAATTTTTGTTTAAATGTAGGTACCTATTCGGCAACGACGATAATTTGCAGCCGAAGTCAAAATAGGACTTATCATGCAAGTGAGTTTCCCCTTACCTCGTTATGCCATGATTATCTAATACTTCAGCCCTCATTAAAACGGTATTATCAGCAGAATAAACTCCTGTGTATTTGTCATTGTCGTGTTCTTTCACGTCGATGCAGATGCTCGTGACGTGCGTGGGCGTGGAGACGGCGCTGTGTGGTTGCCGCAGCGCGTGCAGCTGCAGCATGCTGTCCAGCAGCGTCGCCCAGTTGCCGCGCCACTCCACGCGCGCCGCCTCCAGAGACGCGCTGGCGCTCGCGATGCTTTTGAATTCACCGCTAACGATGTAAATAAGTAAAAATCTTACTTGAGATATTTTTTTTCTTATTTGATAGGAACTAGCTGTGTGCCCGATGAAACTGTCATTTTCAAACAAAAATTCATAATACCACGCAGACATGCTGCTTTTTGCATCGGCAATCGGTGATTATGCGACTGCATCGCGTTTTGGCGACTCTCTGCGTTCGATCGCAGTACCAAAATCGCGCGATTTTGCGTCTGGTCGCTGTATTTAGCTTCTAAAAAGCGACAAAATCGCCGATCGCCGATGCAAAAAGTAGCATGTCTGCCCAAATAATTTTCCAAAAACACTGATACAACTGACTCTTATTTATAAACAGAAGCCTGAACACTATTTGCATCATTTTTAACTTTAAAAATTTACGAATTTCCGTACAAACTTTCACCCCATTAAAGGATGAATTTCCCAAACCGGCTAAGTGGGTGTCGGGCCATATAGGCTCCCGTAGCCATTTCTGTAACCAAAACTTATTTTTGGCCAGCTAACCTCTAAAAGTTACAACATTGTAACAATGTGGGTAGTTACTAACACAGTGTAAACAGTGGAGTTAAAACCTACACATTGTTAAAATGTGGAGGTCGCACTCGGCCGCAGCGCATTGCTGTGATTGTTTGCTGAATATTTACGTAAGTAAGAAAGAAAGAAATATTTATTCGACACACTTGCAACTCTCAACACATAGACAGAGGAAGTATAAAAAACGGGTCAGCGCGAACTGTGTCAAAAGGGTATTTGGCTCAGCATGAGCTGGGGGGTACGAGACTCCCCCAGCGCTGATTTTCAGCCAAACCCTCCTCCATAGTACAAGTACAAGCAACTACATACCTATACGAGTAATCTCGATCTTCGAGCAAATTATATACATCATCAGCAGTGAGCTCCGTATCATCATTGAACGGTTCGATTTCTATGACATTTACACTTCTAGCATATTTTCCTTGGTCCTGAATCTTCTGAACCATGCCTGATGCCACATATGTACTTCCATCTATGACCTGTGTACAGAAATTTAAGTCTCGCCTAAACTCGATAATTTAATATCTTGATTGTGGGAGGTAAGAGGGGTGATGATGATGATTCTCAAAAATTTATTACTAACTGGGTTTTTTTTGTTAAATCTAACGATAATTATCTAAATTATTGAAAAAAATATCAATATCCGTCGTCGGCCGTTTCTTCGGGTGCTCGGGACTAGCCACTAGCCAAGTAGATTTGTCTTCGAGCGTTTCTATAAATCTTTACCTCACGTGATTTCGTATCGATAGCTAATGCCATTTTAAGTGTTCAAGCCCCCTAGATAAGTGGCATGAACGCTAATCGAATAGAATAGAATAGACTTCACAATGTTCCACATTGTGAAGTCATGACATTACAAGTCGCTATGTAGATCACGTGACTTATGTCATTTCCATACATGAAGCGTAGCGATTTTAGGACGAACGAACGCTTGTAGACGTCAGCCACTTGTCTAGAGGGAAGTCCAGTAAGGCTCTCTGTTCGTGTTCATAAGAACTACGTCATAATAAAGCTTAGAAAATTGATTATCATGGTATAAAAAGAACTCCGTATTACTACAAGATATAAAATAAATATAAATAATAGTAATAAATCATATTAGCCCTTTTAACGTCCCACTGCTGGGCATGGGCCTCCTCTCAATGCGAGGGGGATTGAGGCCATAATCCACCACGCTGGCCCAGTGCGGGTTGCTGGATTTCACATGTCTAAGACATGCAGATTTCCTCTCGATGTTTTCCTTCACCGTAAGCACGTGATAATATTAAAGTTATGATTCGCACAAAGATTCCGAAAAATCAAGAGGTGTGAGCCGGGGTTTGAACCCAGGACCTTAAGCCCGCAAGACGCGTGCTTAACCAATCGACTGTCACTTCTTCTTAAAAACACGACTACCTAAAAACTAAAAAATAACAATTATGAATTTTAAGGCACTAGTGCTTTTTATTATTTTTTTATTTGTACATACATACATACATACATATACTCACGCCTGTATCCCAAGGGGGTAGGCAGAGACTATTGATTGCCACATGCTACGATTTTGACACACCTCTTTTGCTTCATCCACACTCATACATCTTCTCATGCACTGCCGTCGGTTGAGGGTGCTACGGACTTGACCTTTCTGGAAGAGACCATTAATCTGGTCTGGTTTTTTATTTGTAGAAAGATATAAAGATTTGTAGACACGCTTGTAGACGAATCCACTTATGTGTCCGTAGGTCCGATTGAACAATCTGTAATGATTTGCAATAATACTTCACCTCGAATTCTCCATTGCCCTTGTGCAGCGTGACGCTGAGCCGCAGCGGTCGCTGGTCGTGCAGCGGCGGCTGCGCGTGCAGGTGCACGTCACGGAACTCCACCGACATCTGTTTCTTAGCGGCGCCCAGCGTCATGGCGAGCGTGTCCCACACCGCCACCAGCATCGCCGCAAATGGGTACAACGTTTGACCTACAAGTATTAGTAGTAAGTACATCAAAATTCCGTAACATTTTTATAAATTTGATTATTGGCGCTTTGATTAATTCCGCTTTTAATTAGTCGGGAATGCTTTACTTACCTCTTATAACGTTGCCTCGTAAATATGTATTTTCTTGATCATACAAAGATATAATGAAGTTGCAACAAGCTGATGATTTCATTTGAACGGAGCTGTGTAGTGAGATAGCCCTGAAAAATGAAGATTAAGTTAGTAAGACGTATGAGTACCTAATAAGTGGATTTAATTTAATAGTCAAATATAAGGATTAGAGGTAAAACTGACCATGCTTCACTGTGCGACCATTCAACTAAGTGCGACAGGTGCGGTGTTCCGGTGGACACTGGGAATTCCACTTTTGGATAAAGCGCTTGGACTTTTGGGTTGTAGCCCTCCATATACAACCTGCACAAAAAATAATAAATTAAATAGGAAACTAATTTAATTATGTAACCAGTGGAAAGTTATCAAATTTTGCATAAGGTATGTAAAAACATCCTACTCACTTGCCAACGGCTTCAAGAACTAAGACGACATTATCGTGATGCGCGCGGCGGGTGAGCGCGATGTTCGTGCAGCTCGGCGGCAGCGAGCGCTTGAGGATGGCCTGCAGCAGCCCGTGCGGCGCCACCTCCACCAGCACCGCGTTGCTCGGGATCAGCCGAGACGTCTCCTCGAACAACACTGGGTTCTGCGAACAATCAAGCGTTCTTCCGATTTGGTAGCTTCTTCTGAATATCATTGAAAATTATAGCTTATCATTATCAAAGCCTATAACGTCATTACACCTTACTAATGAAATTAATAGTACATTACTGCCAGGCCTTGATTCTTATATATTTAGACTAGCTTTTGCCCGCGACTACGTCCGCGCAGAATTTTAATTAAAAATTCGGATCCCTAATCCCGGAACCCGTTTCCCGTATCCCGGATCTCGTGTCCCGGCTCTCGTTTCCCGGATCCCGTATCCCAGATCTCGTTTCCCGGATCCCGGATCCCGTATTCCGGATATACCGGATCGCGTATCCCGGATATTACGGATCTCGTATCCCGGATCTCGTATCCCGTATCCCATATCCCGGATCCCGGATTACGTTTGCCGGATCTCGGATCCCGTATCCCGTTTCCTGAATCCCGTATCTCGGATATCGAATCCCGTATCCCGGATATCATGGATCCCGTATACCGTATCGTATTAGCCAGTAAAAGTCCCGTCAAAAACGGTCCAACCGGAATCGGTACCGCCATACAAATTTTCATCCCCTATTTTACACCCTTAGGGGTTTAATTTTCAAAAACGTTGAAATGTTATAAATTTATATTTTACTAGCTTTTGCCCGCGACTTCGTCCGCGCAGAATTTAAATTTTAAAAAATCGGATCCCGGATCTCATTTACCGGATTTCGTATCCCGGATCTTGTTTCCCGGGTCCCGTATCCCGGATCTCGTTACCCGGGTCCCGTATGCTGGATCTCGTTGCCTGGATCCTGGATCTCGTTGCCCGGATCCTGGATCCTGGATCCCGTTTTCCGGATCCCGGATCCCGGATCCCGGATCCCGTATCCCGGACTCCGTATCCCGGATCCCGTTCCCAGATTCTGTTTGCTGAATCCCGGATCCCGTATCCCGGATATCACTGATCCCGTATCTCGTAACCCATATCCCGAATCTCGTTTCCCGGGTCCCGTATCCTGGATCTCGTTGCCCGGATCCTGGATACCGTTTCCGGATCCCGTATCCCGGATCCCGTTTTCCGGATCCCGTATCCCGTTTCCGGATCCCGTATCCCGGATCCCGTTTTCCGGATCCCGTATCCCGTTTCTCAGATTCTGTTTGCTAAATCCCGGATTCCGTATGTATCCCGGATATCGTGAATCCCGTATCAAATATCCTTAATTTAATATCCCGGATCTTGTTTCCCGGGTCCCGTATCCCGGATCTTGTTCCCCGGATCCCAGATTCCGTTTTCCGGATCCCGGATGCCGTATCCCGGATATCACGGGTCCCGTATTCCATATCCCGGATTTCATACCCCGGATCTCGTTTCCCGGGTCCCGTATCCCGGATCTCATTTTCTGAATCCTGGATCCAGTTTCCCAGATCCCAGCTTCCGTTTGCCGGAGCCTTATCCCGTTTCCTGGATCCAAGATCCCGTATCCCGGATATCGGATCCCGTATCTCGGATATCCCGGATCCCGTATCGTATTAGCCCGTAAAAGTCCCGTCAAAATCGGTCCAGCCGTTTCAGAGATTAGCCCGAATCGGTACCGCCATACAAACTTTCATTCTATTTTACACCCTCAGGGGATGAATTTTCCAAAACGCTAAAATTAATCTTTTTTATTTGTAAAAAGAAACCTAAACAACAATTTTCATCATTATAACTTCAAAAATGACGAATTTCAATAAACATTCATCCCTTTTTCACCCCCTCAGGGGTTGAATTTTCAAAAAACCATAAAATTAATCTTTTTCATTATTAAAACACACCTAGTCAGCAATTTTCATAATTCTAACTTCAAAAATGACGAACTTCCATACAAACTTTCATTCCCCAATTTTACCGCCTTAGGGGTTGAATTTTCAAAAACCCTGAAATTACTCTTTTTTATTTTTAAAAAGACACCTAATCACCAATTTTCATAATTCTAACTTCAAAAATGACGGAACTTCCATACAAACTTTCATCCCCTATTTTACCCCCTTAGGGGTTGAATTTCAAAACACCCTTTCTTAGTACACCTCTACACATCAAGACAAACCCATCCTCCAAATTTCAAGTCTCTATGATCAGCGGTTTAGGCTGTGCGTTGTCTGTCAGTCAGTCAGTCAGTCAGTCAGTCAGTCAGTCAATCAGGACTTTGATTCTTATATATTTAGATTTGTAAAAAGAAACCTAAACACCCAACTTTCATTATTCTAACTTCAATAAAAAAATAAAAACCGACTTCAAAAAAACCTGGAGCACTAAAAAGCCTGAAATAATATTTCTATTACCACCACTGCCTACCCCTTCGGGAAAATCAGGCGTGATGATGTGTTATCGAGTATTTGGGGTCGGTGCCAATCTATCTTCTTACTTTTATAGTAGGTAGACTCGGCATACCAAGATTGGCACCGACTCCAAATACTCGATAACACATCATCACGCCTGATTTTCCCGAAGGGGTAGGCAGTGGTGGTAATAGAAATATTATTTCAGGCTTTTTAGTGCTCCAGGTTTTTTTGAAGTCGGTTTTTATTTTTTTATAAAAATAATTTTATTTCATGATTTTTAGTGGCGCCATACAAACTTTATCACCCCAAATGACCCCTTTGGGGGGTGACTTTTCCAAGATTCCAAAACAAAAGTTTCTTAGTTTATTATATGGAGTATACATACTAAGTTTCAAGTCAATCGGACACAAATATATTTTTCTACCGTACTTCTACCCCTAGTTTCCCCCTTTGGGGGTAGATTTCCGAAATGATTTTTTTATGGGACCAAAACAACTTAGTCACCTACTAAATAACAGTTAAAAAATAATAATTGGTTCATAAACGTTAGAGATAAACGGTAACTCTCCATACAAACTTCAACACCTCGTTTTACCCCTTTGGGGGGGGATTTTTCTAAAATCCTGAAACATGAGTTTCATTATTTCTTATGCAAAATATACATATTAAGTTTCAAGTCAATCGGACAAAAAATTTTTTTTCAGACGACCTTCACCCCCCAAAATTACCCCCTTAGGGGTTGATTCTAGGAATTATTTTTTTATGGGACCAACTTGGAGCTACGATCTACCGAACAGCAAAAGAATTTTTCAAATCGGTTCATAAATGCCGGAGAAATCGGTGAACATACATAAAAAAAAAAAAAAAAATAAAAAAATAAAAAAAAAAAAAAAAAAAACATACATACAGCCGAACATAGAACCTCCTCCTTTTTTGAAGTCGGTTAAAAATGACGAACTTTCTTACAAACTTTCAACCCCCATTTAACGCCGTTTGGGGTAGAATTTAAAAAAAAAAAGTTTTTCCAACCCATCAAGACTAACACACCCTCTAAATTTCAAGTCTCTACGACCAGCGGCTTAGGCTGTGCGTTGTCTGTCAGTCAGTCAGTCAGGACTTTAATTCTTGTATATTTCGAAGATAAGTTTTATTAAGACCATGTCTTACCAGCAGATTGTTGGTGTGATACTCAGCTGAAGAGTACTTGGCGAGAGGTTCGTTCCACTGGTCTTGCGGCACAGAGGATGAAATCCAACGCTCAGTGCGCGCTCTCGGGGTTTTGATTACTTCACTCAAATACTTTAGCAAGCCGGGACCTTGATGAACAATATATGTTTTTTTAATTGAATTCAATAACATAAGATTCATTCATAAAGAATATCGTTAACATACCGGCATCAGCAATGTAGCGCGAGTGGTAGGCGATGTTTGAGCACGGCACTTCTTTAGCGAATATTCCTTTTGCAGTCAATTCTGCTACGAACTGGTTCATCGCTTCAGCAGGTCCGGAGATGGTACTGGACTCAGGCCCGTTGTGACATGCCACCTCGATCTCCGGCGGACACATTTCGCAGACCTAAAAGTTTTTATGAATTTTTGAAATAATTTTATTGATAGGACGAGAATGAGCTAGCCCCCTGGCTTGAGAGTAAGTATCTACTGAAACCACAATTTCAAAGAATTAAAGTGGCAAATGCATTATGCTATGTTTATTACTTGTTGATAGGGATGTGC
The DNA here is from genome assembly GCA_947859195.1 of Drymonia ruficornis. NCBI lineage: Eukaryota > Metazoa > Arthropoda > Insecta > Lepidoptera > Notodontidae > Drymonia > Drymonia ruficornis. Next base: position 2,968,106 of record OX401924.1, on the reverse strand, counting down.
TTTTTTAAGCTCGTTCCCATTTTGTGGATTGTAATGGAGCGTAACGTCTCCGGATCGGATCGCATTCATTTGATCCGATTTACAAAAGATCGATCCAAAATATCACATGAAAATACAACATTTAAATATTAATTATGACATTTATTTCAAACAAAAATGGGTTGGATGGTTAACTTAACATTCAAAAACGCAAAAGAAATTACATTAACCAAAGAAGACAATTTTTTTGATTAAAATTAACTTACAATAATTGAAGGTATACGAGTATATATCTGTATAGGAAGTATTTTAAAGATGCCAATCAGTGTGCAAACCACAATGTTTGGACCACGATCCGATATTTGATAGAGTTGAATCGATCCGCAGTTCGGATCGCATGGTTTCGATCCGATCCGAAAATCGATTGGATCGTATGCCCACGACCCGATCTTTAAAAAGATCGAATCGGAGCGGCGGGTACATCCCTACCTGTTGATATCCGAGCCCGACGGCGGCCATGGAGCCGCGTATGAAGGGCGTCTGCAGCGACACCAGCCCGCGGCTGTACGCCGACAGGATCATCTCCTCCGCCGTCAGGCAGCCGTCCGCGTACGCGCACCCCAGCTCACCCACGCTGTGACCTTAAATATATACATCATTGTTGAGGCATGCACGTAATTTTTACACTGCAGGCTAACTTTTTATGTGATTAAGGTGGCAAAAAAAGCGTTCGGCTCGCCTGATATTAAGCAGTTACTGTAGCCTATAGATGCTTGCAATACCAAAGGCATCGCTCGCACGTTGCCGACCTAAAGGGACGTGGGACAGGGAAAGCCCCCTCCTTCCCTCGTTTGGGCTTTACCTTCTACATAGTAGGTATACTTTCGGTCTTTAAATTGTTACAACTATTGTCGACATTCATAAGGATAATGACTCACCAATGATTCCGTCAGGCTGTAGTCCCAATTCAGTTAGGATGTCGGTTAAACCAATCTGCACAGCAGCGATGCCCACGAATGAGTGCAGGATATTGTCGAAGACTTTCTTGTCAGGTGACGTAATTATATGAATGATGTCAATCCCTCTTGGTTCCATCACCAGGCGACAGCTGAAATGATTCAACAAAATAATATCAAAGTTCGGGAAAGTATATTATATGCATTTTTTTATTTTGCATTTTCATGTATATTATATGTTATATTCCTTTTTAAAATTTGGACCACAGAAAAGCTGATACTTAGTTGGCAAGTTTTCTCACGGGAGGTTTGTCATACGCACAGATCCATATCTATGGTCCTGCGACCTACAATCCTAATTTACAAGTGAAGAACGGTTCCTTGTCTATGCAAAACTGCGTCGAGTGAGATAATTTACCGTTCTATAGTGGCCGCGAAGATGGGTATGCGCATGAGTTGCGCGCCCATGCCGGCCCACTGCGAGCCCATCCCGCTGTACACGAACCAAAGCGGTCGTTTCGCGGCGTCGAAATATGCCGCCCTCTCACAGAGACTGACAGTCTCTTGCTTCTCGTTTGTTTCTGTAAGTAACATTAGGTAGGTTAAGCTTATTTGCCTACATCCTACGAACTGAAAATTACACTGAGGAATAGTTTTACAAACTTATACTTACGTAGAATAGTAAAGCCTCGGCCCAAGTGCCCTTGGACATTCGTTTGGTGTATGTTATGTAACAACGCAAGCTCCTCAGGGTCAATCTGACGAGATTTTAAATCTTCTAAAACATTTATCAGCGAAGACTCCATCCTTGCCGATATAGTCATGAGGTAAGGTATACTACACTTGTAGCGAGCAAGATCCTGAAAAAATAAGTGACGTATAAAAAAACATTTGAAGCTTTGCACAGGGTCGTCGCTACCTGGAAGTGAAATGAGTACAGAGCACCCGGGCGCCACTGGCTGTATGTATCGTTTGCCCTTTCCTAAACTAAACCACTGGCAGGTGTTAAAATGGTGAGGATGCGCCAGAGCTGGGTACGCATCCCGGCGCCAGGTAAGCTAGAGACGGCCCTGGCTTTGCAAAGACTTTATAGAATTTACAATTCGCCTATATTTACTTTGGGTTTATATTGACCGTGCAGCAGCACGTGCGAGTTGACGCCGGTGACGGACATGCCGTTGACGGCGGCGTACGCGCGGCCGAAGCGCTGGTGGTCGGTGAGCACGCGCACGCGGCCCTCGCGCAGCGCCGCCACGTCGCGCCGCGGCTCCGCGCAATGCAGGTTCGCCGCCAGCACGCCGGTGTGATAGCCCAGCAACACCTGCAATACAATCGCTTTCAGGGTTTAAAAAAAAAAAACTCGTTTTGAATGCGTGTCTAGTCCCCTTGAAAAAATTGACTAAACACGACCGTTAAACTTTTTTGTGAAATTAGGGAATGGAATTAAGCGCGCGCAAAACGCCTAATGTGTACCCGCTGTATACAGCGCGGCGCGAGCTTACCGTCCGAACAGAAATGATTGTTGTTGATGTCGCCGATTACGCCCGACGTGTGCCCGTTGCGAGTGGACGTCAAACTACTCCGTGGGACGTCTCGATTCTATTTTTAATGCGATTTGAATGCGTTGAAAAGTTCTATCACATTACTAGGTGTTATTATGTACTTAGGGTCCGTTTACACCGACCGGCTCGGAGAGCATCGGACGGCGCTCTTCTTTTCACACAGACCGGCGCGGGTTATACGCTTGGAAGGCCGGAGCCGACCAAGCTGTCAATGGAGGCAGCCGATCGGCTCCACTTATTACTTCACATTGTTGTCGATGTTGTCGATTACGCCCAACGTGTGCCCGTTACGAGTGGACAAAAGACAGAAAAAATAATTGTCATAAGCAACTTACAAAAAGAAGTGAGATCCCACCAAAAACATTTTCATGTAAAAAATGCTGCCAAAACGAGACCTCTTAAAAAGTTATCAGATCTCATGTAGAGCCAAGCTTCTAACTCTACACGCCCTAACTCTGCAAGCCCTAACTTCACAAACTCTACACATTAGTCAAAATATGTAGCTTGGCCTTGGCTCTGAGTACCGAAATAAATTCGATAAAGACCTACCTTTGTTATGGCGGATATGCCTGTCGCAGCTTCGGCATAGCCAATGTTTGACACAACACTACCGACGAACAGCGGCCCGGCCCTTTGACTGCAGAAAACTTGATCAATCGTTTCTAATTCAGCTTTGTCTACTTCAGATATAGCTGAAACACATAAATAATTTATTTTACCTATTATTCATTCCATTCAACAACTAATTTAATAATAATAATAATGTTTATTTCATGGAAGTATGAGTACTAAAATGAGGCAGCGGTGGCCAAACTAGGCGATTGCCTGTATCTTGGCAACCTGAGATAAGTTACAAAATAGTGTAAGCTTAATTGATGTACAAACGTAAAAACATTAGCAGTTTAGCAATGAAACATTAGACGGTAAGGTAGGAATAAATTAAAGGTAAAAATGAAATATAGACCTAAGCTAGGGCTTTGACTACCTGCTCACTTACTTTAAAATTAAAGATATAATTAAATAAATTAAAATTAAGTTATTAAGATAAAATATAAGTTTAAAATGAATTAAAATTAGTAAGGGATCAAAATATAAATCACCAACTTAAATTACAAAGGACTATGGGTGATAGTGGCCACAGATTTGAAGTACCTAATGGGTAGTAGTACATTATGAATCATGGCGGGTTTTGTAGCCGTCATGGCACTTCAATTTATTTTAAGACGGCATGCCAAAATTCGATTGAAGAAAGGCGAAATACGTAGCTTTTAATGGTATTTGTGTTTTTTCTTATTTATTTATAATATTTTTGCTTTTTTATTTGACGGGCCCGTTGGCGTGTTTGGTAAGATTCCGCCCATCACGCTGCATGTCGTAGGTCGATTCCTACCCGGGAAATGCATTTGTGTGCATGAACATGTCTGTATGCCCCAAGTGTGGGTGTAATTCTGTATATTAAGTATGTATTTGTACGCCGTGTTGTACCTGCTCCCGTGAAGATCGGAGACTACACTCGAAGTTGTCGACGGTTATGTCTACCTGGGACAAACTATCCAGTTAGGTAGGTCCAACATCGAGAAAGCGGTCAATCGATGAATCCGACTCGGCAGGGCAGCGTTCGGGAAGCTACGCAATATCTTCTCGTCCCAAATACCGCAGTGTCTCAAGACGAAAGTCTTCGACCAGTGTGTGTTGCCAGTGATGACCTATGGCACTGAGACATGGCCGCTCACAATGGGCCTCATAAGAAGGCTCAAAGGTCACCCAAAGGGCAATGGAGAGGGCTATGCTCGGAGTTTCCCTGCGTGATCAAATCAGGAATGAGGAGATACGCAGAAGGACCAAGGTAACCGACATAGCCCGTAGGATTGCAAAACTTAAGTGGCAGTGGGCAGGGTACATTGCTCGTAGAACAGATGGCCGTTGGGGCCGAAAAGTTCTCGAGTGGCGGCCGCGCACCGGAAAGCGTAGCGTGGGTAGACCTCCCACAAGGTGGACCGACGACCCAGTGAAGGTCGCGGGAATCTGCTGGATGCGGGCAGCGCAAGAGCGGTCATTGTGGCGAACCTTGGGGGAGGCCTATGTCCAGCAGTGGACGTCTTTCGGCTGGGATGATGATGAGTATGTATTTACAAACAAAAAAGTAGTATATGTAGTAATATCAGTTAACTGGTTTCCTAGCTCCAAGCTCTGCTTAGTTTGGGATCAGGTATCCAAAAAAAAAAACTAAATATTTTCACAAATGCGTCGTTGCGACAAGGGACTGCTAAGTACATCGGTCAGAGTCATCGGTCATCGGTCGGTCATCTACAGGTTACTCTAAATTCAATGTACTTCTCCAACTTCTTTTTCTCCAATTCTAATCATAAATAAATAATTATTAATAAGGTGTGCTGCCACACTATAATAAAAAATTGGCAACAACAATATCTATTTCTCAAAGTGCAAATTTTTTTTTGGGACGGAAACCATACGAAATTTTTCATTGTCATTTAAATTACCAGAACCCAATGCTTCTACATATTCGACAGCTTGGGGTGGCACTTCAGCATCTTCGTAGAATTTCTTCAGATAATTAGCCACTGCGGTTGGGTTTCTGTAGAACCCGTATTTGGGGCCCGTGTCGCCCTCCAGCAGACCAATAAATTCGGTTTTCACGTGTATCACTTCAGCGTAAATTCTGAAATAATGTGTTTTTCAGAATCCATCAGACAAATGTAAGTCATAAAGAACTGTAGATATAGCTCTGGACGCATATTTTCCCTGTGGCTATCGTTCAAGTTACATGCCCCGAACTGTAACCGAAGCGAAGCTTTTTCTCGTAAGCAAACTGTACCTATGCTTTATAGTCTGCGTATGACTGCGTATCTGTCCGGTAGGAGCGCTGTTGAATGTACCATACAAAATGAAAAATACGCAGACTATAAAGTATAAAGTTAGTTTACGAGAAACAATATCTATAAATCGATAGATGAAAAAACTTGTTTGTATCAAAACATACCTTAAAGCATCTCGCGCCTTCTGAATGAACAAAACGTTGATGGCTTCTGACTTAACACAGCCGTCGGCGTTTTGATCAAATGACTTTGTTTTACCATCTTTGCATAGCTTTATGACTCTGAAATAAATAGGTTGAACTTGATTCCCCCTTATCCACATCAACCAAATGATTTATAGTCATATTTAATACCGTCCGAAGTGCACGCAGGATTGTGGATGCAGAGATAAGAACATGCCGCCGACGATGGCGGCCTCGCACTCGCCGCGGTCGATGGCCTGCCACGCCTGCTCCAGCGCCGCCGTGGAGCTGCAGCACGCGACGTCAATCACCATCGAGGGGCCCTTTGTGTTCAGCCAATACGAGATGCGGTTGGCGAACATTGTCTTGCTGGATCTGAAAATACACTCGTATTTCCACAAACGTAGATCTCAATAGAAGCGGCAAGTATATGTACTGAGCGTGCCAAAAATGTGCTTAAAAACCAGTTAATCGTTGAGTGTCGGACTCGCACATAAAGGGTATCGTACCACCGTAGAATAAAAACGTCCAAAATATCAAGTTTCTTGTGTGGGGTCCCCCCTTTATTTTTAAAATTTTATTTTATTACCCGACTACGGCGGAGGGTTATGATTTTGATCGGTATGTATGTATGTATGTGCATCTGTTCCCACCTAACTTCCAAACGACTTGTCGTAATTTGACAAATGAGGTATCGTTAGAAGCCGCTTAATGGCGCGCTGGTTATAGGCTATGTGACGTCACATAAAATTGCATGTGGCGCCCTCTAGAGGACATAATGTCATGAAGTAAAAAAAAGTGTGGCGTATCAAATGAAAGAGCTTGATGAGCACATTTCAAAAATATATATATTGTTACCTATAACGCCAAAATAATTAAATAAAAAGTAAGTTTAAAAACTCAAACCCGACTACTGAAAAATCGCGCTCTAAAAAGTATGAAACATGAAAATATTCTCATCTAGAGGATAGCCGTGATCCGTTTTCATATGCCATTTGGCCCTAAAGGACCTACACGGATCACGGCTATCCTCTAGATGAGAATATTTTCTTGTTTCATACTTTTTAGAGCGCGATTTTTCAGTAGTCGGGTTTTAGTTTTTAAACTTACATTTTTTTTAGTATTTGTTGTTGTAGCGGCAACAGAAATACACATTCTGTGAAAATTTCAACTCTCTACCTATTACGGTTCGTGAGATACAGCCCGCTGACAGACGGACAGATAGACAGACGGACAGCGTAGGCTTAGTAATAGGGTCCCGTTGGCACCCTTTGGGTACGGAACCCTAAAAAATGTCTGAATAAACGGCATTAAAAGCAGCATCTTTGGGTATCTAGAAATATAGGAAACAGAGCCTTGGTTTCTAATCGAACAACTGTAATTACAGTAATTTTACACTTTATCGGTAATCCTGGTTTGTCAACCAATATGAACACATTGAAATACTACTTATTTTCTCACCCGGATATACCGAAACCATGGGTCGTGGCAGCATCGTAGAAGAAAGTCTTCTCAGTCTCGGAGAAGCATGAGCCGATGTAGACACCAACTTTCTTTCCGGAGAGTTGCTCCGGGTTTATTCCTGTATTTTAAATATCAAAACATATTGTAGGTATTATCTATTTTGCGAAAAACCAACAGCTATTTTATCAAACGACTTCCATAAGTAGGAGATTCTTAATTAGGTTATCAAAGTAGATGGGCATTCCTGGGCCCAATTTGTAATAAATTGAGATATGGCTTAAAAAATTGTATTTGGAAAAAAAAAAAACAGTTTATGCGAAATACGCTTAAAATGATTTTTAAAATTAATTATGAACAATATAAATATGATAAATTATTCAGAAGAATCACGTGACTACGAAAGCGCCACGAACGGTCGACATGTTTGTAAATGGTACAATGTCCAAGGATTCTACACGTGAATAGACTAAATTGCAGCCGGATGGTCGAGCTGAAATAAAAAACCATCTATAGTGCGGCCAGAAAAGGTTGCAATGATTGGGATAATGGTTGGGAGTCTGTCTGTCTGTATGTTTGTTTCGGGTAATCTCTGAAACGGCTGGACCGATTTTGACGAGACTTTCACTAGCAGATAGCTGATGTTACAAAGAGTAACTTTAACTACTTTTATTTTCGAATCATAATTATAATTCCGCGGGAAACATAAAAAAAAACGTGAGATATTTCACGCGGCATTAACGCGGGCAATCTTTTTCTAAAATTTACGCGTATGGAGTCGCAGGCATAAATAAAGTATACTAACCAGCATCGTAAATGGCCTGATATGCTTGTTCCAGGATCTTGCGTGACATGGGATCCATGCACATTCCCAGACGGTAGTGCACCTTGAAGAATTGCGCGTCGAAGTACTCCAGCTTCGGCACGGAGCCCCCGTACTGCGGCACCTCGGGGTGGGCGTACTTGTAGCGGAGAGCGTCCTTCGTGATCGGATTCACCTGCACGAAGCTTTGCCATAATACATCTCATCTTTCTTTTCTCACCTCCGTCGACTACTTAATCAAAAACCAAACTTTAAAAGCAAAGGTCTTGATAACATTAGGCCTTGACTTCTATAAATTGGAAAATAAAACTTTTTTGGTCATCATATTCTGACTAACCAAAAGATTCCAAAAATTATGGGTTAAGCGCTGAAGTCCTCCAGAACGGTGGTCGTCATATAACGGCTGCACTAGAACAAAAAAAACGGTGTCCAACCAGTCTCTAGGCAACCGCGCCATTGTTGACAGCCAATGTTCTAGTGCGGCCGTTACATGGCGCCCACCGTTCTGGAGGACTCCAGCGCTTTAGGCATGACTTGATATACACTTTTATACAGGTTACCTGATAAAATACTGTACATACTGAAGGAAGGTGTTCAGTACTCGATTCTGAAACCGATTATGTAAAAAAAAGGTAGGTACTTAAAATTTTACGTAATTATTAATAATATATTTGTGTACGGACACCCGAGCGCCGAAAATCGAAGTTCAAATTACAACAGCGATTGGAACTTTTGTCGCACCGTTCCCGCGCACCTACGAATTGCTTGGACCATATTTCTGAAAATGATTACACTAATTTCGTTAAGGTTTACTATGTAGTTAAGCAACATTCTCTTTTTATTATTGTTATACAATATGACCATTAACTATCCTGTCCTTCAATATGTACAATCTTTTACCAGTCACTGTATATTAGGTAAGTATTTATCTTTCTACCTATTTATATTCGTAACATAGTATGTATGAATGTCACTTTACTGGCCGCCACCACATCATGACCGTCAGATTCTCCTTACCTACGTAGTGATGCAGTTTGAATACTGCATCACTGAATGACTTATCTAAAATCTATGTTTGTACCTACATACCGATCAATATATTTATTATGATTAATTTGTACCTTATTGTACAAGATATGGGACAATTCCTTGACATTGTTGGACTGCGGGTACAGGCCCGCCATGCCGGAGATGACGATTCTCTCGCCCTTTGTCCCCGCGCCCGCGCCCTGCTGGCTGGCGGCGTGCTCCTGGGGTGTCGGCGCCATGGTTCTAAAAGTGAAGAAACTAGATTCGCGATTATTGTTTTAGTTGAGGTGGTAAAGCCAAGCTGCAGCCCCAGCTGACTGCAGCACATATACTACACCATAGGCGTGCGGATGAAATGCAGCTTCCCCGCCCGTTTACTGCCCGCGCCTGCGGCTTCCTGCCCGATACCGCCCGCACACCGCAATCGCCTTGTTGTGCGGGTCATACATTTTTACAAATTCACCAAGGAGATAGCCTTCAATCAAGCCTATTTTCTGCGATAACCGCCTTAAGAAAAAATACTTTTCATCACTCATACGCGGAAAGTAGGTCGAAAGGTGCCTGAAGAGCCGACAGAAGGTGATACTTTTTAGGTCGGGTTAATTCGTTGACAGAACGGGCACAATCGTGTATCCAGATAACGATTGTGCCTGTTCTGTCAACGATTCTGTCCAATTATAGATTATAGATTTGGGCAAATATTGACCATTTTCCCTAAATCAATCACAAATCGTTCCTCCTCCGAAACTATAATCACAGACTAAAACCTTTTTAATGTTTGTAAAAAAATTGCCTCTAAAAAAAACAAAGTGAGTGTCGAAATATCAAAAAGCAAAATACACAATCTACGTCAGTATACATGTGTGTGTATGTGTAAGTAGTTGTTCACTCATTTTTTCTTTAGCTACTTAAATATTATTATTTTTTTCCTTGTACACGTGATGAAAAGCACAGTGTTTACCTCGGGTTAAAGTAACTTATTATTGGTCCCTCGAACTATTATGCCCGAGCGTACGTCTCGGGGCCAATAATAAGTTACTTTGCCCCTCGGATAACAATGTACTATTTCCTTAGCTTTAGTTGTCACGGCGTACGGCTTCCAAAGATTTGGTAGAAATAAAAAAAAATACGCTATTTACAGTAGTGTTACAACCTTATCTGCCTCGCAGGCCAAAAGGATTTTTTTTTTTACAAGACAAGACAATTGCTTAGGTACCTACCTTCCTTGCCTTACCGTCCGTAGGTACCGATATGCTTGCTCACCTAACACAGATTTTAGTCTTTACTGTTTATAAAAAGTATAGTCATGCTTTTAAGTATAATAATAATAATAATTTAGCCCTTTTAACGTCCCACTGCTAGGCACGGGCCTCCCCTCAATGCGAGGGGGATTCAGGCCATAATCCACCACGCTGGCCCAGTGCGGGTTGGTGGATTTCACATGTCTAAAGACATGCAGGTTTCCTCACGATGTTTTCCTTCACCGTAAGCAATAAGGTACCTATAATTTGTGCAAAAATACTGGACGGTTTTGCGTTTAACGTTAGGAATATATCATAAACAGTAGATTTTTTTAAATTATTAAGTTGGTATAAGACTAACTTAATAATATTTTTGCTTGAACCTTGAAAATTGATATTGGTAGGTAATTAACGATATAATATTAATTTCAAGAGCTGCTTACCTAGTGGGATTTGGTTGGCACAAACAAGTCGCAGTGGACATACAGCTTGGTAGATACTCTATATTTATACTGTCGGATTTAATCAATCTATCTGATTTAATCAATTGTGATCAATCAATTTAGTGAAAACAATGCATTTAATATGATAAGTACTTACCTACAGATTGTTAAGGTTACAAGGTGTGTATAGGCTAGTGTAAAACAGGGGATAAGTAGGTGCATAAGTAGGTACTTTAAATGCGTTACACGTGGTGCGAGGAGTTCGTGGAGAATACTTGTCCGCTATTCATGATTATTTGCTAGTTTAGATTACATGGTTTTCCTTTTAATTTATCATGTTTGTTAGAGAGAATTTATCCTAGTGATTGACCCTATCGATTGTTGTCATAAAAGGACAGGCTGTTATTTTTCGGATTTTAGCCGGTTTGATACCCGAGTCTGACGTGTGAGTTTTCGAAAATCTTTGAATGCAGATATTATTATGTTGGGTAGCGACTGTAGCCTAGGGGTGAACAGGTTGGGCTAGCAATCAGAAAGTCCCAGGTTCGATCCCCGGTGGGGCATGCACCAATGGATGAATTTTCATCTATGTGCATGATTTCCAGTTCGCTGACGGTGAGGGAAAACATCGTGATGAAACCTACCTATCCCTCGGGATTAGGTAATAGTCAGTTCCTGTATACACGGCGACAAGGTTCACCACCTGTCACGTTGGGTTCTGACTATCTGATGAAGCGTGGGCTTTGAGTTGGTTAATACCTCCACAATGTGGTGGTGTATGGCCACTCAAGTCTCTGACTACCCCCGAATGGGGATAAAATTCGTGACGTTATATTTTGTTTTTACATTTACATTTTACATTTCATTAATATGTTTCTTTTTAAAAATAAAGGATTACTTCTTTTGAGTAAAATGTTGTATCTCCTGTATTTACTTTCCGTCAGGGCTATTACATATATCTCAATTAACAACTGGCTTCGGTTGTACACCGAACTTTGATGGTAACTTAGAAACTTTATACTGAAAAACGAAAAGTTAACTCGAAATATTTTTTGTTGCCAAACGATCCTATTTCTTATTGTGATTAAAATAATCTTTGAGGCCAACTGAAATTTGAGTACAGAATATGGTACAGAAACATGTCACAAGACCGGGTTTACACGCAGGCGCCTTATGCAGCGGGCATAACTTAACCGTATAACTTACCGTAGTTTCTGTATTCAAACTTCAGTTGTACTCAAAGAGACTTTTGATGTAGTATGACAGTATGAAATAGGATCGTTTGGCAACAAAAAAAATTTCGAGTTAACTAATCGTTTTTCAGTACAAAATGTATGGGAAAAGTTTTTCGGCGATTTCTGTTATTTCTAGTACTCAAACCTTGAATGGTCCGATAGTCTTTTGATCCCTAAATGAAATAGGATCGCGGGGAATAAAAAAAAAATGGTATTTTAGCATTTTTCTCGCTAACTGCCCATTTTTCCAAAATCTGTGAATGCAGTTCAGAATATCTCAAAAAGTTAGGGAAGGTCTCCTAACAACGTTTTCGTGTAACTGTAATGGTTCAAGTCTGCCCTTACTGTCCCGTCTCAAAAATCCATCCTGTATACCCAGTGCCTCGTGAATCTTGCTAGCGTGATTCAGGACTACATTTTGTACTGGAACGTGCATGCAATCAGTGCCATCTATTGGTGGCGTCGCGAATGTATGGTCGCTCATAAAAAAACGATATTCGAGTCATTTTTCATACTGTGGGACGCTACAAAGGGTATTCATTATAATAAAGGCAGGTTAGTACCAGGCTACCCCTTTTCTAAAATAATATATTTAATTATTTTTTCCATAGGTATACATTGTCATATAATCAGCGATAATGGTGACGTTGATTAATGACGGCCGCGCAGTGCATGTCGGAGGCGGCGTGCGCGAGGTCCGCCCGCAACTGGTGCAGCACGACGAGCTGCCGGGAGTACCGCTGCAGGGCGCCTGCCGGCAGCGGCTGCGACGCGGCAGCGCGCAGCAGCACCACTCGCGAGCGCAGCGCTCTCACTGGGCTCTCGGAGCGGCTCGACTTCGTGACGCGCGCCAGCGCCGCTTCTATGAGAGCGCGCGCGTATTGCGCGGAGTGCGGCACGCGGCCCAGCAGGCTCCGCACGGTCGCGTCCACCTTCTGCGGCCAAGTGGCGGCGGCATGCAGCTCGCCCTGCAGCCGCGCGGCGGCGGCGGCGGCGTCGCTCGCGTACTCGCATACTTGTCTCTCGACCTCCACTTACAAATGTATAGTTTGAGACCATATAGCTGGTGTATATACCAGGCGATATCAATGTTATTTTTGTCAGTTTGATAACCTGGGTCTGTCACTGGCGATTGGCCGAGCGTGTTAACTCCTTAATGCTGGCCTTTGTTTCCCTTATCCCAGCGTGTGTCAGCGGCATTACAATGGTCTAAGATAACTTGTGTTCCTTAGTAGCAGCCGCAAATACGGTCAGTCCTCGCACAAGCATGTCCTTGAACTTGGCGAGGTAGGCGATGAGAGGGTAGGCGAAGGGCCGGTCCTCTGCGCGGCACGTGAAGCAGGGTTCCGGTAACCGCGGTCGAACCACTGAGTTCTTGAATAATAGGCTCCCCTGGGATAGAAAAATAAGCTTAATCCTCATTATCAGACAGGTGACGAAGTAGGCATTTCATTTTCAATATTTCAAAGCGCATCGTGGTTTTTACCACTTTGAACTCCGTATCAAAATAACAAAGTTACAAAATAACCTATCAGTTTTTCGCTACACTATCAAAACTACATTCAGACGGCTATACATGCAATGTATAATTTTACAAATTTTTAACGTATTTTGCACCCAAAAACAGTCAAAACATATGGAAAGAACGTTGCCGCCTTTTCCCTGAATTAAGCCTTAAGGTGGGAGTTAGATCAACGCGGCAGACAGCAGACGTCGGTCAATCTAATGCCGTCTGCCCTCGCGTTACATGTCATCGCCAAAATTAGTATGAGACCGACTGACGTCTGCTGTCTGCCGCGTTGAGCGAACTCCTACCTTTACTTACAAGTTGCCGAGATGGTACATGAAAATTATCGTATACTACATTTTCAGGGAGGAAAACAATACCAATTAAAATTTTAGGTACTTAAATATTTAAGTACCTCCACTGCAGTAAGAACAAATACAACCGCCACTATCCCCATCAGCTGCCTTCTTAAATTCATTTTCGTAATATAACTTTATCACTAGGTATACCACTAGGCCACAAGCATAGCAACTATTGAACACCCAATGCATCGCGCGAACTTATACTTATACAGCCTCCGTAACATAAAATGAACTGCTGTAAAGACACGTACCTATCTAAGATAGATAAGATGCGACTGACTGTACGATTCGGTCCGTTTAGTTATATCGTTTTGTAGAAGTGGGTCACAGTAGGGTGACCTTGAAATCTGAACAAACTCGGAATGGCCCTGTGAATATTTTGATTATAAAGGAGAGTAAATCACGGAAGTTTCAAATGTGAGTACCTAATTTATTTATTGGTTTACCAGCGCTTATGACACACTCATACTTACAACCTTCCTACCTATCACCTATTCCTCGGGATTAGGTAATAGTCAGTTCCTGTATACACGGCGACAAGATTCACCACCTGTCACGTTGGGTTCTGACTATCTGGTGAAACGTGGGCTTTGAGTTGGCTTAATACCTCCACAATGTGGTGGTGTATGGCCACTCAAGCCTCTGACTACCCCCGAATGGGGATAAAAGTCGTGACGTTACATTTTATTTTACATTTTTTAATACTTACAACAAAATCCTTACAATGTGAAACACAAAGTCTTACAAGCAGTTATAGGTAAACACCACCTTCTAACTGTGATACTTACATATCTACAAAATAGGCACGATATTTAGAAATAATAATAAAAAAACTAAAGGAAAGAGATAATAATCGTAGAACCTAAATAAGTTAATAATAAAACAAGAAAGGAAAAAATAATAACTTGAAACAAAAAAAGTCAACACTGTGGGAGATTTTTAAACGAGCCGACCGATCCTGCTACATTACCCTGTGTATAGGAACTACTTTCGCGGTCTTCCAAGTGTCCGGGAATATGCCTGCCTGTAGAGACTTATTGAAAATCACACATAGAGGGGTGACGAAGACTGTAGCACAGGAAGTGTAGCACAGGAAGCAATAATCGCTAGCGGAATATTATCGGGACTATCATTCATGCCACTTGTCCGAATAGAATAGAATAGACTTCACAATGTATGGAAATGTCAAACGTCGCTATGTAGATCAACAACAAGTTGCTATGTAGATCACGTGACTTATGTCATTTCTATACATGAAGCGTAGCGATTTGAAGGAACGCTTGTAGACGTCAGCCACTTGTCTAGCCCTTCTGGTCCTTTAGCGGGATCTAAGGACTTTAACTTATGCAAAACAATTTCCTATGTGATATAGGACGTTGTTAATGCTTGAGTTTGATTAAACATATTATTCCAGTGGGCAACACTGTAATCAAGGTTATTATTGCCGCCGTGAACACTGTACATTCTTGAAATAAGGCGCAAACAGTTCATAATTGCACTACCGTCGGACGTAGTATTGTAACCGTCTACCATTGAGTTTGGATAGTTGCTTTTACCAGATCCTTTTGCTTTTATACATACACGACCAGAACAGTTTTGGATTATCTTGTATTGACTCCTCCAATAGTGATTAGGTATATATTTTTTATAGCAAGCACTCGCTAACATGTTGCAACGCTTGCTAACTGTAACTCTAACTTGTCACTAGGGTTCTTATATTTCTTGTAACGGCTTTGATATTTATATTTTTTAATTTGTATTAAACCAAGATGGCATATAATTATTTCTCACTCTTTTGAGAGGCTCGAATTCAGTTATCAGTTTTCTAATTTCTGCATAAAATAATTCTAACATTTTATTTATAGAATCTGCTTTATTAAAGAGTTCATGCCACTGTATTTCAGAAAGATTTTGTTACCTGTCTTTTGTTATTTGCTTTATGAAAGTTTTGTCTTTTATTAGCAACATTGTAATCCAGTTTATCATCAATATCCTTTGTAAGTGTTATTTCTATGGGCGGATGCAAGAGGTCACTAGGAGTTAATAT
Organism: Drymonia ruficornis; assembly: GCA_947859195.1. Classification (NCBI taxonomy): domain Eukaryota; kingdom Metazoa; phylum Arthropoda; class Insecta; order Lepidoptera; family Notodontidae; genus Drymonia; species Drymonia ruficornis. Next base: position 2,952,442 of record OX401924.1, on the reverse strand, counting down.
ATATTCAATGGATCGTTTATAAAACATTATTCTGGTTGCCTTTGGTTAATACTAAGTCAAGGAGGCCGTTTAATTTATTATACAGGGTAAGTGGAAAAACTTGCAGGACTATTTTACTGACATCATAAACAATAGTTATTTGTGTTATATGGGGCCAAAGTGGGGTATTTTGTTCCGCGAGGGCGTTATTTTGAATTCAGAGGAAAGCGAAGGATTCTAAAATAGAATCCTGAGCTTTGCGAAGAATTCAAAATACTCCGCCCGAGGACAAAATATTTTGGCCCCGAATGATACATACTATTTTTCATCACTAACTATGAGAAAAATAAAAAGCTACGTGTACCTCTACCTACTCGAAACTCTCATAATATTATGTAGTATCCAAACAAATAATATATCATCACATCATTACTCGAACTCATTTTTCATTATTATTTGCAATAACTTAAACTTACTAAACCGAGACAACAGAAATTAAAAGAAAAATGTACATGACAATTTTTTTTCAGCACGCGTTGCCATTACATTCTCTTTGGATGCCGCGTAATCCTAAATGGCCAGTAACTTCTTCATACATTAAGCGTTAGATTTTTTTTCACATTCAATTCAGAAGCACGAACGCTGAACAATCAGGAAGGAGAAACAAAAACTCCCGTGGGAGCAAAATATAATTTTGCTCCCGCTAGCCTTGAAAGGCAATTGATATTTTTCGAATGGGTGTGATGAAAAATCTTTTGTTCTATGACTTTTTACAAAACATAATACATTTAACAAAAAATCACGCTCTAAAAGGTATGAAACAAGAAAATATTCTCATCTAGAGGATAGTGGTACGTGGTTATATGCCACTTTGCCCTAAAGTACCTACCTAAACAGACCACGGCTATCCTCTAGATGAGAATATGGTACTACTAAAGCCTGGCGTCGACTAAAGCTGAAATGTGTCGCATCGAAGTCTAGCCTAGTGGACACGAGCCTTAAACGTTATTTGAAACGGCACCGATTACTAAATCTTTTTCTTCTCCAACGGAGTAACTAACATTTCAAGTTGAACATGGTAAATAAAAAATATATATATCCTGGGACATTCTTTTACACACGGCTACCTGCTAGGCTATTCTGTAACGACAAACCATAGAGTAAAGACTAAAGATAGAGGTGCCCTTATTAGATTTCCCTATGAAACAACGCGTGGAAATTTTGCGCGGGGTGGCGCGGGTGGTGGGGGTTAAAAACTGGGAGGGCAATTTACAAGCTCCGCCCCCCCGATCTACCGGTAAATAGCATAACTACTGGGTTCGTTTTATTTCGATGTTAGTACGTAGTTTAACTTTTTCACACTAGATGTCACTACGTGTAGGTTCATATAAAAAACGTACCGAGGGTCGCCATCTAGTGTCGAATAGAATTATATTTGGGATGCGAACGTTGGCAAGACGTCTGCACAGGACGAACGCCAACAGCACACTGACTTAAGCCACGCCTACTGTGATGACGTCACCGGCCGAGCTGTGCGATGTAATAGCAACGCGGCCTGGTAGCTTAGACCCAGTCCTTTATATGGTTCGTCTATGCGACAAACTCACTTCGCACGCGTGAATTTGCAGGTGATATGTCAAATTTTGTATTGAAATTTGACATTTCACTAGGAAATTCACGCGTGCGAAGTGAGTATGACGTTACAGAATAGCCTAGCTTATCCCAAACTAATTAGAGCTTGTACTATGGAAACCTGATAACTGATATTACTACATAATACTGTTTGTTTGTAATTACATACTTAATATAAATAATTACACCCAGACTTGGGACATATAGACGGTGTCTATAGGAGAAGCATAAATACCTCGATGATGCGGAAAACTCAAAATAAACTATTTATTAATAATTAATTTTACGGTGTTGCCAGATGATCATGGCTGGCATGCCCGTCGTTATACCTCACTTCTGCAAGTCTAGGCAATAAATAGCCGGTGTGCTACCCAATTCTCTACTAATTCCTGTTTTTGTATAGTCTGAGTCAGACCGGAAACTAAAATTATGTGGTAATGTTATAAATATAGATATAGATAAGGATCTATCCAGATAAACTGCATAGTTTCCGTTTCTATGCAGATGTTTTTGCATCATAACCGCATGTGAGATGTTTTAACTGCAATTTTGCAGCCAGATTGTATCGTCAGTCGGATACCCGTCACTTTATTACAAGCATTCAGCAGCAGCATTCTTTATTCCGATTATTACAAGCGTATAATTGTAACAAAATATAACCAATATCATCAATAGTACGCGACAAGTCGACATTGCAATCGGGGTATGAGCTGAGGCACGGGGGATTTCGATCTCGCTCACATTAATCGTTGTTGTGTATTAAAATGACTTCAGTCGCTTCCTCGTCACGTGTTAAAACAAAAAAAAAAACAACAAGTATCTACCTAATTCATTCTCAAGCACGAGAACTAGCCAGAAAGTATTAGAAAATTGTGACATTGAAAGGAAAACAATTATTATAAATACCGTGTGAGTAAATATAAATAAAATATTTTTTCATTTTACTTGATATTTTATAATAATTAGTTTTACTGTTATTTCGTTGCGTTGCATAAAACAATTTATCGATATAAACTACCTGTTACGTGATGTCCCTTCACTAGAAAATTGCCACCTCGACCTCTTGTTTAACTGCAATGCAGTTACTGCAGTTAACTTTAACACTATTAAAGTTAACTACAGACGAAAGTCAGTAGACTTCATTTTCTCGTTGTTCTTGTTCAACTTCAACATAGTATTATACATTTCCGCTACACCAATCGCTCGTTGTTTGAGATTATCCTTGATTATTGGATATTATTGGTGTTAATACACAACCCATGTTTTGCTGACTGCACGTATCGTATGAAACGATCACAATACGTGATCAATGCAGTTGTGTTTGGACGCGCTAAAATGTGACAGTCTCGGTCGCCGGGCAGATGATGTGTCGGTACGTGGCTTTAGTTTTCCTGTTGGTTCGTATCTATCTACCATTATACATGTATACTTTCATGTGCTACTAGCGCCGTTACACGTTTTTGTAGTCAATCAATAATAGAATTTACTATTTTAAATTGGGGTATTGATAAAAGCTATATTATAGGACGCCTATTGTATAATGTATTTACTTTGTCGTTTCGATAACAACGGATGGCAACTGGCGCACAGTGTATATTGATCACCATTTTTGTTGCATGCCGTTTTTATTATAGAAATATACTTAATATAGATTTTATCATTTTATCGGTATGCTAAATCATTTTAAACATTAGAGTGAAAGTCCGAAATCGATAATACGGCAACTATTTATTGTCAAATTTAACTTATATACGGCTCCTAAAAAACGTCTACTAATTATACTAACGTCTATTAATTGATTGGACGAAATAACGGAGTTCTGTGAAAGTCCCTGAAAAATACCCATGTGTGTATTTTTGATAGCGTAAATAAACTTGTGTAAATGTTTCAGATACAGAACATCAGGAGTGCTCCGTCGCCGCTGCGGCTCACTATAGACTGCTCAGACGAAAGGGTAAGATATAGGTAAATAGTCACATACAGCATTCATTACAAATTCGTAATTTATTTATTTACACAGACTACAAAGGTCGACGGCAATTTATGCTATTGCGAAGTAAAATTTGATTTGCTACCTATTTATTTTATTAAATAGTGTGAATTGAGAATTAATTATATGCTTATAATTCTGATCGGACATTCTTTGTTTCAGGGTGGATACGGATCGCGTTTTAGATCGAAGTCATCAGAAAGCAGCAAGCCTCAGATTGACGTTAACACTTTCTGCAACCTAATACATAATGCTATCCCGAAAGCCGTCGAAGATGGTAAATTTATTCTCATTGAACCAGACCTAGACCAGACAGGATTCAGCGATACACAGATGCCCGTAGCTATAGCACCACCCAATTCTTTCATATCAAAACTGGGTATCCCTAAACTGAAGTTCCCAAAATTGCGTACCTCAAAGATAAATGTTCCAAGATTGACAGAATATTCGGAAGGACCTTTTATAGCACCTCGGGTGGGCTCTCCTATGGCGATTTCAGCGATAATGAGAGACGCAGGAGAAGAATCAAGTGCTGAGAAGATGGAAGTGTTTAAGAAAGGCGTACAGAAAATGCTGCATGTCGTGAAAGTCTTGGGACAGATTGATCAGTACTTATCGGAAAGGACACGAATCATTGTTGATAAACTTTCTAAAACATTTTCTGAATAGTTAGCTACGTTTGATAATTATTTATCTGTTCAGGTAAAAGTAAGATGGTTAATTAAAATATATAAAGAAAAAGTTGTTTTATTTTAAAATTGAGCTCACAAGGTGGAAACATAGTAATAATATAATAGTAATAATAACAATATCCTGGGACATTTTTGTACACACGGTAACCTGATCCCAAACTAAGCGGAGCTTGTACTATGGAAACCAGATAACTGATATTACTACATATACTACTTTTTTATTTGTAAATACATACTTAATATACATATACACCCAGACTCCGGACATACAGACATGTTCATGCACACAAATGCATGTCCCGGGTAGGAATCGAACCTACGACCTGCAGCGCGAAAGGCGCCTCCGCGCCAACCACGCTAACGGGCCCGTCAAGTATAACGTAGGTAGACTTGTAGGTCATTACGTAATTTCTCAGTGCATACAAACCACACGTACTTAATTCGTTTCTGAGTAACAGGACTTGTTGTAGTCTTACCAAAATTTGTTTACAAACATAAATGCTTACAATAACTTTCTTAGAATCTACTTAATCAATTAAAATAAGGTATACTTACACTTACTGGGTCAATGAGTCTCTCTTTCATCAGTTTTTTTACCTCTAATTTTACTTATCCATTAACTCTATAAATAAAACTCTTTCTATTATACACACACTAGAAAAAATACATTATTACAACAGTAATTTCTTAAATCTAATGAACTCAGCGGTTGTCAATGAACCTTTCTTCTTCAAGTCCAGAAGCTTCTTTAGAATATTATCATTCTTAGGTATAGGAACTATCAAAGGCTTTAATTCTGACCCTAAAGCTTTCTGCAGAGGTGTCTTTCCCAATATCGGTACTTTCAATGGGGCGAGAGGACTTAGGGGTAGAAGGGGTAATTTGGGTATCAGTGCTAGCGGTAATAAAGGTAATGGTGGTAATATAGGAGGTAGTAAAGGTGGAAGTATGGGTAATAGTGGTAACCTTGGAATGATGGGAGGCAGTAGAGGTGGTAGAATCGGTAATAAAAGCGGTAATGGTATTGGGGATAATAGCGATCTTGGTAATTTAGATGATTTGAGCTTCTGCAATTTGTTTTTTAGAGGTTTCGGTAGAGATGGAGGCGGTAATTTAGGTAACGGCGGTAATGTTGGCTTATGTTTATCCGTTTTGATGTTTATGAACATAGGTGAGTGTCGGTTGTACTTTTTGATCACGAGAGGACTAGAAAGTCGTTTCAGATCGCCGGAAATTAAGCCCAAATTGATGCTTGCTAATGCGTGTACCTGTAAAATAATAAAATTGTCAAAAAAGGATAGTTACTGTTCGTCATCATTATCACGGCAATTTTCAACACTATCTGAATTCTGAATAAAGACTATGTAAAAACCGTTATCGTAAGGTACCTAGGTATGTATTGAATATATGTTTTTATAGTATGTAGTATGTACATTGAATTTAAATTGAATGAATATGAATGAATGTGATATGAATTGTAGCTAGTATTTGATACTTTTAAGATGGTGCTAGGTATAAGAATTACAATGAATACTCACAAACATAATTAGGAAAATAACAAAATTAGTTTTTCTCTTACGCTTACAAACAACCATCTTGAATACTTTAAACAATCGTTTAAACCCTTGCGATTAGTTGTATATGGTTTATATAACTTATACAATCTATTGTTACCAAACAGCATTGTCTTTTTATCTCGCAATCTTTGATTAGATTGAACACGTTCTTATGGAAAAAGAAGTTAGATACCCATTGGGTGCCCAATTTAAATTTAAAAGTAAAATAAATCCCTACGGGCTCCAAATCTAGTAGTATCGAATAGTCAATCAATTGTATCCCTAAGGGCCGACACATTCATACGGAATTCCGTTTCGGAATATCGAATCGGGATTCCGTATTCCGGTATTCCGTAGCTTATTACACACATACGTATGTGCTACGTCCATTCATTTGGATGGATTTACTGCGTTCGGAATACCGATTCGGTATTCCGAAACGGAATTCCGTATGTATGCGGCGGCCCTAAAAGCGAACAAAATATCCACAGAGTAAAGACTAAAGAAAGAGGTGCCCTTATTAGATATATGTATGAAAAAAAACGTGGTCATTGTTTTTTCATTTTCATTGTTCTATCTACCGGTAAATAGTTGAACTACTCGCTTCGTTTTATGACGATGTGACTACTAGGCCGACCACTCGGCCGAGTTGCTTAGGGCCAGTCCCCTTAGTAATTGGTCCATGAAAATATCGAATGCATGTAATATAAGTAAAAACAAACCGGTGACCAGAGGGCTGGCTCATATCTCGCACAGAGAATCAGCATTGCCATACAACGTGGCAATGCAGCCAGCCTTCTGGGCACTTTGCCAGGCGACGGCGGTCTGGCACAGGTATATTTTTTGTAAATATTTTTATTATATAGGTAGTAAGTAAGTAGGTTAATTTATTTTTATGATATTTTTTATATAGTATATATTACTTTTTTGGCATTAATTAAATCCCCAATAAGGGCAGGATAGTAAAAACAAACAATATTACAATTGATTGGAGTATGCAAAAGACTGCAACCATTAGCCATCTATACTAATATATAAAGAGGGAAATGCTGACTGACTGACTGACTGACTGACTGACTGACTGACTCATCAACGCCGAGCCGAAACTACTGAAGTTAGAGACATGAAATTTGGATAGTATATATATTTTGTGACGTAGGCAAGCAATAAGAAGCGATTTTGGAAAATTCAACCCCTAAGGGGGTTAAATAGGGGATGAAAGTTTGTATGCAAGTTCGTCATTTTTCAAGTTAGAATTATGAAAATTTGTGTTGAGGTGTGTTTTTAAAAATAAAAAATATGGTTTTCGGCGTTTTTGAATATTCAACCCCTAAGGTGGTAAAATAGGGGATGAAAGTTAGTTGGGAAGTTTGTATAGATGTTCGTCATTTTTGAAGTTAGAATTATGAAAATTGGTGTTTAGGTTCCTTTTTAAAAATAAAAAACTTGAATTGCTGCGTTTTTAAAAATTCAACCCCTAAGGGGGTAAAATAGGGGACGAAAGTTTGTATGGAAGTTCGTCATTTCTGAGGTTAGCATAATGAAAATTTGTGTTAAGGTTTCTTTTTACCTAATAAAAATAATAATTTCAGCTTTTTTGAAAATTTAAACCCTAAGGGGTTAAAATAGTGGTTGAAAGTTTGTATGGAAGTTCGTCATTTTTTTAAGTTGGAATTATAAAAATTGGTGATTAGATGACTTTTAAAAGATCAACAATATTAATTTCAGGGTTTTTCAAAATACATCCCCTAAGGGAGTAAAATAGGGGATGAAAGTTTGAATGTAAGTTCGTCATTTTTGTAGTTAGATTTGTGAAAGTTGGTTAAAAAAAAATGTTTTTGAAAATTATACGGGGTATTGGATACGGGATACGCGATATGGGATACGGGATTTGGGATATGGGATACGTGATACGGGATACGGGATACGGGTTACGAGATACGAGATGTGGGATGCGGGATACGGGATGTGGTAAGCGTGATACGGATACGGGATACGGATACGGGTTACGGGTTACGAGATACGGGATGTGGGATACGGGATATGGGATACGGGATGTGGGATGCGTGATACGGGATACGGATGCGTGATACGGATACGGATGCGTGATACGGGATACGGATTGTGATATGGATACGGGATACGGGATACGGGTTACGAGATACGGGATGTTGGATACGGGATACGGGATGTGGGTTGCGTGATGCGGGACACGGACACGGATACGGGATACGGGATACTGGATACAGAATCAGGGATATGAGATACGGAATATGGGATACAGAATCAGGGATATGAGATACGGGATCCGGGATATCCAGGATACGGGATTTGGGTTCCAGCAAACGGAAACGGAATTTTTTAAATTTATATCCTGCGCGGACGAAGTCGCGGGCAAAAGCTAGTATCACATAAAGTGACCACTGTCACCTAAATGCCAAATACAAAATTGCCATTCAGTTTCTTAGAAATATGTTGCGCAAAATATTTTATAAATTACATAATGATGCTATAGATAAGTTTTTGAAAACAAATCTCCTTATCAACACGTACAATCTTATCACAGCAATGTCTCATTAAATCTAAAGTTTCATACAAAAACAGTGAATATTACATAAATTATAGATAAAATTGATGACGAAAATCACGTTTAAACTATAACCGACGATTCTTTAAATACTGCTATGTTTTGTATATTTATCGCACAAATTCGTAGAGTTGTATTCGTAGAAGTCTAAAATGGGGGGTCAAAAGTTATTTTGGTCCTCCATAGCCATATTGTTGTTCACATCGTGTTATGTGAAGGCTTGCAGCGAGAAGGGACTGTGCTTGGTACGAACATTTCCCTATTTTAAAAATAAATAGTACCTACTTAATTCTTAATATACATAAACAAGATACAATAGTTGAACTTATTTTTGAAATAAGATATATTTAAGTCCGAAACCAAATTGGTAAGAAGTATTGTGCTATGATGATGATTATAGTAACTTATTTATTTTTCTACAGATAGAAGCATTACAGGAAATGAAAGAATGCAAGAAAGCAGGCCTGGCTGCGTGAGTATTTTTTATACTACTTATGGAAAACATTTCTACATTTAATTCAGCACTATCATTATAATACTTACTGATGGTACCCATAGGCACTGTTACTAAAGTTGTGGTCAATAAAATACAAAAAAATGTAATGTAACGTCACGACTTTTATCCCCGTTCGGGGGTAGTCAGAGGCTTGAGTGGCCCTACACCATCATACACGTTTCACTAGATAGTCAGAACCCAACGTGACAGGTGGTGAACCGTGTCGCCGTGTATACAGGAACTGACTATTACCTAATCCCGAGGAATAGGTAGGTTTCCTCACGATATTTTTTTTTAATAAAAAATTAAATAAAATATAAATAAAATTTCAGGTTACTCAAGCCGCTTCTGTTGCCGAAGCTGCTTGGTAAGATCTTGTTTCAATATTTATTTGTTCTATAGGAAATACTTGCACTGTCTATGCATTATCATCTTACTTGCTTTCAGATAAAGGGAAGGATAAATGCCTGCCGCCGCTGCCGCCACCACCTCCTCCAAGCATCCTGCTGATGCCAGCTGCACCACCACCGCTGCCGTGCGCACCTCCTCCGTGTGCACCTCCACTTCCTCCAATTCTCATAACCCCACCTCCCTCTCCTTTACCGCCACCTCTAGTACTGCCAGCACCCGCTCCGTTATACTTGCCTGCTCCTCCACCATGCATGGCACCTCCACCTTTAGTTATCCCAGCTCCACCACCAGCTTTATCATTTATGTTGCCTCCCCCATCGCCCCTATTACTGTCCGCTCCTCCACCGGCTCCTATATACTTGCCTGCTCCAGCACCAGCTCCATTATTCTTACCTGCCCCTCCCCCTTGTGGTTTACCGGCGCCTTATGCATTCCCACCCTCTCCGTTGTTACTGCCCGCGCCTCCCCCCTGCCTCCCTCCGTTGCCCCCAGCTCCCGCACCGTTGGTGATATCTCTAGTGCCACCCGCTCCTCCCCCGCCCGTATGCGCTCCCCCTCCCCCCGGGATCCCTATGACGGCATATATGGTCTCTCCTCCAGTACCTATCTCTTTGGAGCCTAAGCCGTTGGAGTTGCCGCCTCCTCCGTGCCCTTGTTCGTACAAGTATTTTTTATAAGCGCTGGTCACAAATAAGGATATTTAAATAATTATTATTTTAGTTTAAGTGTTATTTATTATGCTCATTAGTAAACAATACAAAAATACATGTTTGTTCTTTTCTTCCTTGTATTTAGAATTGTTAGAACCAATTTTAATAATTTCCAAACAATGTGTATGTGATGTCACGAAGTCGCTCATTATCGTATTGAAATGTGTAATTTTCCGTAAACGTATCATTTGGCGATGGCGAGTATACGCCCAAATTGTTACGTGTGCATATTGTATGCACAAGCACAGACAGACGGACAAATAATTTCAAAACGATTGTGGTTTCCTGAAATGTTTATATAAATATCAAATCATTACAAAAAAAAATTACGATGAATGAGTTAATTCCCAATGCTCCAAACGAATAGTATGTATTTCCCCTTGACCTTTAACATTTCGCCCACTTTGGTTTAGATAATTTATTATTCAAGGTTTTAGTAATTGCAGACGGTACCGACTACCGACCATTACAAAATCTAAATACCTATTTATTGACAAGCAAAATACAATGAATTCTAAATCAGAGTTTGCACCGACGTTTTCAAACATGCACATCCCAGCTGTAGTGGAATTCTTTAAATACAAAATCGTCAGTAAAATAATTGTTCTAGCATGTTGGGATCCTGTTGGTAAGATTTTTATCACAAATCATTTATCTTAACGGATGCGATTAGTATGATGCCCTTAAGTTTTTAAAATATTTCTTAATATTTTAAATAAGGTTGATAATTACAGATCAGGTGAAACTTATTCGTCAGCTCTCGCAACTTGGAATGCGTGCCACCTTCTCTTGCGATGCGTCGATTTTCAATCAGATCGATGGAATACGCCTTCAGGGCATCCTTTATATTGACTATAAACACGATAACTTGATAGAGAAGGTACAAATGGGCCTTTAAATGTTCAACTCTCTGACAAACTTCCATACAAACTTTCATCCCTATTTCACCCCTTTTAAAAATGAATCACCAAAACGCTGATGCAGCTGAAATATACTTGTAAACATATTCCTAAACACCAAATTCCATATTTCTCACTTATAAATAGACGGACTTCCATTCAAACGGTCATCCCCTATTTAATCCCCTTAGGGGATATATTTTCAAAATCCTTTATTAGTGCTTATTTACGTTACATAAGAAACTCCTTCTAGATTCTCTCTTGCTTCTAGACCACAGAGTAAAGACTAAAGAAAGAGGTGCCCTTATTAGATATAGGTATGTATGAAAAAAAAAAAGTGGTTATTGTTTTTTCATTTTCATTGTTCTATCTACCGGTAACTAGTTGAACTACTCGCTTCGTTTTATGTCGATGTTAGTACTAGGCCGACCACTCGGCCGAGTTGCTTAGGGCCAGTCCCCTTAGTAATTGGTCCATGTTCTAGACCATTTCGAGACTCACCGATTTAGACTGTCTGTCAGACAGTGTTTTTTAAAAAGTAGAAATGCAAAGAAAAGTTTATAGTCTCTACGCTCTCTTCATTGTTATAACTCTTCTATTTTGTTTGTTAGGTAAATCAAGAGCATTTCTCGGGACTCTACAAATGGCTTGTAATTGATCAACTTCCCGATGTGTTACATAAAGTTAGATATGATGCAGATGTTGTTTTTCTAAAAGACGATCTGAGGGCGAACGACAGTCAACGTAAGATTTTTAAACCACATTATTGAATCAGTTCTAGATTACCACCGCAAATTCGCTCGTCAGAGGGGTCAAGGTGAATGTAGATTTTTGGATTGTATTCGGGAATCGCGTTTGTTCCATATAATCAAGGTGGGCTGTTTGCTTAGATCACTCAAACTTTATTCTTCTGCCTGCAGCGTTATGCTATTATGGGCAGTCGGTTTTCAGTGTACGTGTGTGTCAGGACGTTAGCTGATTACCGATATTTACACGGACCGATTACTATCTGCCTTCCGAGACACAACTATAGGACTATCGAAAACCTAGGAGTCCATTTGTTGTAAGATATTCTCAGGCTTATGATCACCTGTAAATTATTTGCCTGTAACGAATGTCAAAGATTTTAGAATGAAATCTGGAATCACCAGCTCAAACATTATTGATTTTTTGTAACGAAAATGTAGAGCAAATCAATCTAGAGTCTACAAGCCGAACAGGCGCGTACAGTAATCACATATGAAGTTATGCCTACGTGGTCAGATGTTAATACTGTACGGGCGCGCACGCCGCTCGGCTCATGTAGATGCACCAAATTTTATTTAACCTGTTTGTAGAAATCGGACAACCAGCCTTATATTTCCACGATGTCTACGTACATCCCCACGAGGGCGCCTCTGTACATCCCTGGGCTGTTTGGACAGAAGCTGGGTTTCAGCTGACACATGACCGGGAAAGGATCTTACGGAGACTGGATTTGAAGAAGTATCCACTAAAGATTGTGACACCTGCAAGTTCTATTAATTTAACATTATAGTAAAGAGTAGACACTCATGGCAGATACAATCACATAACAGAGTCTGATATACTATCACACTCATGGGCCATAGGTATATTTGACGGGCCCGTTAGCGTGGTTGGCGCGGAGGCGCCTTTCACGCTGCAGGTCATATGTTCGATTCCTACCCGGGACATGCATTTGTATGCATGAACATGTCTGTATGTCCGGAGTCTGGGTGTATATGTATATTAAGTATGTATTTATAAATAAAAAAGTAGTATATGTAGTAATATCAGTTATCTGGTTTCCATAGTACAAGCTCTGCTTAGTTTGGGATTAGGTAACCGTGTGTACAAAAATGTCCCAGGATATTATTATTATTATATATGCAGTAGGTAGGTAATATCCGAGTGGCAAAGCACGCATAATATATCGTGCCCAAAGTCTAGGGTTCAAACCTCGCACCTCTGGGTTTTTCGTAATCTATATGCGAATCATAAATTTAAATTTAATTATCATATGCTTACAGTTACGGAAAACATCGTGAGGAAACCTGCATGTCTTAGAAAATCCAACCAATTTTTGAAAGGCACGTGAAATTATTAAGGTGGATTATGGCCTAAATCCCCCTCACATTGAGGGGATGCCCGTGCTCCGGAGTGGGATATAAAAAGCGCTCATTATTATTATTATTACACTCATGGGCCTTTGAGAGTACTTTGATGCACCACGTTCCTATCGATAGGTCGGGCCGGCTTTGGCAAAAGATGTACTGAGTCGCGGCCCCTCGAGGGCACTCAAATTCGTCGAATGTGCCCCTTATTGTCGTATAACGAAAGTATAGCTTTTATTGTTTGCCTCTTTGCATAATTCTTCTGTATCAAGGTGGGTACTAATATGTATTCAATGCTATCGATATGAAGAACATAGGTCTAGCGTGAAATTAATTCATGACCATACTTTTGGAGCCTAAACTCTTTATGTTAACACTAACTGTGACCCGCGGCTTCACCCGCATGGAAATTTATTAAGATTAGTATTCCAGAACCTACACTATCTACGTTTCAAATTTCATTAAAATCGGTTTAGTAGGCATGGAGATACGTGGTAGCAAACATTCACACACACACTCTGTCTATCGCATTTATAATATTTTAGTAAGTAGGATTATTTAGTTTGAGTTTTCATGTTGTTTTATTTTCAGGTAGGGCACTACTCTATTGAGAAATATAACAATTCGTTTATGGAATATTTGGCAGATGAGACCATGTTAGACCAAGATCCTGGAATTCGCAGCGGTTACAATACGTCTATGCTACTTATTGAGGCTGTAAATGCGAGGTTAGTTAAAGCATTTGTAGATTAGTTATACATGCTCCGTATGTGGCATATTAAGATTAGGCTACCGAAAGCGTTGACAGTGTATTTGACACATGGACCAGTTACTAAGGGGACTGGCCCTAAGCAAGTCGGCCGAGTGGTCGGCCTAGTACTAACATCGACAAAAAACGAAGCAAGTAGTTCAACTATTTACCGGTAAATAGTAAAATGAAAATGAAAAAACAATGACCACATTTTGTTTCATACAAATATCTAATAAGGGCACCTCTTTCTTTAGTCTTTACTCTGTGGTTTGACACATGTTGGCTACATTTGGAACGCCTATTGCACGATGGTAAACCGTCTCTATAATTTAACTGCCAAATTTATACAGATTTTTGTTGGTTTGCAACGGTTTTACAAAGCATTTCTAAGAACAAAAGTGATTTGTAATGCCAGTGTAAGTCCATTATAACTTTCTATAAGTTTAGGGGTAAGGGTAATTGATTTCTACATACAAGGAATTCGGAATAAATATAGTATTTTTACCTATCCATCAGCCGGACGAATGCCTCGGTTAAACAAACTTCTCCAAAGAGTTCCATACAACACGATTCTCAGTCACTTTCAATTAGTGTTTCCTAAAAGTACCATGAATTTCGTTTTCCAGCGACGTCTTAGTTGCTGCAGAGCTGTGGGCCAGTCCGGTGAACAATAACAGCATGTACTTCATGCTTGCTGAGGGAACGGCGGACCTGGCCGGTGGAATACTACGAATACTGATTCACAGGGTTGTATCCCTCGATTATGTGGTGCCAATATGGCCTTTTAGGTGAGACTTTAATCCTAAAGTAAGTACTGGAATAATTCTAAGACAGCTCTGCTCTGTGTCACACATTCTAGCTAGCACAGCATAGTCACGTTCAAACTTGTTCACGAGAGTGTGACCCGACTGAAAAGGAAAAAAATAAAAAAAACCGGCCAAGTGCGTGTCGGACTCGCACATAAAGGGTTCCGTACCACCGTGGAATAAAAACGTCAAAAATATCTAGTTTATTGTATGGGGACCCCTTTATTTTTAAATTTTATTTTATTTTTTGTATTTGTTGTTGCGGCAACAGAAATACACATTCTGTGAAAATTTCAACTCTCTACCTATTACAGCTCGTGAGATACAGCCCGTTGACAGACAGACGGACAGACGGACAGACGGACAGACGGACAGTGTAGGCCTAGTAATAGGGTCCCGTTAGCACCCTTTGGGTACGAAACCCTAAAAGTAGTAGGTACTTAATAACATATTTTACGGCCCAATACTCAAAAGCTGCCTCAATGTTTAATTCATTGGTGGTAGAGCCAAGCTGTAGTCAATCGACTGCAGCTCGTATACGGGCTGGCTTAACCGGGTTAGTACCACCCTCTTACAGAAGATTGGCGCAAAAGTAGCTATTAGATCTGCGTTTCGTACGATGAGTGAGAGAGCCGGAAGCCCAACTCCCCGCCTTCTTCCCCTCCCTTCGACCTACTCCCTTTAGGTCGGCAATGTGCGAGCAATGCCTTTGGTATTGCAACTGAACAGGTGTGGCATAGAGGGAGGAGAGGGGGCGTCCGGCTCTCTTTCTCATCGTACGAAACGCATCTGTACCTACTGGTACCTATGTTTCTGAAATAACTTGATAAGTGAGTCAGTGGATTCCACTTTTTCGCTTCCCTATACATTGTAGATACGAGTAGATATAAGGTTTCTGGGCTATACGGACTGGTAACTCCCTCAGTGTGGGGTTCACATACTTGGCCGAGCGCGAGAGCAGCAGCAACATGTACCTGGAACCGTTCTCGTGCGGCGTCTGGTGGACCTGCCTAGCTGTTATGGGATTCCTCAGCTTGGTGCTGTGGCTCACGTCAGACACGCCGCGAGAGAAGGATGGCGCGTTCTACACTGTGCTTACCACTTGGTTGCAACAAGGTTTGAATTTGATTGACTGTTGCCTTACCTGAGCCCGGAGTAGAATGAACACGATCAGTGTTCTTAATACTCCACAAAGCCAACTACGCGCCTACTAGTCTCGCCACAAACTCCCACCACTGTTACTTTATTTTTTATTAAAAATGGGCTTGCTCTTGACCTCAATCTTGCCGTAGGGGCAGAGATGAGGTCGACAGTGGAGCGAGCGCACCCAGAAGATGCCTGTTCACCCTACTTTTAAGGAGATTTGGGTTGTACGCACTCGGAAAAACAGACGCAGGCAGGGAGTTCCACTCCTTGGGTGTGCGCATTAAGAATGATGATTTGTAGCGCTGTGTGCGGATATGTGGAATATCAACCAAGTAGGGATGATATCCTGCAGTGCGGTTACTCCTGTAAGCCAGGATCAACAATGGTGTCCAACGATGACGCCAAGGTTTGACCCTCGACGAGTACCGGGGAAAAGCTAAGTTGTCTTCGAACCGGCACGAACTCAATCAAAAGAAAGGATAGGAGGAGTTGGAAGAAAATAACGAGGCACATAGGCGCCTATCAAATGTGACGTTACCCTCACAAAAAGGCGGTGGCGGATGTGCGGGCGGTATGCGGGCGGGGAAGCCGCATTTCATCCGAGCGCCTAGTTGGCTTGGCGGAGTAGTAACTTCGACGTTTGCTAAGGCATATTAGGGAGGTACCTACACACATATCTCAGAATATTCCAAAGTGTATGCGTTCTTGAAGTATTTCAAATTACCTTCAAGCTTCACTTTCCAGGCAACATATTCCAGTATGAGCCGAACTCTCTTTATTATTGACCCCCGTGATAAAGGGAGCTCAGCTTATGCTAGATGTTTCTTGAGGGGTGCAAGCGACTTTACCTTAAGCGATTGGTCTCTTTCATAATTCCAACTAATTTAGGGCCACTTGCATCGGTGATCGGCGATTTTGCGACTGCATCGCGTTTTGGCGACTCTCTGCGGTCGGACGCAGTGACTGATCCGATGCTAAAAGCGACTAAATCGCCGATCGCCGATGCAAAAAGTAGCAAGTCTGCGGTGTCCCTTAGATATAATATAATCATCCGTTTCTTTTTTATAAAAATCGTATAGGTATAATTTAGTCTGACTACCGATATCCACAGATGCAAGTGCAGTACCAGAGGGTGCCTCAGGCCGGTGGGCATTCATCGTGCTGTCTGTCTGCGCTATGCTGGTCCACGCTTACTACACGTCAGCTATCGTCTCCGCTCTAATGAGCACTGGTCGCGGCGGCCCTGACTCCCTTAGAGCATTAGCCGACTCTAAATATGCAATAGCTTCTGAAGACTATGAGTATTTGCGATATTTGTATTTCGATGTAAGTGTATTTGCTTCTAGTTTTATTCGATACGCTTCATAAATACTATAATAAGTGCATTCTCCAAAGGTTGCACTATTGTACAAAGTAAAATTGCATCGATTATAATAATAATATTATTTCAAACTTCACTACCATATTAAGTATATCCTTCCTACTTTTACTTTTGCTGTGCCCAGAAGTTGATCTACATTAAATACATGTGTTTGTGGGATGTTAAATAAAATTTCTATGGTATAGAAAATCCAAATACCACTTTGCACCCCGAAATACAGGACCTCATGATCGGCAGAGCACCCTCTGTGGATCACCTTAAAATAACTAAGTTAACCAACAAAACATCTCAAAAGGCGGCATCAATTGCAGGTTGAAACCAACTGGAAAGATCTAGAATATCTCAAAAAGAAGAAGATGACTACCAAGTTCTACCAAGAGCTAGAACGCGGCGTAGAACTGATCGACCAGGGGAACACCGCGTTCAACAGCGAATACAATCAGATTTACCCGCACTTCAAGAAATTCAGTGACGATCACATTTGTAAACTGCAAGAAGTTGATATTATACCTGAAGTAAGGTTTTGCCCTAACATTATAGTACTAGTATACGGTCACTTTGAAATCATTGAAACATATTGTAACCTGTGACTCTACATATATGATTGAACATTTATGAACGAATCAATAGATTACTAAATATGTAGTATAAAGCAAAGACTGTATGTTTGTCCGCTTAGTAGATTTTGATGCGGTTCACTAGGATTTAGAGAATATTTTCCGCAATTAGTACAAACACATTCAAATTAAATTTATAAATAGTAGAGAAAACCTGTGCGGACCCGGGGCTGGTAGCTAGTTAAAAATACATTTTATTTTAAAAATGAAAATTACTTTGACCACCATTCGATTTGTAGAGTCTAGTATTATCTGAAAATGCTGAAATACACTTTCCAATTCGCAGAGTCTCACTTGGGTGACAACAACAAAACGCGGTCAATGGACCCCTACACTCCGTTCAGCTGGAGCCTGGCTACATGAGACCGGCTTAGCGAAGCGCCTCGTCTCCCGTCTACGGATCCCCAAACCCCCTTGTAGAGCCTCCCTCCTCGCTGAGAGAGTCAAACTTGGAGATATAGCGCCTCTGATAGCGTTGACTGCTTCTGGCATTTTCCTCTCTTTCATGTTGTTGGGGTTAGAGATATTGTCAGCAAAATTGAAAAGAGATAAAAAGGTAGAGCGTGGTTTGGTAGTTAACAGTGCTAATTTGGAGGATGGTATTGAATATGATATAGAGTAGACTTGTTTTATTGATACTTTTTCAGCATTACCGAGGATGAAATGGTATACCTGCTATAGGTACACAATTTAGGGCCTTCGCAGACTTGCTACTTTTAGCATCGGCAATCGGCGATTTTGATGCTGCTTCTCGCTCGTTCGCGCTCGAAGAAACGCGACACAGCATCGATACGTCACAAAATCGCCGGTCGCCGTTGCTAAAAGTAGCAGGTCTGCGGAGGCCCTTAGATAATGTAAATGTATCTACTATTTTAGACTTACATTATTTTATTTAACTTCATTATATTTAGATGTAATAAATGTGATACAAAATAAGATGTGTATCTATATTAAATTTAAAGTAATATTCTAGTGGTGAACAATAACAGTTGGTCTGAGATAACAATCATCTATTAAAAAAATCGCCGTTTATAGGGCTTCATATAAGCATTAAGAAGAATATTATAATGCTCAGTAGCTCTACCATGACTTTATACTGTCGCTAAAGTTGCTTGTCGCCAGAGTTTACGTGATATTTGTATGACCAAATTATGAGTTTCTCGGATCTACGATAGAGACGCCGTAGTGACGGATATATCTCAAGTAGGTATCAATATTGATAGCCTATCAGCATCACCGCATCGTCTCCAGATACGAGACCATTTTCCAATTAAACCACTTATCTATCGATAATTGCCTCACGATCATGCCACATCTATCGGAAGCTTATCATTATCAGATCTCTGTTCTCATCACGTTTAGGATGTGATTATGAGAGAACTAATATTTATATATGATAGGACGATCTCTAGCCCAGTATTGTTTTGTAAAAGCGGCTGGGCCGCGTTGGTCGAACCTGAGTGGCAAAGAAAAAGATTAATTATTTCATCGTGAGAAAGTATTAAGATGTGGTTGTTAATTATAAAGCTGAGTGCGCTATCGATAGCGCTGAGTTATGCTACTCCAACAAACTGTCAGTCACAGGTGAGTGTATTAAAAACCTTTGTAGTTTTTTCAGCCAGTGTGGCGTATTTAGAATTGCGCCTGAGATCAACTAACTACGCTTGATCTCCTTAAAATAAGATGGGGCAGCGGGGTTTTTGACATAGAAACTTAGCAAACATTCTCTACAGCAGCTCCTCTTGTGATAACGTGCAGGTTTAGGGCCTCCGCAGACTAGCTACTTTTAGCATCGACGATCGGCGATTTTGATGCTGCTCTCGCTCTCGCTCGTTCGCGCTCGAAGAAACGCGACGCAGCATCGATACGTCACAAAATCGGCGGTCGCCGATGCTAAAAGTAGCTAGTCTGCGGAGGCCCTTATGAATGGAAAGGTGATAAGTATGTATCGAATTTGGTTTTTATGAACTATCAACACTCGTAAATACTAGACCTGCTGAAGTTACAATGCTATGGAGGTCCTATTCAACACTTTTTGGAGGGGTCTATACTTTGTCTGCGTCTACAAGAGGCGAGCGAGCAGTGAGTTTTGATGTCATTACCGATGACCCAGGCACGGCAGCTCGGGGCATGTGTACTACAGTGTGGATGAATAGTAAAATATAATGTAGAAAAACATTGTAAATCATATTTGTGTGGCCAAAAACGTGTCTTTAATTCCAGATGGCCGCTCTCAATGAACGGATGAATCAAATGATCAGTTCCCTATATTCGTCACGTAAGTACTTATGATACCGAATACTTTACTTGCATTGCAAAACCTTGAAATCCATTGTGTCAACATTTCCAATGAGAAATAAATTACGCAACGTTGTGTGAAAAATGCTCATACGATGTAGGTAGGTATAATTAATTAAGTAATTGACTAATAAAATGTGTGCCAAAAAGAGCTGAGCAGCATGCCCGAGTAACTAGTTTTGATGTCTGACCACGAAGACGGCTTGCGGAAACGGCTTTTATGTTTGATCGTTTTTGAAACAGTAATTTCCGAACAGCGTTCACCATCACGCCTGTATGTCATTAAGGGATAGGCAGAGATACACTGCAGTATACCCAAATTTTGCTAGTCATTTTAGTCTCAGGTGAGGCAAACTGTTTCTGGGGCTAGGGTTTGCCGTTAAACCTGCCAGGCACACTCCGTTTCGAAAAGAGTGGGATTCGGACCACACTCCACCACGCTAGTTCAGTGCGGGTGATCATCGAAATATGTTGAACACAATAGAAAGTCAACTGCGATTGTATTATTTAATGAACTGGATCTTTCGTTCTTTCACGTACAAATTTTTAGTGTTGGTACATAACATTGCTGTACTAGTAGCGCTATCTAGTGGTAAACGGCTATAGTACAACTCTATTCAAACTGCATAATATAGGCGATATTACTTTTTCAATACGGTAGCGGCACGCTATGAAGGCCGGTTTGACATGTGTGAGGGGGAAAGGATGAACCTTATTATAACGGAACAAAATTCATTTTCGCATTAATTTTTTGACATTCTTATTTTTTTAAACGGCCAGTATATTCCGTTATAATAAGGTTCATTTTATTCCCCCCCCCCCCACATGTCAAACCGGCAATCGTAGAATGCCGCTACTATAGTTATCAGTAATTTTGTTGCCCGACAGGGACGTACTTATACTTACCTAAAGTGGTATCCACTGATTTCCCAGCGCTCCTGTCATTGACGTCGCCATCAACGAGTTCATCAACTGCGCCATCAACTGATCAACCACCGACCACCACATCGTACGACTCCACTACCTACAGCTACCCCTACCCGCTACCCCAAGTCATCTACGTGACGTCACCGCCATCGCCGACCCCGCCAGCACCAACAACGGCTCCAACGCAATGCTACACTTTAGACCCAGGTTCATCACCTGTGGAGTATCCTTATCCGAGTGTGTCAAACGTATCGCCTCGGTCTCCGTGGCCGTATTACGAATATCCGTATCCGCAGTATCCCCCTCCAGTTTCGTATGCTCCTAGCCCGTACCCAGCGCCGTATCCACCTTCGTATCCACATCAATATCCCCCCTCATCACCTACATACCCTCCTTTGCCCACTGCGCCGTATCCACCCTCGACGCCTGCGCCATACCCATATCCTCCTCCGTACCCAGCCTCACCACCGACGTACCCATATCCACCACCTACCTATCCGAAATATGAAGTGATGCCTCCTAAATATCCGTAACCGTAGTAATTCTCTTGTTAGAATTATTATTGCTTATGTACTAGATCACAATTGTTAAGTTATTATTTAATCACCCAAATATTTTTAAATAAATTATTTTTCTCCAAGTTCTTGCTAATTTACCTTCATACCTCTATAGGTTGTTTTCTTATATAGGACTGCAGTGGCAAAAAAGCGTACGGCCCGTTTGGTGTTAAGCAACTACCGTAGCCTATAAAAAAGCTTGATATACCGAAGGCGTTGCTCGCACATTGCCAACCCGAAGGGGAGTGGGATGGAGGAAGGGGGAGGGGGGTTGGGCTTTCGGCTCTCTCACTCATCTGTCTCAAACGAAGCTGTAATAAGTGCTTTACGCCAATCTTCTGTGAGAGGGTGGTACTACCCCGGTCGAGCCAGCCCGTATATGAGCTGCAGTCAATTGGCTACAGCTTGACTCTACCACCTTCTACTTCAGGTTGTGTTTATGCGTTGAATTTAATCAACTATTTTTGAATCTTTATTTCATATTGTAAAAACCCAATACTAATAACGTTTAAATACAAGTAATGCAAATCGACAAAAATAACAATAGATTAATACAAAAGAATAACAAGAAATGGACTTCTTTGTTTCAAAACAATACACACATGTCTGTATAAGACATTTATCTGCAGCACATCGCTATTGCACAAACGAAAAACATGCTCTATCAACAATTCAAGTAGCTTCAAATGTTACTACACCATTTCTTAATGTGACGATAATATTTAATATAAATATATGGACATCAGGTGCAAAGGACATTCGTTCACCATGTCTCTACTATACTTAATCATCGCCCTGATTATACAGGTAATTGTTTATACGATATTTTATTCCTCCATGTTACGTGGTCGCGAAAATTCTTTATTCCATTAATATTTTTTTGCCTTACCACTTTTTTTTAATTTTGTCTAAACTGAATTTGGACAAACTATTAACAATGAGAAAATTTTGTTATTAATGCATGTAATATTACTATTCTAGGGCTCATATACTAACGCAAATGGAACAGAGGAATTTCTAGTTGATAGCCAAGAAACGTTAAACATCACAGAAGCAAGCGATGAAGTTTTCAAAGACGAAGCAAATACAGATTGGATTGATATGTTCATCCTACCCGACACGCCCTTATACCCGACCTCCTCTGCTACCCTGATGGCACAAGCAACAAACTCTGATAAGTCCGCCGAAGAACAAATCGAAGACATTAAAGAAATCGCTGTGAAGATCACGCATGCTATTCAGAGCGAGATGGCAAACCTCCTCACATTCGCTCTAGCTGTCAGTGAAAAAGAGAATGAAGATGAAAATCAGAACGAAAATAATTTACGCAAGAAAAGGTCAGCGGAAACACCAATGGCCAGCTCCCAATTAATCGCAAGGCTGCTCAAACACATAAAAAATAACAACGAATATCAGAACATTGCCATTGAAAAGATGATGACTGCTCAAGAGATCGCCGACAAATACGGCATCGAGTACCGTCCTGACACTGAAATACTATCAGACCTCGCATTTGCCGCAAACCAGAACGCTAGAGAAATGACTTCAATGCTCAAAGACGCGTGTGATATGAAGTGTGGTACCAAAACATATGAGCCTGCAGAGCCTATGATTGAGGAACCTACAGAGAATGAAGCTTACTTCTACAGTGATTATATACCTAACCACGATATCCACTATCCCTTAATGCACGAGGTTCCTAACGCACAGCCTGAATTCAATCACTTCCACTACGATGCCCATCCGAATCACAACCATTATAACAACTATCCATACGAAACTCAGATCCCGCCCCCAGTCCAGAACTATTACAGTCCTCCTGTAAGCAAAAAGCCGAATTTCTACGACACTGTAGATTTCTACCCTTATTGCTCAATGGAGCCGATGAGTTCTGGACTTCCCTCTGAAGAATTAATGGAACGAGAACCGGAGTTAGCCGGCGAGGAATTCGAAGAAACCATTACATCTAGGGTGCTAGTTGATCGCGGCGAGGAGCCCGGGTCAGCTACTGTCAACCACGTCATGACTTACACAGTCTCTGAGAAGTCACATTTTAGAACTCCGGAGATAGAGAGACTACCTCAACAGATGCAGTATTGCTTCTTCTTGATGTAACCTTAAGTTAGTTGTACTATTGTAAATAATATTATATTGACAGAATTAATTGGATTAAGTATTAAAAGGGTATAAATTAAATGCTATGGTGAAATATGAAGTTTGTGTTTCATTAGCATGTCGCATTTTAAGTTTAATGTCATCATTAAGATAACACGCAACTAATCTAGAGCTAAATAGTCCTGTAACTCTACATTGCTCTACAATAGTAAATATTTTAATGAAGTCTTTCAGGGTTTTAATCACAGAACAGAAATAAAAGCCCATTTGTCGGGTCAACTTTAATTGATTTTAATAAATATCCAAACATATTTACTAAATCTTAAAAATATATCTTATACATAATATTCCTTTGGTTATAATTTCACATATACATTCTTTGCTCATCGTTTTCTAGCGAAACAACGGAGAATGGATATTGTTTGTATTACATAACTATACATTACCTACTATTTTCATATTAAATACGTACATAATATTTGGTAACAAAATACTTAGATTGCTTATATTTCTTTGAATACATCGGTACATTTAAGGCACATTAAAATTATTGCATGATATTAAAAATAGAAAATTATTTTATTAGTAACTGTGTAATTTAAGTAAGTATTGGTTTTCTTTGGCATCGAATTAGTCACTTGTAGTATGAGATCCCGCCCTACATAGATCGACCTTTCCTCATTCAGTTTCCTGATAAAATGTATTGTTTATACAATTTCATGTATCCATTAACAAAACGTGCCAGGGTTGCCACCCAGACTGGCTCTCAGAAATCATATATTTGTTTGTTGCAGTAAGAGAGATTACAAAAATAAGTGGTATAAAACATCGATTTTATGATTAAAAGTATAATTTTATTTTCGTTTTTCAAACCGATTCTCACACAGTGCCATGCACCATCTGACAAAAACCGTAAGTTTATTAGTTGTCGCATAGATTCAAAAGAATGTTCACTACGTTTTTGTCGGATAAATGACAAGAAATTCCGAAATGTCTTAATAATTTTTGTCATCAAATAAAGTTGTAGAAGTGCTACGATCTACATGTTTGTGTAATTTTAGTGCCAAAATGTAATATTTCCTCTGTCCACAGAGATCATCTCATATAACTCTACGGTGGTATTTTGACAGATGGTACGCGTTATCGACGTCTACTTTGTCATTCTAAAATGGGCCATACACGGGTTTGTTCAGAGGTAAATCCAATAGTATTCTATAGTATTTTTAAGTTGGCAGGTATGTCCGACTTTGCTCACCGCTAATGAGTTTGGAAGTCCTTTGTATAGATTTATAGTTTACTTGAAACGTACTAGATTGCGTCACGAAAATAATGGGTTATAAAATGGTATGAGAATGACAGCTGTCATGACTCCCAACTTCACTGGCGCCATCTACCTCGACTTTTCCAGACTAGTCGCCAATAGTAGATTTTCTGTATATAACTAAGCTGTGTGACTACGCGGAATTATATCTTCTTTCAAGTGGAGTTGTGATGTTATAAATACCTGCTACAATATTATTTATTTTCAAGAGGCCGAGATTAGTAAATCCGCCACTCTTCTAGACCTCCCTAGTGTATGGCCGTCAAGTATTCCATAATTATCAGCTCCAGCTGGTGTCTTTACATTCACTACCCTTCACGCACGTCGCACGTCGCCCGCAACTATCTGTGCGCGTAGTAAGCACTGTACGCGTTGTGACTCGAATGGGGTTGATATCTGAAAAGGACAATCAAAATAGGAATAAGAAGAAAACAATAGAGAAAGAGAAAGAGAGGGAAATATATCATCATTTCAGAAAGACGTCCACTGTTGGACATAGGCCTCCCCCAAGGTTTTCCACAACGACAGGTCCTGTGCTACTTGCATCCAGCGGTTTCCCGCGACCTTCACTAGGACGTCGGTCAACCTTGGCCGACGTCCTACCCACGCTGCGTCTTCCGGTACGTGGTCGCCACTCAAGAACCTTGCTGCGCCATCGGCCATCAGTTCTTCAGGCTATGTGCCCCGCCCACTGCCACTTGAGCCTCCTATTGCGAAAAATTATGGTTTTAATGGTACTTCGTGTCATAAAGAACGGCGGGCACTTACCGTACAGGGTGCGCGTGCGCCGGGTAGAGCGGGCCGCACGCGCTGGGTTCGCCGGCGTACGGCTGCGCCAGCTGCGGGCACGGCTCCGCCGGCGCCGACTCGCGCCGCCTCACTGTGCCGCGCTGCGCACTCTGTTCGGGGGGACTGCGGGGATACAACGAGCTCAAAGTTAATGGGAGCAGAACAATAAAAAAATATCTACTGTCTATGTGGCAGAAAAATCAATAGCTACGTCTAATACACGCACATCCCGCGCGAGGCTGCTCATTAACATGCCTCGCGAAGTACGCGCAGTTGCCTCAGTCGCATGCCGCGCGATGCAAATGGCGAGACAACCTACACTCTAGACAGAGAAGGGTATACCCGGTCATGTTTGACATCGTTCTGTGTCATGACTAGGCCAAACTAGGCGAGGCAAATGACAGCGCTCGGGTGGGGGAGGACGAGCATTTGCCTCACGCGCGGCATGCCAAACTTCGCGAGGCAAAGCTGCTTCGCGTGGCATGCGCGTGTTGTGGACACGACTATCATTTGCCAGTATTGTGAAATTATAGAGGCATGAAAGGCAAGAAAGAAAGAGACTGTCAGAACTGTCAAGAGTCAATATCAGTCCGGTCCAACGTGGTGCCGCCTTAAGGTGGGAGTTGGTTGCGAGCGGCAGACGGCCGACGGCAGGCGGCACACGTCAATCCCATAGAAATTGAGTGTCGTCGTAACGTCGCGACGTCACAACGACGTCACGACGGCACTCAATTCCTATGGGATTGACGTGTGCCGCCTGCCGTCCGCAACCAACTCCTACCTTAAGTGGCAAAAATATCCAGCTATTACTTCTACAAGCTTAGAATCAACAGTACTCTCCAATGAAGTACTAAAATATTACTTTTGGTGCTAGTGAGTTTACGAAAAAACTAAGGTAAGGATAGGAGGCAAGGCAATACTTAAAACTCTACGTAAAGGTAAACTAATTATTAAACTCAACCGTAGAGACAGAGCTACTACAAAGCTGCTCTAGCGGCATAAATATTTCATTAATATTTCAATCTAAAATTCCATCCACATTTCATTCAATAGCCACATAAATAAACAAATTAACAGCAGATTAATCATAATAGGTATCAAGTTTAAAAAGTATCATGTAATAATAGCTGCGCCCGCCCAGTAGTAGGCGGAGTCGTGTTACGGTCTTCGCGTTAATCCTCTATTTTGACAGCGAGCGACAAATGGCATTCATACGTTACACTCGGCGTTATTAATCGATGGTACCAGGAAACAGGAGCCAAAAAAAACATTTCGATACAATTTTTTGTCCCGTTCTAGCTGTAACTGTATGGCCATGTGACGATATTTGTTTCTTTGGAACTTGGTGTGATTAATCACGTTGATGTTGAGATAAGGCGGTAATGGACTAACGTTTCTATTTACTTTTGTAAAATAAATATTGGTAAAACAACTTTTGCAATGTGAGTAAAAAGTAACCTTGAAAATTAACAACATAAGTTTTGTCTCAATTCAAATGTGTATAGCTAGCACGAACTATACCTACATGAGACTTAGCTCTTATACATACAATTTATACATGCAACCAATAACTCCATTACGATTGGCAGAAGCAGAAACCGATAAAATTGTATATAAAAGTCGAGTGCAGTTTAAACAAGGCATGAATCTAACGATCGGTACAAGATTTATTCACATGTGGCGTCCAATGCAGTGGCCGGAACGGCAGTAACGCGCTCGCGTAAACAAAGAAGACTCGTATGCGCGCGCGCTTGTTTGTTTATTGTACGCTTCCAAACAGAATTCGATTTCAATTCAAAATTTTACGGCCGTGATGAGTGGTTTTACAGTTTCCTTTTTGAAAATACGAACTTTATTTATATTTTTGACGGTGACATTTTAGCCTTTGCGTTGAAAGATAAATGCAATGAAATGATCAGATTAACCAAATCATGGCTTATAATGTACCTAGAGTCTAGGTTTTAGATAATACAAATTAATATAGGACTAAGTTGTAATACAGTGCCCGTGGGTTCTGAGTATACTTAAAGCCCTAAAAAAATCCTATTGAATATAACAAATATTCGAAACAACTACCTATTTCACTTTTGTACATCTCTGTACAATAATTTTATATAAACTTTATATAGATACGTAGGTTTAAATATATTGATACATAGGAGGTATTTATAAGAGCATAAATCTTGGGAACGCACCCACCTCTCACGATTGGATAGAAAACAGGTGCAAAGTTTAGGTAAAATTTTGTTGCTATTAATTTATACTAGTTTCTTAGGTATGTTTTTTCAAAGATAAAACTAAGTGACTTCGGTTGCTAAAGATAACTTTTGCTACTGATTTAATTTGGATTACATATTTGAAAATAAAGATATATGGACTATGTATATAAATGACCGACCGATAGACCGACTCGGTATCGGATGAATCGACGGTTTCTTCAAGAACACCTATGCATCATATTTAGGTATACATAAATGATAGACACTCTTGTGTCAGTCTGCTTTGAGCAATCTAATTCCAGCCACACACTTTCAAGTATACTTGTGCAAGTCTAGACTTGCACAAGTATAAGTACCTAATTAAGTATAAGGACGAGGCCCCACTGGCGCGCTGCGCTGCGTTGCGCTGCGTCGTCGCAAGATTTTGTACTGGCACATCACCCTCCCCCGCTTCATCTTTTGCCCGCTGACACGCAGCGCAACGCAGCGCAGCGCACAAGTGGGGCCCGGCTCTAAGTAGTTGTTTGTGGCCGGCATAAATAAAATCCAAATGTCACCACAGGTAAGTAATTAAACCCTTCCGTCGCGCACATCAAACCAATTTACTGGAAACTTTCAGAGCTATAAATTTTCAGGGTTGGATTTTTTAATTTCAGCGGGAACGGGAAACGAGCCGTGTCCGCCATAACTGTCGCGTAACTCTTTACTCTATGGGCACGTCGTAAAAGTAAATTGTCTCCGGCTGTTCGGACGAGTCCTGAAGCATGAAAACTTTGTAAATAAATTGATTCATAGCCCTTTGCTGTGACGAAGGAGAAATGTGGTTACGCTTATTCGACCGTTAATGTCTCGTTAATATCAGGAGATGATCTCGTGTAAAAACACTAAAAGATTTATACTTGACGTTCGTGTACTGAATATAAAATGTTTTCACTAAACGGTGTAACTTTCTTCATCTGTGATGTTAATAAATGTAGTTGTGCAGAAGTGCTTAGTAGTTAAATAAGTTTTATTTTAGTTTAAACTCACCAATCATCGGGGTCGCAGTCTCTGAATCCTTTCGCAAAAGGATTACTCGCTATTTTCAATTGCGTTATCTGTGAAGAAAAATATTGTTTGTAAGATTTAATTACTTATTAAGACACGCTGAACCGGTGGTAGACTATAGTTCGCTTTGTTGGTCTAAGTACATATTTTTTAGGCATTTTGATTAACATATGGTAATTCATTTTTAATTTGATGAAGGTAAATATTACTATCGTATATACATATTTACAAGACTCCCAAAGTTCTCAAACTTATTGAGTGCCAACTAATTAATTTCTCTGTGATACCGAAGACCCCAAGCAAGCTAACAGTTGTTAGTTATCCGATTGCAATATTTAATTTATACTTTTCGGAAATTGGGCTTCCGGCTATCTCAATCATCATACTAAACGCAGCTGTAATAGCTGCTTTACGCCGCTATTCTGTGAGAGGAAGGTACTACCCTGGTCGAGCCAGCCCGTATATGAGCCCGTATTGGGAAATTAATTTACAAATCAATTGATAAAAAAATATTGCCCAGAAAAGATATAACAGTTAACTGGTTTGCTTACCCAAGTAATATTTTTTTATCAAAAGACTTTTATTTATTTTCCCAAAATATTCTGAACAATGTGTAGAGTCATAGTTTAAAAGGATGCCCATGGTTTCAAATTCACCCTGTATATTATAAGCGCACTCACTCTATGGTTCTGGTAGGCGGTGACGGCGGTGAAACCGGTCTCCGGGAACACGAAGGTGCGGTAGGGCACGGTGCCGGGCGCCGTGGCCTGCCCCTCGCCCGGCAGGTACACCACGTGCAGGCGCGGCTGGTAGCGGTGCATCGAGTTCAGGATTATCTGCACACAGGATAATCAGGTAGAGAAGCGAGGAAACATGATTTATAGGCACGTCTTGTCCATGAGTGGTAGAGTCATCCGTCGGGCAGCGTGTGCGCCAGCATCCGTGAATACTTCATGTTTAGTCAATGGTTTTGATTCAAGAGACGCTCATATGCGATCGGAATTGAAGCAACGCTTGGTCAGAGTTCAGACAGAGAAGGGTGACCATTTAGTAGCATTGAACTGCGAGTCTCCGTGCAGAGGGCCCGTAAAAAGTTGTTCCCGGTTGTAGTCATCTAGACAGCAGTTGTTAGCAAGTCAAATCCCTTCGGGCGGCTTGTATCTACACTCCAACACCGGTGGACAACTAGGCTAAATATTTAAGTTTACAACGTAGATTTTATAAAATACACGATAGGTTTAGCTAATTAGTTTAGATAATTATATCAGCTACTTAATAATAGATACCACCTCCTGTTTGAAGTTTAGTTACGACTTCTATGTCGTAGACGTAGAGTCATCCTTTTTTTCAATTATTTTGGGCTTCTCTGTCCGCTTCCTATCTAGGGGATTTTTTTATATAACTGAGGTGGTAAACAAGCGTCCGGCCCGCCTGATGTTAAGTAGTTACCGTAGCCTATAGATGCTTTCATCACGAAATGCATCGCTCGCACATTGCCGGCCTTAAGGGAAGTTGGACAGAGAAGAGAAGGTTGGTCTTCCGACTCTACATTCTACATTGACCAATATAATTATATTGGTCAATGTACCAAGTACCAATGTAGTGGAAACGCAACCTAAGTGTGTCTGTTAATTAACAGACACACTTAGGGTGCGTTTCCACTCACGCGGAGCGGACCGTAAATTGGCCAATCACAGTGCTCGAAATCTCCACTCCGCTCTTGGCCCATCACAGTTGGCCAATCACAGTCCGCCGCTCCGCTCCGCTCCGCCCAGCTCCGTATCAAAAGAAACGCACCCAAGCTCTACAAAATATGTTCTTATGATTACTCACGTGTCCATTATCATCGAGCTGGTTGTTAGTGAGCTTCAGTTTGTCGAAGGAGACGAGCTGCCGCATCCAGTTGGAACCGGGCGCGGGGGAGTCGGGGTGCACGTGGATGCGGGGGGGAGACACCGGGTCCGCCTTCCCGGCCACCACCCAGCTTGAGCTGAACAACATAATATATGTATAGCTTCACCAAACCTGGACTATTGACAGTAAAAAGTAAACACGCGTCCATAGTCTAACTATCAAAGGTGTAACAGATTAGGTTTAAATCCTACCAGCCGTTATACGATTAAGCAGCTTTGTTGGAGCTTATTTAAAGGAAGTAGTGATATGGTAACAAAACCTACTTAATTGGACTCTATTTTTAATAAAAATATAGATCAATCAAGCCGAGATCTACGGTATCCAAAACAATCAAAAGTCTACAACCGTAAAATAAATTCTATAAAGTAATTTTACACGCTGAGGTACTTTATTTAACTACTACTATTACTGAAACTGTGATTTCGCATTTTATTGAAAACACTACATGAAAAACTTAACGTCTATAAAAGTTGCATAATATTACTGCAGGAAGACGTGGGTATAGTCCAGCATAAGCTGAGCTCTCTCCATCAGGGGTATTAATAACAACGGAAGCTCAGCTTATGCTGGACATTCTCCATGAAAGGTACAGTCGATCGTACAAGATATTTAACTAACCTATGAAAAGCATATCGATATCTCTTATCGTCGAGCGGTACAAAGTCAACGAGCAGCAAGTAGTCGGCGTTGGGCAGCAGGCCGGCGAGCCTGGCCTGCAGCGCGGGGAACATGCGCCGGCCCGCCTTGGTCACGATCATCTCGGTGCCGAGCTCGTGGAAGCTGCGCCAGAGTGCCGCCAGCTCCAGCGAAGCGGTGCAGCGCGCCACCGCGGGGTGCAGCGTCACCGTCTGGTTCGGAGCCTGTTGCGGAAACTGTACTTGCGTTGGTGACAATCTAGACTTAGGCCCGTATTAATAAATCGGTTTCAAGATTGAGATCGAATTTGAGATGCTGTTTTTGACAGATATCCATAAATTAAACGTCAAAACGGCATCTTAAGATCCATCTCAACTTTGAGATAGATTTATTAATACGCCAATAGAACATGCCATTTTTTTTACTACAACATACCACGTTTACTAATAATGTAATTTTTTTTTAGAATAACCTTGAAAAATACAGGCATGAAAATATTAAAAATAAAGTGTACCTATGTACGAACTAAAGTACCTACATTTTTTATTTTTTTTAACAATTGGTAAAAACAATATTGATACGTATGAGTTCATATAAAAAATGCACTAAATTAAATACTATAGTCATCGTGCTCATTGTGAACTGGCACTCGTATCTACTAGAGTCACTACTTTGCCATAAGTAGAAATATTACGTAAACCAATTTGCGTAAAAAAGCAAATAGGTAGGTATGTAACACGAAAATTGGGCCTCTTCAAATCAAGAGTAAACAGGCTGTTACTTTATGAGTCAGCCGCATTATCGGCCTCATCGTTACATTCCATCAGGTGAGGGGTTAATCGCTGACCAGTGCAAAAAAAGAACTTAATCAGTGAACCAGGCCTACGAGAAAAGAATAAGACTCTAGTCTCCGAGGTGACAGTTTCTACCATTGATTGCCGATATTCTATCTTCGGCCATCCCATGTGGTCGTTGCCCATTATATCTTGTGTATGATCGTAGCAGCTTTGTTGTAACACTGGCCGCCTATGAAATCCAACCTGCACTCGCGGCGGCGCGGGCGGCGGCGGCGCGGCGTGCGCGCCCGGGTCCCGGCACGTGCTCTCGCTGAGCGCCTGCAGCGGGGAGTAGGTGCTGCGCGCGCATACCGAGTGCTGCCACCAAGAAATGTTATTAGAGCATATTCATAAATGGAATAACTGAAACACTAGAGCATTTATTTCCTCACTTTTATTTTTTTTACCTTTGTGAACAAAAATAGAACTGCATTTATTCATAGGGAATTTGATAGAGAAATGCTATCCTCACACTATCAAACTCCCTATGGTGTATATTCTAAGGTGGGTTTAGACCCGGCAAGCAAGGGATAGAATGAGCAGATTCTGTAATGTAATGTAACGTCACGACTTTTATCCCCATACGGGGGTAGTCAGAGGCTTGAGTGGCCATACACTACCGCATTGTGGAGGTATTAACCAACTCAAAGCCCACGTTTCACCGGATAGTCAGAACCCAACGTGACAGGTGGTGAACCTTGTCGCCGTGTACTCAGGAACTGACTATTACCTAATCCCGAGGGATAGGTAGGTTTCCTCACGATGTTTTCCCTCACCGTCAGCGAACTGTAAATAATGCACATAGAATTCATTCATAATTCATTCATTCATTCATTGAGCAGATTCTATAATGTCTAAACCCCCCTTAGAGTAGGTATATACCACGTCTACGCAGGCAAGTATTCTTAGTGTAAAGATGTCCGTTCATTATCATTATACTAGATTGAGCAACTATTCTGCATTTATCATAGAGAAATAGAGGTACGTATTTCCCACCCAACATCTGAAAAAATATTCTTGCCCATTCTCCATAAGAATGTCATTTCAAAGGGTAGTAGAGTCTTAACATAACATAGTTTTGTATCATTTTCACGGTTGTAACCCCCAAAAAACACTACTTTTTCGGCTACAACCATCAGTTTTCAAATAATTATTCGCTTCACAGACTCTACACCACTATACACTACTCTACACTACTCTGCCCAGACACTACACCACTCTACACTACTCTACACTACTCTACGCTACTCTGCCCAGACTCTACACCACTCTACACAACTCTACACTACTCTGCCCAGACTCTACACTACTCTACACTATTCTGCCCAGACTCTACACCACTCTACACAACTCTACACTACTCTGCCCAGACTCTACACCACTCTAAACCACTCTGCCCAGACTCTACACTCACATCTCTGATGGGGTGGTGCAGCGGCGGCAGCGCCGGCAGCTGCTCGTGGTCGCGGCCGAGCCGCTCCACCAGCGACTGCGACAGGGCGAACCCTCCGCGGGGACATTGGCTAGTTGAGACA
Organism: Drymonia ruficornis; assembly: GCA_947859195.1. Taxonomy (NCBI): domain Eukaryota; kingdom Metazoa; phylum Arthropoda; class Insecta; order Lepidoptera; family Notodontidae; genus Drymonia; species Drymonia ruficornis. The sequence goes on along the minus strand of OX401924.1, from coordinate 2,918,481 downwards.
ATACCTGCACAAAAACACAAGAAAATTTACTTAGGAAATAAATATCGCCAGTCTAAAACACAGGGGTTTCAAATTTTGGCAAGGTTAAAAATATAAAGGAAATAAAAAAAAATTAAATAAGTTAGAAAAAAGAAAGGAGGAGGAGGAGGAGTAGGAAAAGGAGCAGTATGTAAAAAGGGTTGGGTAAATTAACACCGGTGAATAGTGTTTCGACAAAACTTGTTTCGACGAATTGAACTTCAGTGTAAAGGCTACACATAACAATTGAGTGTTAACATGAGTAATCTACACGATTTGGTTAATTTATTTATTTATGGAGGCCGAACGGCCACATTAAATAATGAACTACAACATTACCCGGCATACTTTAAGATTGTATTGTAAGAACCTACCTATTGTTTGTATGTAACCTACTTAAAATTCCTAATTAGTAAAATATAAAATTCAAATAACACCTAAAACATCACGACCTTCGGATCATGTTTGCGACTACCGGACTAAAGTAAGGATCTTCTTCTTATCGTATAGTTAGTGGCCAACCTATTGTCAGAGTTGTTCAAGCCGCCCGAAGGCCTCTGACAAGCCTTAACGACTGCTGCCTAGAAGACAACAACCGGGACCGACTTTTTACGTGCCCTCCGAAGCACGGAGACGCTCAGTTAAATGCCACTAATGGTCACCCATCTCTGCCTGACCTTGCCAAGCGTTGCTTAACCTCCGATCGTTTACCGATCAGTGGTTGCAACTGGCTATGAGCGCAAAGTAAAGATAAACTACAAGGTTGCTAACCTCATACATAGCTCTATTCTATTCTCAAACCAAACACCGCTCCACACTCACTTTAATCACTACCACTTGTACACTACACTAACAAAAAATAAAGAATAATAAACAGTCCCATAAAAACTGTAGAACGTCCACCCCGCGGCGGACATCTCACTCAACTAATTGGTATAATGGCGGGAAAACTCAAAACGCGTCCAAAATGGCGGCAATAATTTCATCGGCCGATGTCAAGACGTGGATTATAAATAAGACGGGTGATGAAAACTATACTTACGTAGAAACGACAATGATCTTAGTCTTATTTTAGATCAGATACGTGTTTATTTTTGTATACAAAGTACTTAGACACTGTTCCTGCTTCATTGGCGGCGTCTTCACCAGGCGCATGCCTCGCGCGAGCACTCACTTTTGACGTCGGATCGCATAGACGTAATGTCATAATATGAGTGCTCGGGTGAGGCATGCGCGCCATATGGACACATCTATTGATTACTCATAGAAATGCCTAAAGTATATTTATTTGACTAATTATGGAATTCATATTCATGGTTAGAATTTTAAGTTGCTACCTATTAACATATTTTGGCAAGTTCATATAATTTTTACATATGCAAAGCATAATAACTATCAAAAGTTTAGAATTGGATATCTTATGGATTAAGCTAATGTTGTACCTAATAAATAAAAAGGTACCTAACTATTATTTACGTACAATATACTTTATTAAACGCGCTGAGAAAATTCTACGAAACATATGTCATAATGGCACAAAATTATGCTGATATTATTTCTCGGGAAAAAAATAACCGCATTCATTCGAAACGTGACATTTATTACGTCTCACTAATGATTATTGAAAGACATACATTTTTATTTGTATCACAATATCCCAGGACTGGCGCCCTCGGTGCATGTAGTCGGAAACAATAAATTTTTCGCATACGCGTTGAGTAACGCATAATTGTCAGTTTATGAGTTATTTGTGTGGTGCGATAGCCGCTAATGTGGCGTCCGAGTGTAAATCACGAACAAATGATGTGAAAGAATTGCCACACATAACCTATAAAGCGTGGAGAGGTATAATATGACACTGGTTATAACTGCATGTTGGTAGGTAAATCCACAAATTGGGGAAGGGTACAAGAGTTTGTATATTAAGAGATCCTAGCTCCAAAATGAATTTGACTGATTTTGAGGCCACTTTTAAAAAACGTGGTTTGTTGCTTAGGTTGCTAAGTCTATAAAACAATCAAAAATCCCCGACGCGTACCTATATTTGAAGAACAGCTTTACCGATTTCCATCAAGCTTAGCTATGGACCTTCTTAGGGATACTGGGATTCTTAGGGATGCTTAGGGACATCGGTCTATCCCTTTGGGTGCTAATATGGCGCCGCAGACATACAGACAGAGAACACCTCTTTCATTCTTTGTATCGGGGGTTAAACATGTCTCTAACACCCAAATCTAAATGGCAAATACCAAGGGTTCATTCATTCACACTTCTACCAGTATTATTAGACAAACCGAACATCGAATGTGGGTCAATCGGTGCGTCGACAATAAATATTGAAGGTATGGACAGCGAGCGTCAAGGTGTCGCGTTTGTTCCACTCCAGTTGTTGCATCTCTGGTACTTGCCAAGACACTGTATAAATCAGGTGTGGCGAACCTTTATTGATGTACGTGCTATTTCTTCAAAAAAATGGGTAAGGCCAGCGTGTCTAAATACTGAGCGACTAGTACCTACGCAATATGTTGCCATATTTCGACACAAGCTATTTTCACAATGAAATTTGTTATTAAACCTTTAATGTTAACATAATATTTTTATTAGATTAGATTTTTTAATGGCATGCCCAAATTATTTTATCGCAATATCAATGGCACAATTGCCAATGGTTTAGCATCACTGGTTTAGATATCTCAGTACTAGGATATAGACTTACTTATGTGCGTATATAAGGGCAATTATACGTCAAAATAGATAGCAATAAAATCCAAGAAGTGACTCCTATAGATGGATGTTCATATGTCTATGTTCGTAACAAATGCGGACGTTGAAAGTAACTAAAAACGCGGTGAAATGGACTGATAAATGGGGAAAAAGATTCATATTGGACGGATCAGTCACTTACTAAAGACATTTTACTTTCGTATCTAGCTAGCCACTGGTAACTGGTTAGGTCTAGTTTATTTATTAAGTCAGTCTATACACCCCTCGGAAGGAAGTTCTAAATTGGAATTAACCATATATATTCAGAACATAGATTTATAAGTAACATTCTAATCGAATTCGGAAGGCACGAAAAAGTCGGTAACATGTCATCTAGATAGCAGTCGTTAAGTCATGTCATAAGCCTTCGGGTAGCTCAGTTTGGCCACTTTAAAGGTTGGCACTCATCTATCAACCCAGCACCCGACCAGCACCGCCTCATCGGTCTGAACTGAACCGGAAATAAGTGGACCACGCGCTGACTACGCGGCGTCCACTCGTTGACCACACGCGGTCCACTGGGTGATCACGTGACATTTATGGTGTAAAAGCAGCGTCCGCCCGCGGACCACCTGTCGACAACGAGTAGACGCCAAGCGGCGAGGCGGTGCTGGTCGGGTGCTGAGTTGATAGATAAGTGCCAACCTTAACCATACATACGATAAGAAGAATAAGAATCAAATGATAGCACTTCATTTTTAAAAAGATACCTATTAAATTTTTGATCAATATTTTTTTAACAACATGAAAAGACTACTTATAACAATTAATATTAAACAACTTACACGAACAATCATTCGAATATAATTAAGGTAAATTATAGAGCCAATTACAGCATTGTTTGTTCTATAAATAAGCAACAAAAGCGTAGTGTGGCCGCTTCCTCGGCAATAAATCCGCATTGATTGAGAGCTATAAATCTAACGCTGCGCGAGCGCCGCGACTCCTGTTGCACGAGATAGGGGTGTCGCAAGAGGAAAATAAAACATCTTGTTGGCTCATCATCTAGCGTGAACTTTAATGATTCACAAAATAAGTGTGTCAATATAAGTGGTAAATGATGGGTAAATGTATCTACATGACGTGACCAATTACTTTTGAAATTCAGCAGACCCTTGGTGGTCGACATGTTGTCGGCCAGAGGACTGTTAACAGATTACCGAAAACAAGTCAATCGCCAAAAAATTACGAAGAACGAAATTATGAAGAATTCATGAAAATTATTATTGATTAGTAGTAAGCAGACTTTTAATTAGTCTCTTTTAATTGCTAGCGTTTATTCCTAAAATATTCCTACTGTATTATTTTTGAACAGGTATTCTAAAATTGTACCAACCCTATTCCCGGCGAACACGTGCATAGCTGCGCTAGCGCGGCAGGGGGACGCGTTTGATTTACGCGCACTCAGCCCGCTACAAATTGCCGCTCATACCGCCACACAAATTCATTATCATCACACGATATGAGCAACACCTCCATAACAACTCAACTGATGTTTGAACTTTTTTAACAAAAAGTGAAATCTATTTACGCCTACAGCGTTTAGAACTCAAGATAGGGTTCAGGGCTGCAAAAAAAAACCTTTGAAATCTGCACCGTGTTGCTGAGTCCCGTGTCATTTGAATTAAGTAAATACTTAAAACTTAGGTACTCAAGTACATTTTAAAGGATGAAATGATGGGTGCATTTTATATAAGCAAGTACCGTAAGCAAGTGATAATCATACTATTATTAATAAGTTATGATTTGCACATAGCTTTCGAAAAATCCAGAGGACCATAAGCTCGTAAGCCGCGTGCTTAACCAATATCACTGCATTTACATTACCATAACATTTTAAATGTTATATGGATAATAATATAATTATTGGTAATACCTATATGCCACTTTCGAATCGGACAGGGTTTCAGAAAATCGTCCGTAACCTTTCACAAAAAAGTCGGCACAATAGCAAGCGTTATCCCACCCGACTTGCTTACAAATAAACAATGGTTGGAGGAAGTACAAATGAATTAGCAACTGAGTGTAGCACTTTGATCAGCGCGCTGGTGTCAACATGCCCCGCGATCCTCATTAACAAGCCGATCGACGCACGTCACGTGTGTACAGGAGAATGCACCAAGTTTGTTGGAACCAGGTTGGATGGAAATAAATGGGGAATGTAAGACTAAAAACACCACATAGAAATTCTGCAAACGCAATTCATTTTTCTGATTCTCCAGCAGAATCTTTAGCAATTCCGAAAAATTTCCGTAAAATGAGCACGAACTATTTTACAGAAATTTAGAGGAATTGCTATGTCGCGTTTTGAGCCGCCATGTTAGTCTTAGGAAATAATGTCATCGTTTTAAAAAATGTAGAGTCACTAGTCTGAACGAAATCGAACCAAGCCTCTGGCGGTGCGCTATGCAGATAGCACGATACATTCTTCTTTGGAACTGAATCTGTTTCGTTTCCAACAAGTTTCTCCACAATACTTTTTTATATCAGCAGAGATAAATGAAATCAAATTAATTTAAATATCATTAGTGAACTCAAAGTAAGTACCGGGCCTGTGTCGCTTCAAAAGCAGAATGTGCAAGTTGCATCAAGTTCTCTAGATCAAATAAAACGTTACTCTCATTACTTAAACCAAAGACTATTTATGAGGAAAACATCTATGTTTTCATAACGTTCGCATAATATCTAGTCATATCCAGCAGATGCGTTCTAGGAAGGGCGTTGTGTAAGCTAGGCGTCACCGCCCGTGCGCTGTTGTGACTGCTGATTGACTGATGTTACTATCCGATGTTACTATTCTCGGTACCAAACGAATTTGCTCCCGTTTGATACCAAATGTTTCGATTAAGCAATGCATTTGTGAAATCGATTGAAGTTCTAATTTTAAATTATCTTGACAAAAAAGGCCCATAACTTAATTGATGCGTCCAGATGCCTCGCATGCCTCGCCCGAGCCATGTTATGCATTATGTCTATGCGTTCCGATGTCAAAACTAAGTGCTCGGGCACGGTATGCGACTGATGTAGACGCAGCTGATGAAAGAGAAATTAAAATGTTGGGAAAAGTGTTATTTCAGAAGAGAAGAGAGTCGCATTAAATTATTCATTAACATTTAATATTTTAAACTGCGCCAATATCCTAAACATCAAAATGTTTTTAACTAATGAAGATCTAAGAAGTTTCGACTATCGTAAATCGGTGCGTTCAGATGCCACGCCCGAGCACTGAAGTCGTCGTCGCTGCATCTACATCAAGCGCATGCCACGCCTGAGCACTCGGTTTTGATGTCGGAACACATAGACGAGGCATGCGAGGCATCTGGACTCACCAACTGAGTGCTCGGGCATTTTATGACATTATATCTATGTGGTCAGATGTCAAAACTGATTGAACGGGCGCGCCGCTCGCCTCTTTTAGATGCACCGATTAGTATTAACTTAAAACACTGTTGCTAATTTACAGCAAAGTATTACCCCCTTATTCATAGAAAGTTATAATCGACCTGCAGTGGAGTTACAAATCACATTTGTTCCTAAAAATGCCTTTCATAACCATTGCAAACTGGGCAAAATCTCTATGAATAAGGGGGTTAGTTTTCGTATTAGCGTACACGACAACAATAATTATAATCTAATTAGTTGCAATTAATTATGCATTAGTGCCCAGTGTGTTGTGATTGGTGATTGAATGATGCCAACTCGTCTATTCTCGGAGGCGGTCGTCCGAGGCTCGACCTGGCGCGAGATCACACGGGCTGATGCAAGCTGGCGATGCATGTACAGACAACGATGGAAACGTAATGGTGTCGTAGATTGAAGTTCATATGCATAAGCATTTCACATAGCTATGGTTCTCATTCTTTGTTAGACTTTTCTCACACAGAGATATTCAAAAGCTACGCGACAAAGATGCGATCAACAGGTCGCCAGTGACCGATATCGCTGTATAATTTAGAGCCTCCGCAGACTTGCTACTTTTAGCATCGGCGACCGGCGATTTTGTGACGTATCGATGCTGCGTCGCGTTTCTTATCCTAATCCTAAAATCCTATTAATCGTCTGCTTCATCCATAACACCTCAAATGTCTGCTTAAAATCTTAAAATACAATATAAAACTGCGTAATGACGCGATACGGGATCGGTTAACAACTAACGAGGCTTGAGACACAAATCACCATTAGTGCTGCCGACGGCGCGCGACCGAGACACGACGCGCGAGCGACGCGACGCGCAACGACGCTACTAGGCACAAATTGCATAACAAACCATACAAATAAATAAAAGTAAAATGTCTGTCTGTATTGGCAAAATAACAACTTTTTTCTGATGCATGTGAAAGTATATACGGTACCTATAACAAAAAATATGTTATCTGTCTGACTGTTTGTTCCGGCTAATCTCCGAAACGGCTGGACTGATTTTGACGGGACTTTCACTGGCAAATAGTTTATGTTATAAGGAGTAACTTGGGATGTTATAAGGAGTAATTAAGTTATTTTTTTGTTAAATTCCACGCGTACGAAGTCACGGGCACAGCTAGTATTCTTCTATTCCTGTTGTAGTCTCAAACCAAAAAAACTATGGTCTGAGGTTGATCAAATTAAAACGGTTTACTCCACATACTGCAACCAACATAATCTCAATTTGAATAAGTATTAAAAACTAAGTAAGTCAATGTTAAAAAGCATTTAAAAATCATTATTAATCTAACCCACTCTGGCTCTTCACTCTCTAAATTATACCCAAAAAGGAAGATGGGCAAGTAACCCGATCTCACTGCCATTAATTCACGTGTTTATTTATTTGAAGGAAGAAGTAAATGTCAAACGAATAAATCGTACACGTCCAACAGAAAAAGTAATGACTTTCGAAGCACTTAATTACTTGTACGAAGGATAAGCTTGTATGGAAAAGGATTGTGGGTAGAGTTCCTTTTTTAAACTTTACTTTTATTAAAATATACTCACGTAAGTAATTCCGTAAACGTAAGTAAATCTCTCTCAGAATATTGCCATAGTAAAGAACTGTAAATGTTCCCCTGTGACTTTGAGCGTGCTTATACAATGTAGAGTACCTATCCATCTACCTTAAGGAATACGAATAGGTCTCATATTTTTGTGATAAGTAAGTCAATCAGGCAATGGATTGAACCTGTGGAAAAGATAACGATAGAGTCACACGATCATTATTAGTAGAGTCATGGTAGAGTCTTTCCTTCCGAAAATCCATACAATTTACTGTATGATCACCGTGATATGTCACGGCATAGAGTTACGATGTGGGGCGGGAAGTGCCGACCTGCGTGTCATATAAATCAAATTCAGTAGAGACGTAATACCACACACGATTGTTCGTCAAACTTACTAGTCAGTATTGGTGATTAAATCATAAGTTAAATTTGGTAAGGTTAAATTTAGTTTGTTTCCGTGTACAAAATATTTATTGAAATAGAAATAAAAATATTCTATGGTACCAACAAACATTGTATTATTTCAAGAAAAAAACGTTATCGTAAAAGGTTTAATATTCAGGAAAACGCAAGAATGTTTCAATTCTCAATATTTTTGTACTACTCCTGAAATCCGCAAATTACAGGATTACTGAATACTTACTGAATAATTACTACATTCATAAAATGATTTATGGTTTTGTATTAGTTTTTTTTATGCTGAAAACGTTTGAAAATTATGCACAATGTGTAAATGAAGTCTTAAAATAAATCAATAAATTATGTATAACCGCGCAACCCTATATTTTTGAAAAAGGAACACTATACGCTTACGCACATCGTGAGTGCCCCGTTTCGACATCGGAACTAATTGGGCTAATTTATCCAGGGGGGACGCCACGTGACCGGGACGGGCACGACACGATTTCGGGATGTGACAGGAACGAGGTAGGAGGTATGTGCTCGGTCACATATTTTGAATTTCAGGAGGATTGGTGATTTGTATCTATGGGAGCGGGTGGCATTAATTGCTTATAGTTTGTTGGGAGTTATTTGTCTTTAGTACAAATAATTGGTGAATACTTTTTGTGTTTATTTTATGTGCCACTCCGTTGGGAGTCTTATATCTACTAGGTACATCTTGTAACAAAATTATCCCATTTCTGTGATAAAAGTAGATCTTATTTTAATTTCTAAGATTCGTGACGTCTTTCTGCTCTGTCCTTTTACAGAAAGACTCCTACAGATTTTATAAGCAGGTAACTAGCTTTTTCCCGCGACTACGTCTTCGTTGACTTTAGGACGTCCTATTACCTACACACACTACATTATTACGTACGAACGCGTATGTATGTACTATACGTTTTTGATAATTCCAAAGGAACCTAAAATTTTCCGGGATAAAAAGTAGCCATGTCCTGTCTATCTCTATACCGAAATTCATCAAAATTGGTTCAGTCGTGAAAACGTAACAGACAGTTACTTTCGCATTTATAATATCAGCATAGATAACCACATATTGGACGTCGGGAAATTCTTTTTATTCGTAGTAAAAATTTCTGAATATGCCCAAGAACGGCTGAACACAACTCAAATTATAATAAAATAACTAAATATTATTTTTATTATATCCGGGATGGACCGCTTACCCCTGTTTTCTCAGACAATAGATAAATAAGCCGCTAAATGCTAAGATTATGCGAAAAACACCGGGTTTGTTCTCGATATAACGCAATCAAGCAGCACATGTTTATGATATTAATACTTTAGCGCCGGCCCTTATGAGAACGGTTTGCTTTGCGTAAACAAAACCAAATGGTGGTTCTACACTAGTGGAAATAATCTGGAATTGCTTGATAATATTTTTTATTGATGTTGAATATATTTACAATGTAGTTATGTTGCGTCATCGCTCCTCACCCTTAGATTAATGAGATTCGCTGACTTTGTACTTTCTATGGAAGATTCCATGCTGAAGGTCCATCAACAAGTATATCATATTACAATTTCATCAGAACGATCGTAGTAAACATGTTGATCACATTCAAAGTGTTAAGTCAGCACTTTAACTCTATAAATATAAGTGCCTAATCCTTAGACCGCTATTCTAGTCGCATCTCCGAATCGATGCACTAGTCTCACGTGATTCTTGTAGCGCCTCCGAAACGGTGCACAGTTTCAGTAGTAATGTACTTTACTTAATAAATTAAATTTACTAAAAAGTGTGTTTTCACGTTCCCAAATTTTACTATGTGCAGAAATACACTAATTATAAGTTGTGAGATATAATTATTTTATTTTATAAGTTTTCTTTGTATTTAATTTAACATTTGCATATCATAACTTAGAGTACGTTGCCTACTGAGGACAGACGCATTAGGTTTAAATTCAAGCTGAAAATATATTTATTAGATTCTGTGACTATATATAGTTTGCGACTATTTTTATGCATTCCATTCATAGTATGCGTCATGCGTTTCATTAAAAAGTAGATAGGTACCTACTGGTGCTTCTGTCAGTCAACTACAAATTACAACGGAACTACTAAAAATATTGCCACTTTTCTCGTGCTTTAGGATTACGACTTTGAGAGGGTCAGTAAAACACTTAGTTCAGTCGTTTACTTTTTGTGCCAACATAATAAGGACCACTTACCTTCAAAGATTTCAAAGTTGTAATAATAATCTTATGAAGTTTCTTGCCCATACCTGAGATTAGAAAATTACCATACTTCCCATGGGAATGGCATTCCGAATGAGTGGTAGAGTCATCCCATAACATTTTTTTTTGTGATTTTTGATGACTTATTGGTTACATAGTTGAGTAGTAAGTACTGTAATGGTTTACGTGAATAAAAAAATCTAATTCTAAGCTCAGTTTATTATTGGAAACTCTATTTTATATTGCACTACATTCGGGCTTCAAATTTTGAATTTTATCACATTTCCGTAGTAAACTGGGGGCTTACCACGACCTCTTATCGCGATTCAATTATAGGAACGTTTCAGCGACTTTTTGTGCAAAGACGTACCTTATTGTCATGACAATAAGAAACGTCTTTGCACAAAAAGTCGCTGAAACTTTAATACAATACGGCTATAAGAGGTGGTGGCAGGGCCCAGGTATAAAAAGCGCTAACAAACGTAACAGATGCTCCGTGTCCGTAATGGGCCCCCTGCTCCAAAAGCACATTTAACAATCCTAAATCAGAAAATCACAACTTTGTTCAGCAGTGATTGGTTTTCGCCTGAACATATCTATAGATGCATACAGCTAACGATAAACTTAACGTGCTTTAAGCAGAGTAAGCTCACACTCCTCAATAAAAGCAGTCGCGTCAAACAACTGCACGGACGCACAGACTGTACTTCAAAGCTTCAAGCTGCCTGTGGTTATAACCATGGACCAATTACTAAGGGGACTGGCCCTAAGCAACTCGGCCGAGTGGTCGGCCTAGTACTAACATCGACATAAAACGAAGCGAGTAGTTCAACCATTTACCGGTAGATAGAACAAAATAAATAAATAATTTAGCCCTTTTAACGTCCCACTGCTGGGCACGGGCCTCCCCTCAATGCGAGGGGGATTCAGGCCATAATCGACCACGCTGGCCCAGTGCGGGTTGGTGGATTTCACAGGTCTAAAGACATGCAGGTTTCCTCACGATGTTTTCCTTCACCGCAAGTGATAATCATATTAAAGTTATGATTCACACATAGATTTCGAAAAATCCAGAGGTGTGAGCCAGGGTTTGAACCCATGACCTTAAGCCCGCAAGACGCGTGCTTAACCAATCGGCTACCACTGTACCAGATAGAACAATGAAAATGAAAAATCAATGACCACGTTTTTTTCCTACATATATCTAATAAGGGCACCTCTTTCTTTAGTCTTTACTCTATGGTTATAACCAACACATTGAAAATTAAAATATTGGTATAACAAATGAACGACGCAGTGGCGTGTTTATTTGCGTTGGTGTTATATCGCGCGGCTGCGAAGACCGCCGCCTTTCAGCGGCTCCATACATTATCATTCCTTTGTGATTTTAATCTAACGCTAAGGAACGGTCAAACAAACTTTTAACAAATTTTATATCGATTGAGAAAACAAATGCTGTTTAATAAATTATGGGAACAGTAATTTCCGTTGTAATTTATCGATTATTGTAATTATAACGAGTTGTTGGTGGATTTGGTGCATGCTAGACAAACGGTAATTGGCGCGCGTTGTGAGTAGGAAACATTAATTCGTCTAACATGATTTCTCGTGTTTTGTTTTGACAATAAATTAATTTTATTTAACGAAATTCAATGAAATAATTTATAGGTATTCTAGGAATTCATATTATAAATGATTCGAACGCCCGGCGTTCGAATTTGTCAATATAGGCGAGGGTACTATAATTAACCCAAGATTTGCCTGCTGTCTGTGCCTGTTAAGCACATTAATAGAAGAAATCAATAATAATGATTACTTTTTGAACTCCCTTGTCCTTTTGTACTCTAGAGGATCGCGAGTTTTAGGAACGCGATATTTTTTCTCTGTGTGCCTATTCCTATTTGACGTGACCACTCTGCGTAGGGGGCCGTCCATAAATTACATGAGGCATTTAGGGAGGGAGGGGGTGGTAGAGCCGAATCTCACCTAATCTCACGTGGGGGAGGGGGGTTCTCGGCAAATATCACGTAATTTTTATTTCCGCAAGAAGCAGTGTAAAATTGCGTGTAAACTGGAGTTAAATTAAGTAACTCATGTTTCTACACTAAAATATGGCTTTTGAAAAATCTTGGGGTGAAATTAGGGGGGGGGGGAGGGAGAGGATCGAGCCAAATTTCACGATATCGCACCAAGGGGGAGGGGGGGTCGAAAAATCACCAAAATCGCCTCACGAAATTTATGGACGCCCCCTAGTAATTTAAGCGTAGGCCACTCACAGCATCGGGCTTTTGCGTACCATCATAATCAGCAACATTATCGACGTATATAATTTGCCATCAATCTTCTCAATATGAGATGTGTAATAAAACTGCGGCGGCGCTAATCCCTGGATAAACACTTGCCGAAAATAATATGATTCTTGGTAAATGAGCTCGGCGTGAGAGACAGGCTAAACTTGCCGTGATCGAGAGGCCTATTCTGCAAGCCAAATTGATAATGAGATGTATTGCTTCAAATTAAAAAATAATACTAAAGAACTTTATATAGCGTCAGTTTTTTATAAAGAAATCGTTAGTAAGGGCCTCCGCAGACTCGCTACTTTTAGCATCGGCGATCGGCGATTTTGATGCTGCGTCTCGCTCGGTTGCGCTCGAAGAAACGCGACGCAACATCGATACGTCACAAAATCGCCGGTCGCCGATGCTAAAAGTAGCAATTCTGCGGAGGCCCTAAGAGGTAGGTATGTTATTATACTATTTCTAAAATCATTACTTTCATACTTACATTTTGTTAGAGGAAAACAGGGATATTCAGACAGTAAATAAGTTACAGTAAATAATACATATTTGGCGATCAATCGACAGTAAATGTTTCAAGAAACCTTCATTAATACTGCAAAATAATCGCGACAATAATGATATTCTCGTCACAGAATGTAATAATTAGGTAGTGAATATTTATACAGAATCTTGAGAATATCGTCCCATATGCGAGCGCCACCACCATCGTATTATGAATTATGTTCCAATTGTTTGTTTTCGTTAGCCGCTCGTAATCCTATGTTATTTTGTTTCTTTTTTTCGTGCACTCGAAATAGACGGTTTGTTTATGCGCCGTGAGAATTTGAAAGGGCATGTCAACGGTGTATTAGTGATTGATATTAATATCGAACGTTGGTGGTCCGATTAAGTTGTCCGTGGGTAAAACAGGGGAAATATACAAAGTGTTGTTTTTTTTTTTTTCTAAAAAACGAGTTATCGATTGAAATTTTAAGATTCTGTAAAGATTACCAATTTTTTTATCCATAGATATGTTCAAAATATACGTATCTACCTATACTATAGTCGATACAATATGTTGCGATTTTTTATAATTTTTATGTGCAATTTTTCTGAACTTTTACCCCCATAGAAAGTTATGACCGACTTGCACTGACATTACAAATCACTTTTGTTCCTAGAATTGCTTTTTAAAACCATTGTGAACTAGCTAAAATCTCTATAAATTTGGCGACTAGAGTTAAAAAAGTTGGTAAGTATTGTAAAAAGTTGTCCAAAAATATACATCCCCACCAATGTCAAAGAGCTTTTTTAGCAGTTAGATTGCACAAGATAATGATTGTAAAACATCAGTTTTACGACATGAGTAATGACGTAAGGGTTGTAAAACCAATTCATAGATAAGATAGACGCCACGTGTGGACGCAGAGTCTGCAACGTGTTATCTTTTTTCAACCCTCTTATCATTGGCGTACAGTTTTTCAAAGTTCTTGTCATTAAGCAGTTGGATTTTAATATTTTCGGAGTTATAGCCCACGTAATTATTGCGTGTTTGTAATTTTCAAACAACTTCGGTATTTAGTTTCCTCTGGATCTCGGTAAGGAAAAATTCTCGATTATTTTTGTAGAAAACGTACTGAATTGTAAAAGTCACAGTGCTCTTAACGCAATAAATAACGTATTAAAAAGATTTAATTTAACAACAGAAAAATGTCAAATTAGTGTTTCCAAGTCGCAAACACTTTTATTGTTGGAACTATATTTTTTTTACATCGTTTTGACTGTTATCTGTAAACGATACTGTAAGTAATAAAACGTGAAACGTTTCATTATTGAAATGAATTTGAAACATTCGATCTGATAATTTCACCCTTTTATAAAATTACAGTTTATATTTATCTAATAAAGTAATTAAAACAGAAAATAAATATAATAGCCAAATGACTAACTACATAATTGTTTGAACACCGAACACCAACACATGTGACACATTGTGAAACTCCGAGGAGAGAGAGGTAAATTGGAACTATGGAAACGAAAAAATGTCATTGAATGAAATTTATCTCTATCCTTGAGTTAGAGTCGAGTGGCAGTTGTACTGCTGGTATGAAACTTGAGATTTGAATGGTATGCTGATGATGGTATGGTATGGCATGGTGAGCCAGCTACTAATAATTTACATCAGTAGGTACAGAGGTTTAATTCCAAGCAGGTAGTTAATATTAGATATTTATGTTAGGTAATTTATTGGTATTTGGGTTCTGACTATCTAGTGAAACGTGGGCTTTGATTTGGTTAATACCTCCACAATGTGGTGGTGTATGGCCACTCAAGCCTCTGACTACCCCCGAACGGGGATAAAAGTCGTGACGTTACAATTTATTTGTAACATTCAAATCCAGTTCCATACTGAAATTAATACAACCGTGAAACTGTTTATTTTGTCTAAAGTTTACTTTTATTCGCTTAAAACTTTTGCATAAAAATTAAGAAATCTTTACCATCGTTTCACACATTGAACACTGTAAATGTTCGTTTATTTTACTATTTCAGTTATGCTATAGTAATTATGCAAAGAAACTAAATAAAATCATGAATAAGAAGATGAGTAAATTATCATTAAAAAATTGATAGTTATCATCACTCACTTCAGAAAAGACAAAAATCCCTTCACATTGTTATGAAAGTATGACAACATAATTAGCTGAAAATACATTGAATCTGTGTAACCAACTTTCAAATCGTTAATTTAACAAACTAACGGCAATTAGCGAACGTTAAAACAACACAACGATAGAACTGAATGTGCCAGTCAAGTGGGCTAGTGTTTTTTCCCTGCCCGCCGGTCGGAGTTCGCTCGCCGGCTAATTACCACAAAAAATGTCGCCCACCCCTGTCGGGTCATCAATCTACATTGACATGTTTCGTACCACGCTCATCTCTTTGTTGTTTTAAAAAGATTAATAACTCCATTGGTATTACAATTATGTTTTTACATCGTCGATGTGGAGAACATGTGGATAGTGGTACTTCAGTGGCTGCTGAATCTATTCAAGTTTCTAAAATTAACGTAACCTATCATTATTATTCATATTCATAAAACGGACTATAAAACTAATTTTAAAACTTCCAAAGCCAGGGATTTAGTTATACTCTGCGGTATAAGTACATTTAGTCGTATTAATAGTTTATTCGTAGTAAGCATAGTTTAAGTAGAATCATTTAAACTTAAAGAAACGGTAAGATCGTTCAACGTAGGACCGTTTAAAGAACTCATAAGATGCAAAATGGTAAGTACCTTGGAAATATAAATAAACACATATTATTTTGAAACTGTCATACTTTGTACGCTCGTGTAACTGCCGACATTACCGCTCTGATAGCAACAATCTCAACAAATAGAGACATCCATCAACAGATCGTTTAGTCTAAGACTAACACTAGGCCGGAAGTGCTGATACATTTTATTTGAAGCCACAAACTGTTTGCAGCTTATAAAAAGATCAAAAAAATGACAAAAGCTGTTGGTGCGACATTGCGAGACGTCAATCGACAGCGCGGGCGACGCATGCGCGCTGCCGGCGACGACGGATAGATGAATGAACGCTATCAAAGAGGACCGATGTGAACGTCAGGAATCTGGTTGGCATAGTTTGTTGGGTTGGAGAGGATTCTCTGTTGAATTAGGTAAGTTTTAAATAGGCGAGTGTAACTGAGACCTATATCATGTAAATATATTCTACAAGACAGTTTTAACCATAAAGAAAATTGTTAATTTCTAGATGATCAAAATGAAACACTATTTAATTTTTTGCAGATTACATTTAAATTTATGAAAGCTAACTGATAGTAAAAGGTTTCGATTGCACTTTTGTCCCCGTGTTACCTTAATTATTATTCAATACCTAAGTAGGTATATTATTTTTGAGTGGGTTATTTTTTTAGAATTATTATAATGTACGTCTTAACTGTACTCTACAAGCGGGGAAATCAGTTATTTTGTTTAGAATTATAAAACTTCGCCAATTTCCCTGATACTAAAATTAATAAAATGCTTATTAAAAATATTTTTTCACTTCCTCATCTGTAGTTATATTCCTTTTAACATCGTCACTGTTCTTAAAGGGGTGACTGAATACATTGAGCTAAGAGCCAAGAATGTATAAAATGTTGCACCACATTTTAAACATTAACGTCGTTTCAAATTTATGCGAGTCATTCCACATGCAAAAACTGAGCGAATCTTTTGTGCCGTCGCCTAGGTGGTCTACTGAAGTATTTAACTTTTCATTATACACAAAAAATATCAGGATCCTTCAAGGACACTTATTACGGATACATTGATATTAGAATGATGGTATGATAGGTATTTGGCTGCCCACTTCAAGTTTTAATTTTTTTTGGAGTGGGAAAAAAATAACTATGATTATAAGAATTAGGTTATTGTTTAAAATATTACCCACTTATGCAAATATAACTTAGGTACAACCAAATAACCAATTTTTAGATTTTCTCCTAGAGAATAATATGACAAAAATTATAACGCACATTATTATTAGATTACTTAGATTTTCGAAATCAACTTGATTTTTACAGAACCTGATACAGTATCCGAGACATCCTCCTTTTTCATCCTCCGTCAACATATCGCCGGCACAAAAGATAGCTCTCATCAGACACACTAGGATCAATCACTGACCGTCGAGTTGCCGCGGCTGTTGCCATTCGCCCCGCCACTCCTGTCCCTCCATCACATTTCCTCACCAGCAGCCGATTATTTTTTCAACGCGACACAATAAATCAGTTTTCTGTGCGTTAATCAAGTTATGCGGCGCGCGCGCAGACGGTGGCGCGAGAAGAACGCTTCTGTCGTCGGCGTACGTCGGCAAGCTCGGAGCCCGCCCTCGCCCGCCCACCGCCCAATCGGCGGGCTTTTATTCTCGCCTCGCTGTAACCCCGCGTTATTTATTTTCATGTGAATTATGTACTGCACTGTTTGTTGGTACGACGTTACCTGTGTTCGTTCGGACGCTTCAGAAACATAGCTAGATAGATGAATGTTACCGACGATACATGTTTTAATTTCGAAATTATGTACCTATTTATGTCGCCCACGCGCATCCGTGATGTTTGCCAGAGCTTTGTGTTTGTTGAGTCTAAGTTATAATTTTAAAATTGTTTTGCAGAAGTGCATTTCGTCAAGGTTTTGGTACAACTGGAAACAGTGGTGAAAATGTTTTAATTTTGACAAGATTTTAATAGGTAGGTACCCAGCGATACGATCTTAGTATGAGCTTAAAATGCAAAGTAAGAAAAAAGTAATAATTTTTTTTGCCATTGACAAAATAACTAAGGGATTTACGCTGTTCCAATTATGCCCTACTCATCCCGATACTAAATTATTGTCACACGTCGATTTTCATACCTTCGAATTTATAAATAAAAGTCATTATATAATTTCCCTTATTATTATTATATTTCCTTAAATAAGCGCCTATTGATTTTAATATCCACAAGGCACTAGCAACCGCGATCGAGCAATCCATTGTGACAATGTCTATGTGTTCAGAACTTGATTAATATTATATAAATATCATTGTGGTCAGTCGTCAAAACTGATTACTCGGGCGCGCCGCTCGGTTCATGTAGACGCACCTAATACATATTTTCCCTTACATGCCTCACAATGTAGGGTAAAAGATTGTGGGAATTGGACAATGTGAGACACTTCATTTTTTATACGAGTTATTTTGATACTTTACGATTTACGATTTGGGAACATGATAAACATTCAATTCGACACAGGCCCTAGCCAGCCATATTCTACTATTTAAATTCGTACAGAGCCCACCTTTTCAACCTCTCACGGCCCGTCACTCGTCGCCAAAGAGTATAGTAACTCGTCGCTCAAGTGTTAATATTGTTTGTGCTACCGGGAACAGCTCGCCGATCGGTCGAATAAATATGTACCTACTGCAGCTAATGATTCACCGAGGCACGCGAGACTTAAACAAAATTTGGTGGCACACGGATAAGTGATACGCATTCAAAACTACTTAAGTATCCAGGCTCTTACATTTTTTTTAAATTATTGCTGTTGGAGCGGGTAGCAGTCTACATACATTTTTGCCCATGATCCTTTACGATAATTCCTACTGATTCCAGAAGGAAAAAATACAATCATAACAAAGTTTTATCGTTTATTTAATAAAAAGTAAGTTATAAAACTAAAACCCGACTACTGAAAAATCGCGCTCTAAAAAGTATGAAACAAGAAAATATTCTCATCTAGAGGATAGCCGTGGTCCGTGTAGGTCCTTTAGGGCCAAATGGCATATGAACATCCAAAGGTGTTTCCGACCTAAACAGTCGGCTGCTACTTTTAATAGCGATAGAAGTATCTTGTAATCTTCCGGCGCCAAGCTAGTCTCAATAAGTAAACTGAACAAATTGATGCACTTCTTTATAATGAGCACAATGCATCTTGAATCGAGGGGCTTATGGTAACGTTGAGGAGGTTCGCATTCTCTGATATGAACATTCTCCAAACTCGGACAACGACTTAGAATCTCAAAAATCAAATCGAACGCAACATTACTTGTTATCATCATGAAATTCTTCAACCGAGCCATACACATTGATCTTGACATCGCTGAAAGGTAGTGTTTCATGCCATGTTTTGGGGCTGTGAAAATAACTAGGGTAGTCAGCAAAGGGCATTTCGTAAATAGTACTGCGAAGAAGTCCTTTCTAATAGGTATTTTATTTATATGCAAATAAGTTAGGTTTTGTAAACCTTCCGCTTGAAATGAGATGCCAATAGCCCGACATGTCACCAACACCCATACCTATTAGAGAAAGAGATTTATTATAGTGGCCCCCTTACCAACCGTAAGGTTACAAAAAGAGGCACACTATACCTGGCAACCCCTTACGAGGCGTCAGGGACCATATGCGGTAGGTCCTGCCGCCAGAGCATCCACTCTAGTACTCAACGTGCGAGTTGCACCGTGATCGCTCACTACCATTCGACATGTCACCAGTCTGCCCACGCTTCTGCAGTAATTTGACAGTGTTATTTTTTCTGGGGCACCCTCAAGGGCCTTCTGGATAGCCTGCTCTGAAGGGCCTCCTGTCCCACCGCCATCTATGCAGCACCAGTAGTTTGAACAGTCGATAATTTTAATTGATTCCTGACAATGCGTGCAATGTATGTCGGAAATAAATCTTTAAGCTCCTTGCGTAAACTCCTGAAGAAATGGTCATCGAACTTAGTGGTGGCTTTGTTCCAAGCTTTAAAGTATTATATTACCGTCTAGTATTAAGTCCCGAGACAAATATGGTGTAACTATGACGGCTAGATTATCATGACTCACTGAGAATATTTTGGAGAGTATTGGAGAAACATTAACAATGAAATTCATTGAATATATAATGAATATGTATTCTAATTGATCGAAATTCAGTTCTGGTAAGGTATAACGTCACGACTTTTATCCCCTTTCGGGGGTAGTCTGAGGCTTGAGTGGTCATACACTACCACATTATTACATTTCATTATTTCATATTCAGTTCTGAAACTCCTGAAAACTGGCCTGACGTGATGTTAGCCTCATATACAAAATCAGGAAAGACGCCAAACATAACAGTCAGCTTACTGAAGTTATTAGTAACGATATTGTTTTGATCTCGTGTCATTATATCGAAATCATCATCACATAAGGGACTAGAAATCGTTACTTTTAAGTCGTCTGTATGTGTGTCTTCCAAAAATATAAACACCATCTTTCTAACGCTGTACCACAAAATTAATGCCTTCAAAATGTTTGTTTCTGAAAAAGTCTTTAGAGTTACTGAACAAGATTGGGTTAAAAAGAGCTAGGTACTTCCAAAAACAAGTTGATGCCAATGCTTCTTATGTTACTCGGGCATATTTCATGAATGTCTTGCATACAGATCTGTGTGGATGTTACATCTAACCTTGTAAGGTTTACGAATCTCTTCATGTGAGGTTTCAGGTTGTCTACTCTTAGGTCGGCTACTCCACTCAAATCCAATTCTTTGATATATTGTCCCATATCCAAAAATAGGTTTTCGTTAAAGGTCTCCACGGTAGCTAAGGTGCTTCTGGAGGGAATAACTTTCTTCATGTGAAAGCTGGGGGATTACCACGAACTCTTATTGCGATTCAATTACAGGAACGTTTTAACGATTCAGCGTCTTTTTGTGCAATGACGTACCTTATTGTCATGACAATAAGAAACGTCATTGCACAAATGGCCGCTGAAACGTTAAAACAAAACTGCCATAAGCGGTGGTGGTAAGCCCCCTGGTACTGAAATACTCTCGTAAAGAGTACGAACTATTATAAACGTTTATTTTGGTTTTCATATTGAGGTAACTAAAAATTGTAGCTCCTATCGACAGGTAAATTTAAAGTACTCATAGTTTTCCAGATTTCCGGTGTTCCAGTGATAAGATTCGTAGTTTAGTTTCCTACTTTAAAATGTTGATAATTTGTTTTGTAAAATCTCTGACTTGATTTTGATTATTGTAATAAATAAGTATACTCCCGGATAAATAATTGAAAATATACTTAAAATAATTTTAAAACATCGATATAAAACTGATTTTGACAAAGATGTTTGACTTGTGCTGCTTGGGCTTCAAAGTTCAAAACCATATGTTCAAAACACAGAACAAAAGTTCAAAGATAATCGAGATAAGTAAGATAAGGAATTAAGAGCAAAGAGAATGGTTATTTATTATATCTATGGTTATTTTACCGAACTGACTATTACCTAATCCCGTGGGATAGGTGGGTTTCCTCACGATGTTTTCCCTCACCGTCAGCGAACTGTAATTTATGCACATATATGAAAATTCATGCATGGTGCATGGTGCATGCATGGTGCATGCCCCACCGGGGATCGAACCTGGGACAAGGCGACAAGGTTCACCACCTGTCACGTTGGGTTCTGACTATCTGGTGAAACGTGGGCTTTGAGTTGGTTAATACCTCCACAATGTGGTGGTGTATGGTCACTCAAGCCTCTGACTACCCCGGAATGGGGATAAAAGTCGTGACGTTACATTTTACCGAGGTCACCGTTGAATACTCGTACGCAACTCAAAGGATGATGGGCGTTTTGGTACATCCGCTCAACAGCAATATTCGTAGTGTCGTTGAAAAGGTCTTTCCAATAGGAACAATATTACTATGACGACTTTTACCAATTCGTTGTCCGTTCGAAGTTATCCCGGTATGAACATGACTTATTTAGCAGAAAAAAAAAAAAAAAATTCTATTAAAGATGGAAGACGATATCGTCCAACACTACTGCTCGCGTGTGACAGGCCGACGTAATAGGCACTTGTGCACACATAATATCAATAATATGTTATTTAGGATTCGATTCGCTAGGAGGGTTAAACTGCTCCCGAAATGTTTTTGAACGATATTATAATAGATGATATAACGCCTACATAGATCTATTAGTATATTCTTTTTAAAGTTTTTCTACACGGGTTTTGACAAAGATATTATTCCTTACTCCCACTGAGACTTTTAGGTAAAATGAGGTTCGATTATCCGCGTTAACTTTAAAATCCCACAGGAACCAGACATTTTTCCGGAATAAAAAGTAGCCTATGTTCACTCATAAGTCCAATCCAGAGTCGGGCTATCTCCATATCAAAATTCCTCAAAATTGGTTGAGCGGTTTAGTCGTGAAAGCGTAACAAACAGACGGACAGCAAAGTTAGTTTCGCATATGTAATAATTATAAGTATAGATATTGTCATTTTTTCATTATAAAATGTATTTTCTTTATATTATAAATAGTATAAGAATAAGAATAAGAATAAGAATAAATTTATTTTAAAACATCAGTTACACGTGCGTAAATTACAATAGTAGTGTAATGGTATAAAGCATGTAACTAAATCACAATAACATGGGCGTGTTACTGTGGAACCCAAACTAAGCAAATGCTTGTATCTTGGGAACCAGAGTAGTGGCAAAATTCTGAAACATATGAGGAGATTACAATTATAAGTCAAGTTAGGTGAGCTACGTGTAACAAAAGGAGAAGAATAATAAAAAAATAAAAATAACAAAAAAATAGGAACATTATAAGGTGAACGTATGCGTATGTAGGTGTGATAGAGTGTAATTCTGTATTGTGTGAGTGTATAGTGTGTGTGAGTGTATGAGGGTAAGTGTAATGAGGGGAAATAGTATGTGTTAGAAAGTGTGAAACTGAGTCTGTGAAATTATATTTTCGGATTCGTCATAGGTTAAGGAAGACAGCCATTTTTTTAAAACGTGTTTGCAGGAGAAATTTGATAGACTCTTAATTTCGATTAATTTAGAGACTCTATTATAAATAAGAGGATGTAAGTAGGCTGGACAACGTCGGGCCATGAGAGAAACAGCATGAGGTAAAGGGATTGAGAAGACGCGCTTTGAAACGAGAGTTTGGTAGTCTGGTCTACACTTGAGGGATTTATGAACTTTAAGAGTAGCTTTGAAAATAAATAACTGTCTTACTCGGAGTACTGGAAATTCTTTGTATAATTGGTCTGTGGGGTGACGTAGAGGCTTTCTTAGCATTACTTTAATAATTGCTCTTTGAGCTCGCTCTATTAAAATAAAATAACTTTTACCGGCTCCACCCCAGACGGATATACCATATTGTAAAATGGACTGACACAGGGCGTGAAATACAGTGCTCAGGGTTTGGAGTGGTGTGCAGTCCCGTAACTTTTTTGACATAAAAATCAGTTTTCTCACTCTTTTAGACAGCTGGTGAACATGCTGATGGTATGACAAGTTTTCATCTAGTGTGATGCCTAAATATCTAAAAGATTGGGTTCGATCTAAGGTAGGACAGGTACAACAAGAGGAAAGGTTTTGTTGCAGGTGTGCGTTGCAAGTGTGAAATTTTAATGTTAAACTGTTAGGGGGTGAACTTTTTAGGGTTTTAAAGAAAGTGATGAACTTGGTTTTTTTAATGTTAAGGGTTAGCAAATTTCTGTCAAGTGCATCAGCGACCATCAATAATCCGTTTTCAGCATGGCGAAAGACTTGAACCCAGGTATTGGCTTGAAAAATTAATGCTGTATCGTCAGCGTAAGATATTATGTGTGCGTTGGGGATTTGGAGGTTAAGTATTTCGTTTATGTAGAGTGTAAAGAGAGTTGGACCAAGTATACTACCCTGCGGAACTCCGTAGTTAATAGGTAGTAGGCCGCTTGTGTTTTCTCCAACCTTAACGAATTGCTGACGGTTGGTGAGATAGCTTTTAAACCAGGCAAGCGGAATACCTCTGATGCCCGCTGCGTCTAGTTTTTTCAAAAGTAGAGGAATCGAGACCGTGTCAAAGGCTTTTGCTAAGTCTATGAAAACAGCCAAAGTGGGCTCACAGTTGTCTGTAGATAAACATACGAGATTTGTAAGAAGCGTGGCAGCCTCCTCGGTAGATCTCCCTTTCCTGAAGCCAAACTGTCTGTCTGAAATGCGGTCATTCTGTTCTAAGAACTTTGATAAGCGGGAGTGGACGATTCTTTCAAGAATTTTCGAAAATATGTTCAGTAGTGCGATAGGTCTGTAGTTGTCGGGGGAATCCTTCGGACCACTTTTATGTATGGGGCTCACTGCCGCAACCTTCCAACTATCTGGGAAGATTCCTGTGTCAAGGCTCAAGTTGATTAGGTGAGTTAGAGGTCTTACGATTGCTGGTTTGACTGCTTTAATTAAACGGGCCTTAATTCCATCCGGGCCTGGAGCGCTATCAATTTTGAGCTGGGAAATGAATTTTTCAACTTCAGATTCATCAGTTGGAATAAATAAGAAGGAATGAAGAGAAGTATCTCGTGGGCTGTATTTATTGACAAGTGACTCCTCCGAAACCGAAAGTTTTGTAAGTATGTGGTCAGAAAGTGATTTTCCCAGTGCAGTAAAATAGGCATTGCAGTTATTTAAAGATTGTGTCGGATCTTGTGAATTGGTTATTAAATTAATAAAGTCATTACGTTGAGTGTCTGTTTCAATTATTGATTTTAGGGTCTTCCAAAGCTTTTTGGGATCGTTCTGATTTTCATCAATTCGTTGACTGTTGTAGTTGGTCTTGATATTGTGTAATAACTTGTTACAGAAGTTTCTGTATCGGGTAAAAATCAGAAGGCGCATTTCGTCACGAGGGAGTTTTCGAGAGGCAAGATGCAGTTTGTCACGATGCCGCATGCACCGGATAAGACCAGGGGTTATCCATGGCTTTATGTTATATTTGGTTCTGCTGACTGTAGTTTTGCGGGAGTTTTTGAGTATAGTTCTTGATAATATATCAGTAAAACGACTAACAGCGGAGTGAATGCATCGATCATTTAAGACCTCTTCCCACGTTAAATTATTAATTTCAATGACTACCGCTTCCTCGTCTGTGATGAGTCTACAGCGAGATTTGAGTGTATTGGTTGGTTTATTTTTAAGAGACGTGAAAGCGATTGCTATGTCGTGATCAGTGATTGAGCATTTGCAGACCATTCCGGTGCATATCAAGGATGACTTGATAAAAATATGGTCGAGGCAAGCACGTTCTCTAGTAGGTTTGGATATCGTTGGGATCAGGGCATGGCTTGCCAATAGGTTAAGGTAGTCGGAACTACTTATGTTAGAATCATTATAAATATCAATGTTAATGTCACCGGCAACTATTACCACTGGGTATTTACGTAAATTATTCAGTGTACTATCTAGGGATTCAATGAACGCGTCAAGATTATGAGAGGACGGCGAACGATATATACCTAAGAGAGCTGTACTGTTGTTGATAATAATTAGTAGGCTGTCTGCATCTGTAATATTAAGTTGAATCGTGGAAATTTTCCATGCCTTATTTGAATAAATAATGACGCCCCCATTTTTATTCGATTGCGAATGTGTTCTGGAGACCGTGTACCCCGGTAAGAGTTCTAGAATAGTTCCGTCATTCAACCAGCATTCTGTTAAAATAATTGCGTCGAAGTCAAGGTCAAGTCTTTTAAATGCAGTTAAAAAAGCGTCAAAATTTCGTTGGTAACTTCTAATATTTAGAGTAAGTATTTTAAAATTATGTTGAACTTTATTAAGTTGTTTCTTGCAGTCTTCTAATTGATCCAGGATGAAACAATCTGCAGAAAGGTTTTCGTCGATGTCTTGGATAACATTAAGTAAATCCATAGAAAAAGGTGAAAATGTTTAAATAAACTCTTGATGTCACAGACAGAGATATAAAGGTTTGGTGTGAAGTAAGATAGGAAAGTACGGGAGGACTAGAGTGCCTAGGGGATGTGTGTTGGTGTCTTTAGTGTGATGTGAGAGTGTGTACATACGTACATAATTTGGTGCGAGAATGCATAAAACTAGAATAATAACTAGAAATCAAAACAAGACAAATAATTAAATAATAAGTATGACCCAGATGATGATGGTGGCGATGATGATGTTCATCAAAACCCGATATTTGATGGTGATAGTTCCTCGCTAAACCTTTAATTTGGCATTCATGAACAAGAATTAATAGAAAATAATAAATAAAAATACAGTCGAATTGAGAACCTCCTCCTTTTTTGAAGTCGGTTAATTAGAATTCAACATAACTCGAAACTGACAACAAAACTAAACAAGCGCCAAGGTACCTATTATTATACATAAAAATACCTTTCCATTCAGATAAAAAATATTGCTGTTGGAGCGGGTAGCTCCATACATTTTTGCCCATGATCCTTTAACTTAAGATTTCTTGAATTTAAATTACAGCATAATTACATAATAACAAAAATAATAATAATAAATGTAATGTAATGTGCATAATTTACACTTCGCTAACGGTGAGGGAAAACATCGTGAGGAAACCTACCTATCCCTCGGGATTAGGTAATAGTCAGTTCCTGTATACACGGCGACAAGGTTCACCACCTGTCACGTTGGGTTCTGACTATCTGGTGAAACGTGGGCTTTGAGTTGGCTTAATACCTCCACAATGTGGTGGTGTATGGCCACTCAAGCCTCTGACTACCCCCCGAATGGGGATAAAAGTCGTGACGTTATATTCATTTTTATTTTTTTTATTTGAATTTAAATTGAAGAGAATTGAAGATTTCTCAGTTGTTGATTCTCAAAATAATCTGCTCACCTAGCCAAGTGGCATCATCAACAAGCCTTTCTACGAATTGCTACGTTTAAATGTATGGAAATGACATTACAAGGCGATAAGTAGATCACGTGACTTATGTCATTTCTATACATGAAGCCATCATGAAGCGTAGCGATTTGTAAAAACGCTTGTAGACGAAGCAACTTGCCTAGGCTTTATAAACTGTATTATAAAGTTGGACATATCCCCTCCCCAAGGGGGGAGTCTCGCAAATGTGACCAGCTATGACATGGGGGGAGGGGTCTAAAAATCATGAATTTCGTGTGACTTAATTATGGATGGCCCCTAATTGTTAATTTCCAATAAACAGCAATAAATAAAATAGATAAAAATATAACAATGTTTGTGAAAACGGGCATCTATTCGATGACTTACAGCATCTTTTTTTTGTATTTATCATGTGACTACGGTGGCAAACAAGCGTACGGCCCGCCTGATGTTAAGCAGTTACCGTAGGCAATAGATGCTTGCCGTATCAAAGGCATCGCTCGCACTTTGCAGACGAACAGTGGAGGGTTTGGCTTCCGGCTCTCTCACTGATCGTAGGAAACGCAGCTGTAATAGTTACTATACGCAGATCTTCTGTAACAGGGTGGTACTATCCCGGTCCAGCCGTAGGTATCTAGTTCTAACGTATATATATACAATGTTTATTTTGTTTTCCTTCACCGTAAGCAAGTGATAATCATATTAAAGTTATGATTCACACATAGATTTCGAAAAATCCAGAGGTGTGAGCCAGGGTTTGAACCCATGACCTTAAGCCCGCAAGACGCGTGCTTAACCAATCGGCTACCACAGCTTTTGTTTTTTTTTTTGTTTTATTACTTTAGTTTTTTTTTTATTGGTTCATAGGCAGTAGAAAAAAATAAAGTTATTTTCTCACGCTTTTTGAAAATATTAATTCGTCGTATGCTTTACAGAATATGTCATTGGAGAAAATCATTGAGTCATTGAAGTCTTTTTAACTACAGAAGTGGCATGGAGGTATGGAGTTAGGAAAGTTTTTCTTCCATGACGCATTATGTAAGGCATACGTCGAATTAAAATTTTCAAAAAGCGTGAGAAAATAACTCTATTTTTTTCTACTGCCTATGCACCTATAAAAATAAAACTAAAGTAATAAAACAAATGAAATATTGACAAACATTTTAATAAACAAACTAACATCGACCATTAAAAGAGTAGGGGACCATGTAACTGTCAAACATTATAAAAATATTTAACAGACTCAATTCATTTTTATTATCACATTATTTTTTATACGAAAGCACCACGTCGAATGATATCTGAACGTAACATAATAATTTATAATATTTTATCCTATTATCCTGTTTATTAGCAAATACTCTCGCAACATTTTCCACTTCGGAGAAAGCTTTTTAAACAGTGGGCGTGACTTACGTATAACCCTCTCGCTCATACGTATGCCTTTTACGCTTGTGTGATAGAGATGAGTGTATTGGAGGAGGAGTCTGGATGCTATTTGTAGAGCGTCCCACGCGCCTTGAAGAAGAGTTCGGTTAAAAAATAAAACAAATCACCAGTTAATAGTTTGTTTAATGTACCAGTCTATTTAGGTATTGAATGCAAAGAATTAATGTGGTCTAGCTGCTGAGCATTTATCAAGACACTGTACACACATAGATACACTTATACGTACCTACTTAGAAATCTAGAACAATAAGTAGGTACCTAAGGTGCATTCTGGTAACTCCGAAAGTCGGGAAACCCAAAAAATTACAATTTTCGGACCAAACGCTGCAATATGTATTGCAAAAAATTTAAGTATTGAGTTTCTCCGACCTATACCCACTTACCTATCTCCTTCACAAACTGTTATGATAGAGTTCTCTCATCATCATCATCATCATCATCATCATAGTATTAATACGTGAAGCAAATCCGTTCGCTACCTGTTTTTCGAAGATGCGTGGACGGAGGAGTATGAAATTTGGCATAGTAAAAGTTTACATGCCGATTGACTGCACAAACGTTATATTATCATAAAAAGTGCATTATAAGTGAACTAAATTAATAAAAGAAAACATTGCTCACACTACATACAATTTCACCCTGTCACTTTGTTTTTTTTAAAGGCCAGTACTTTTTCAAACATTATGAAAGGTTTTACCCCCAAATTCATAGAGATTTTAGCCAGTTTACAATGGTTTTGAAAAGCATTTTTAGGAACAAATGTGATTTGTAATTCCACTGCAAGTCGATCATAACTTTCTATGAATATGGGGGTTAGTCTTCGGAGGAGGGACGATTTGTGATTGATGTATGGAAGAGGTTTTAAATCGAAGGTTAATCTTTGACAATAGAACCTTACTAACGTTTCAACCTTCAATTTAAATGAATTATGGTCAAGTTGACCACTCGGCGGCAACTAGTTTACATAATTACCTATAACACGCGTCTATTCAGTCAATTCAAATATGTAAGTAGTTCACATTCTTGAAATGTTATGTGCTAAAGTGCTTGTAAAAAGTGAAACCAGCGGATTATATTTCCGCATCATCTCTACCTAACAGAGAAGGTAACTATTTCATCCAGATGACGCCAATAACCCTGATATTTTTTTAAGAAAACATAGATTACGCTAATTTAGCGTAAAAAGTAGAGTCTTACGTATAATTCATAAGTAGCCAATTAACTTAAGTAGCCAAATTTCGTAAGTAAGTGCATAGCTATTAAGTATGTGCGTCTATTACGGATTCTCAGTGCATAGAAATAAAGAGAAATAAGGAAAATTTCAAAGTCTTTTTTGCGATCATGACTCTACATCGTTCAAAACAAACAAATCTTTCACAAGATTCACAAGCATATAAAGTATTATCATATTCATACTCACTCACTGTTTCAAAAATATCCACAAAGTACATCGATGCAGTGAAAAATCATGAGCGTACGTACGAGTATCTTTGGTTTTATTTAAGTTAACGGTGCGCAAGCGATGACAGCAGTAACGACGCGCTCTTCCTGCGAGCGTTTGTCTGTCGGCGGGCACTCGTGCGCCCGCGCCGCGCCGGATGCACCGCCAGAAAACCGCTCTGATATTAACTCTGACTTTATTGAAAGTTCGGACAGTCCCGTTGTATCCCAATCCACTGACATCATACCTGCAATCGCCTAGATCATACAAGGACCTATACTGAAGCGAATTCAAATCAAATTATGAAGACGTGACGACAAATTAGTAGCTAAACTAATAACTTCCAGGAAAATTGGTTAGGATTTGATTGATATTTATTTATCGTTTATTATAATCTTAGTACCTATCTTCTTTGAGATTAATGCAGATCTAAGGCATATTGGAGGAAAGTACCAACCTACTCAAGGTCTGTGCTGTAGCGGGCATAGATATTTTTTATAGGTAGAAAAGTATGGGAGAACTGTAAATTTATTTCTCCTACATGTATGTGAGAACTGTGAATTTCTTGAAAATTTACCAACACACCTGCATTTATTGCTGATCAGCATAGGTGAACTGAATTTCGACAATGGTATGCTATCGGTCCCGTAATACGGGGATTCGGTGTGGCTTAGGTCTACCACGCTCTCGCCTTTCACGTCTTAGCGGACACGGGTTGACGAACTTTATACGTCTTCCAAAAACCGTGCAGGTTGTAAAAACTAGACTTAAAGGTTGTTATCACAAAATGCCTTACAACTTTTGGGCCAAAACTGCTTCCGAATGGGTCCCACAAAATCTAAGATGAGTAATAAAAACAGTCCCAGATAATAATAATAAATTTATTATTCAACATAAACAGGTTATTAGATGCGTCCAAATGCCGCGCATGCCTCACCCGAGCACTCATATTACGACATTGTGTCTATACGTTTCAACGTCAAAACTGAGTGCTCGCGCGAGGCATGCGCCTGATGAAGACGCCGCCATTCAAAAAAAAATAGACTCAAACTAGGAAAGGGTTCCTGTGTTTTGAGTCATCAGTAGTTTTGGAGGTGGTGATGGAGATATTATGGCGCGACGAACTGTACATATTTGGAGGGATTTGTCATGTATAACCCACGACAGGAAGGAGTGGAAGATGTGGAAGGAGGCCTTTGTCCAACAGTAGGACACAAATGGCTGATGTATTTTTTTTTTTATTTATAGGACTGCGGTGGCAAAAAAGCGTACGGCCCGCCTGATGTTAAGCAGTTACCGTAGCCTATAGATGCTTACAATACCAAAGGTATAATATGTACACACATATAATCACAAAATGATGGTGACCCTATTGAAACAAAACTTTCACTGTAAACAAGAAACAGTAGCGTTTGTTTACTGAAACCGTCGTTAACCGCGGGTGCCGCGAGCCGGTCGAGCCGGCTAATTCCGACCCACTAAAACTCTCAGAGAAAAAATTCTTTGAAACATGTTTCAGGAAACTGAAAATTAAAGACGACTTAAAGGAAAAACGGAAAGGACACTTGTGAATAACGATCTCCATTCTGAGTCAGGCTTCATGTAGGACTCATTTAAGGTTATTTTGATCATAAAAACAGTGCAAAATATTTTACAAAGACTGCAATTTGTTATTCCTTCATCTTCTTCAGCTTGTATCCACCCAATGCTGCGTATAGACCTTTCCTCTTTCACGCCATTCGTTCCGGTCGTATTAGTCTTGTCCTACAAGTACATAGTATTCCTTCATACTAGATTGAAAATTATGAAGCCATTTAGATAAATTTATCTTCCGTGATACCCGCTAACATTAAGTCCATCTTTCGACTCTATGTTTGTATGTAACCGCTAATCTAATGAAGGTAGAGTCTAAAAGCAGTCCCATCGCTGTGGCCGAAAGGGCTGTTAGGCGTCTCTATATTTATATCCTATAACTCTTAAGACCTCATAAAATGAATGGTTGGTACCTATATTTTATATTATTTTATATATTGTTTTATGTTATTTTTTTTTTTTTTATATTTAGAAGTCGTGACGTTACATTCTATATTTTGTCTACATAATAACATCGATATGACTAGGTTGCCAGTCGATTGCACTGCACTCCATCTAGATCAATCTAGTTCTAATATAACTCTAACAAGCAGGGTCCTCTACAATAGTAACTATCTATTCAAATGCCAGATGGCAATCGTCTCTACTCCAATACATCGATCTCAGATTAAACAAAACGTGCAACAGTTTGACCGATATTCCGCTCGTGGTCAAGGCGTTACTATTATTTTTATCACCGCGAAAATATAGGGGGATGTCGTAAAACTATCGTCGCGGTTCAGGTGAACGGCCGCGCATGCGCGTCGTTCGCAAGATGGCTCCCATATATCTGTCAACGGAGTGGCTGATGCGCGCCAAAATAAGATTATTGGAAATTTGACAGAGACGGCGCGGTTTACGATCGACGGAACTCCTAGACGCAGTTTATGAGAAAAGATCTGATAGCGATGACGCATGTAAGTGGTCCTCGGGTATTTCTGGACGGAAGGGTATTTTTATTAATTGTTTAGTTTGAACCTTCGAGCTGCTGGAGTTGTTTTGTTCGTAAATCAGACCAAAAACGTTCTTATGGTGTAAACTTGTAGATGCATTAGGTATAAGCCATCAATTCCGGTTTTATCTTTTCAAGTAGGACTATCCATTAGTGAACTGTTACCAATTGGTAGGTAAATCTTCCTTATTAATTAAATTCTGAATTAAGGACAACAAACAACTCAATACAGGCAGGTATTTAGTAATTATAATAATCAGCCCTTTATGATCTCCCACTAATGGGCACAGGCCTCTCCTCAATGCGAAGGGGGATCAGGGATGGGGAGCGCATAATCCACCACGTTGGCACAGACGCTGACCCAGTGTGGGTTTCAAATGTCTTTCTAGAATTGGTTAGATTTCAAGTAGGTAGGTATCCTCGGGATATTTTCCTTCACCGTAAGCAACTTACTAAAACTAGGTATGTTTGTTAATACAGTTGGTAGGTAGGTACCTACATAACTTACCCTCGATTACGTAGACTGTTCGTCTGAGAGGGCCTGTTATAAAATCATCAGATAACATTTATCACCTAAATTTATTTTACGTTTTGACAGGATATGTACATAAAAAAATGTCTAAACGTCAAATTTATTTGCTGGATAAAAGTTATCTGACGATTTAGAAACAAGTCCAAAATTTTATAAATAAAATAAGTACCCCGCCGGGAATAAATAAACTTACTCTACCTAAAATGTTATTTTGGACTCCTAATACACCAGACGATAGGTACACAAGATGACGACCACGACTACACGACCACGAAGCAGACGCGGAAGAGAATACACCCTGTAGGTACCTTAAGGCAAATGTTCCCGATACTCACGGCGACCGATCAGATGGCTAGTGCCTCAATGGTGCACCGGCTACTATCTATTCGGTTAGTTGGTTGTACAGTTATCTTATTTTTTTAACATTATCTTCAAACCCCGGCTCGCACCTCTGGATTATTCGAATTCTATGTGCGAATCATAACTTTAATATGATTATCACTTGCTTACGGTGAAGGAAAATATCATGAGGAAACCTGCATGTCTTAGAAAATCTAACAAATCGAAAGACATGTGAAATCCACCAACCCGCACTATCTTACTGCGGTAAGGTCTTTGGTTCCAATTTTATTCCACTCCTAGATAATCTCATACTGCTAGTAGGTACCTAATAAAATAACGAAATACATAGATTAATTAATTTATTTATTCTTATAATAATTATTATTAGTCCGTTTACTTACAAAGACCAAAAAGTAGTCTCTTTAAGACTACTAGTGCCATCTAGTGACTATAATAATGGAATAAAGTCACTCGTCATTTTGTGACTTACCTTGGCTACTCACTACTAGATGGCATTAATTGCAAAAAATCTGGAAATAATTAAAATAATAGAATTACCATTCAGATAGATTTAAAATAATTATCATATGTTATTATTAGTAAATAAAAAATAAAAAGCATTCATAAATTTAAATTATCTTATTATTTCAAAATAGTAAAAATTCAAATCAGATTCAACTTTATTTTTCATATGGCAATCAAACTTGTTTTCGCGAGAAAACTTGTGATAGCATCGTGAATATTATTTTGATTATAAAACGGGCATGATATTCGTTATCAAGCCTTACATCCGTGAATTAAGTTCAAACAATCGTGATATTTAGTGTGGTGCATTGTATACACGCCTTCCAAGTGGAGCTGCTCAAGAAATTGCTTGCCATGGCGGGCCCGTCCGACGGCGATCCCGACGGATGGGTCGAGTTCTGCGAGCGTCAGGCGAAAGCCGCCGCTCAGGACTTCGCCAAGGCTTGCTTGCAGTACGTACAGACCGGCAGCAACGACCCCGCGGCCCGACCGCAGGCCTCACACAAGGACCTGTTGAAGAAATTCGTGGAATGTTTCTCGGAACAATTCGAGTATGAAATCGGGAAACTAAAAGCGCTTCACAAGCTTCCGAACGGCACACACACGGGTCACGACGAGAGCGACTACTCGGAGGACACGGACTCGCCGAAAACGCAACACAAGCCGTTTTTCCGAAGGTTATCTTTCAAAGGTTTGAGGCGGGGTAAGGGTTTATTCCATAAGCAGCATTCGGACGAGGTGGAGCTATCATCGAATCTGAACAAACACAACAAGACTAAATTAGCTAAGATAGTGGTAGAATGTAGGAAGGAGGGGTTTGTTAATTATTTGACTCCGGAGAGCTTGGAGCAGCCTTCAGGGCCTCAGAAATGGGAGAGATGTAGACTGGCGCTAGTGAAGACGGTGGGGGGTTATATGCTGGAGTTTTACTCCCCGCCGAAGGCACAGAAACCTCGGAGTGGTGTGTTCTGCTTCCTCATATCGGAGGCTAGGGAAACAACAGCATTGGAGATGCCGGACCATGAAAACACATTTGTGTTGAAGGTAAGGTACCATAGCTCTACATTTTGCTGTTATATTGTAGGAAAAAGCATTTTATTAAAGTAAAATAGGACCGAAAAAAATCACTTATAGTGGATAGATACACCTGGATTATTAGGAAAGTGTTGAATTTTAATGTATGTATCATAATATTTGTTTGTTTGTGTACTTTCCTTCCTGTAATGTTGGCAATATTTTTCTTACCGAATAAAAATACTTGCATTTCTCTTTAACAAAACGCGTGATAAATGTATGTAAATAAATAAAATTGATGTGTCTGTTTGTAATGTCAAAATAACAGCTTTTTACTAAATGCAAATGAAAGTAAAAATACAGTACAAACAACAAATGAGCAATTTTTAAAATGCTTTTACTAAAAAGCTATTATTTTGACATTACAAACAGACACTTCAATTTCATTTATTGGTACCTAATATTGCCCTTAGTTATGACCACAGAAAATAGACAGTAGAGATGTTCTTATTAGATTTCCCTATGAAACAACGCTTGACAATTTGTGCAGGTGAAGGGGTATAGATAACGCCTACTTTGCCATTTCAATCTACCGGTCAATAGCAAAACTACTTGCTTCGTTCTATGTCGATGTTAGTACGTAGTTTAACTTTTTCACACTAGATGTCACTAAGTGTAGGGTGATAAAAAAGACGTACAGATGGTCGCCATCTTGTGTCGAATAGAATTATATTTGGGATGCGAACATTAGCAAGACGTCTGCACAGGACGAACGCCAACAGCACACTGACTTAAGCCACACCTACTGTGATGACGTCAATGGCCTAGTTGAGCCATGTGGCCGAGTTGCTTAGACCCAGTCCTCTAAGTAATTGGTCCGTGGTTATGACATTATGTCTTTGCATTCAGACATCTAAACTGACTGTTCGGGCTCGCTTCTTGTACACGCAGCTATTTGCCAGTGCAAACTTCTTGTACATTACAGGCTGACAACAACATGGAGTATGTAATAGAAGCGGCAGATGTAGACGACATGAAATCGTGGCTGGCTACCATCAAGTACTGCATGCGGTCTCCGCCCACGACGCAGCCGCCGCCGGACGCGCTGCCCGGCATGCCTGAGCCCGCGCCCCCGGACCTGCCGCCCCGGAGAGACCTGCCGCCCAGCACTAGCAATATTGACTTAGCCACTGACACACCTGAAGAAGCTGAATTAGGTAAACATTCTCTTAAATATGTTACAGGTTACACAGCATTTCTGGGAACAAAAGTGATTTGTAATGCTAGTGTAAGTCCATCATAATCTTCTATTTTGGTGGTTAATGTTTTTGGCTTATGCTATGAATGTATCGAGGGTGGTATTTATTTATTTATACGACTAAGAGCCTACGCTAAGTGAAGCGGGCGCACGCGGCGGGTGCCCGCCTCGCGTGTTTGTATTGAAAGATAGTATGAGCAGCGCTAACTGGCGCAGACGCGTGCGACGGGTTTGTAGGTTTTTACACGCGCAGCCGCCCGCTCCGTGCACCCGCTTCACTTAGCGAAGGCCCTAAGGCTGTAAACAAGCGTACGGCCCGCCAGATGCTAAGCAGTCACCGTAGCCTATAGATGCTTGCAAAGGCATCGCTTGCATGTTGTCAACCTGAAGGGATTAGAGATGGATCGAAATTTGTCTCATATTCGGCCGAACTTCAGCTAAATTTTGGGTTGGGCACATGTTGTAACCGAATTTTCAACCAAACCCCAGAATTAACATTCTGTCTGTCTATTTAAAATCCATAACTTTGTTATGATGAGAATATTGTCAATTGTCATCCCATCATATCCAATAGTTCCAATATCATTGGGAACAGCAGAATGATAGAGAATACTTTCTAATGTTCTCAGTCAAACCAATGTCCATTTTCCTGCTATGATTGACATAAGTAACTCATGAGTTCTTGGCCTACACTAACCTACCTATATGGGTGTGTCAGTGACATAAATTACAAGGAAAATTCTAAAACTAAAATGCTATGCTAAGGCTACCTTGATAAAACACTGCTTAGCAAGTGGCCGCCACCAGCCACACGTGTGCGGTGAGTTTCTACAAAACACATGAAAAAGCGTGTGAACTGCTTGTCGCTGGCCACCGGTGGCTGTGGTCGGTGGTTCGTTTGCGCCGAGCCTAATGCGGCAAACTAACGTACGGCCCGCCTGATGATAAAAGCACTTACCTTAACCTATGGATGTTTGGAAAACCAAAGGCAACGCTCGCATTTTGCTTACCGGAAAAAGAGTGGGACAGGAAGGGCTTACGGCCCTAATTTGTAACGTTCTGTCAGTCAGGTTCAATAGCCAAGCGAGTAGGATAGGAAGGGGGGGTGAGGTTGGATTTACGGCCCTAAGGGGGCGTCCATAAATTACGTGAGACATTTCACTTACGGCCCTAATTTGTAACGTTCGATCGATCAGGTACAATAGCCAAGAGTAGGATAGGAAAGGAGGGGGGTGAAGTTGGACTTACGGCCCTAATTTGTAACGTTCTGTCGGTCAGATTCAATAGCCAAGAGAGTAGGATAGGAAGGGGGGGTTGGGCTTACGGCCCTAATAGGCCCTAAGCGGTGGTAACGCTAAAATATTGTTTATATTGACTATTTATAAATGCTCTAATGAGCTTACATGAATAAAAACCTTTTGACTTTGACTTTGTAACTTGATTAATAAAAATAAGACCGATGCAGATAGAGGTTAGCTGTCAGCTTTCTACTGTCGTAGTAAGCACCAACTAGTAACCTAAACTACACTGCGCTATTAATCGCACTGGCTTGCGGATCCGTGCAATAACCAGTAGGGAAACTTTGTTTTTCATTTTATCATGTTTTTTATGTATGACTCCACCTATCCTTGTCCATTTGTTGTTTTAATTTGTTATTTTATTTTTAGTTTTATAAAATGACAAGCTACTCTTTTATTGTACACTTTTATCTGCTTTTATATTTTGTTAATAAAAATCTGTGTTTATTCTTGCTTATTTAAATAAAGAGAACTGTGAAAAAATTATTTATACACTAGCTTAACAATATCTCTGACCCCCATGTCAGAGGGTGATCGCGGGCCGGGCCGAATAGCGCCCGGACAAAAAAAAACAAAAAATTGTAACTTTGGTTCGGTCAGGTTCAATAGCCAAGTGAGTAGGATAGGACAGAGGGGTTGGACTTACGGCCCTAATTTGTAACGTTCTGTCGGTCAGGTTCAATAGCGGAGGAGGGTTGTTCGTCGTCGCGCGTGTCGCTGGCGGAGTGGCCGTGGTTCCACGGCACGCTGGCGCGCGCGGCGGCCGCGGCCTGCGTGCTGGCGGGCGGCGCGCCCGCGCACGGCTGCTACCTCGTGCGCCAGAGCGAGACGCGCCGCGGCGAGTATGTGCTCACATTCAACTTCCAGGTGAGAATTAATGCAATAAATCTTACGTAAAAGGTTGTAAGAACTTTCCCAGAACTAACCAAAAAAAGCTAGTGAAAGTGGACGCAGATGGCTCTGGACCGGCAGTTCTGGAGGAGAGAAGGTGAGGCAGGCCTTTGCCCAGCAGTGGGACAGTTAACAGGCTATTGAAAAATCTATGGTCGGATAATAGACCACTGCCATCACCTTATCAGGTAACCTGGGGTTCGGTTTGGTTGCAGTGTTTCAAAATTACGAAATAATTAGCTTCATATACGGTAGCTAATAAGCAGATGCCTAGTGAAGACAATCAATATGTGTAAGGATCATACTTTCAGAGTTATGGGCCTTTGAATATTTGTGACAACTGTCGTGTTGCGGCCTTAAAACATATCAAATGGCGTAGAAAGCAGCGTTAGGCATCGCAGCCACTGATATTCAAGAATAGTTTGTAAAAAAATTGCATAGTTTTTGTGATATTTCAACTTATACAAATATAAGCGGGAAAAAATATTTAAAAAAAAGTAATCGAATTTCAATAAAATTTTATACCATTTAATTCGTTTCTCGATACTCATCCATACCCTCAAATAATATTTTTCACTTATGCAACAGTGTGTAGATTAAGTAAAATAAATTCGTCATTGTTGCAGGGTCGCGCGAAGCACCTCCGCATGACGCTGAGCGACTCGGGCCAGTGCCGCGTGCAGCACCTCTGGTTCCCGAACGTGCACGACATGCTCGAGCACTTCCGAGCGAACCCCATCCCGCTGGAGTCGGGCGGCGCCGCTGACGTCACGCTCACAGAGTACGTCGTGTGCCAGGAAGGCAACAGGCAGCAAGTGAGCCACGCACTCATGGTTACTTAGGCCCGAGCTCACCAACACACTAACGGACAGTTAAACCGTGTATTCACTACGGGATAAATGTCCCGCGACACGTGTCGCCAGACCAGAGTTGGGCGAAAATTAATTAGGTACTATTAATTAATTGTCACAATTAATTGTGATTTGTGACAATTAAATTTAATTGTAATTATTTGTTGCCCAACTCTGCGCCAGATTTGTCGGGCGACGACACTCGACTTTGCCCGACATCGCACGACATTTCTGGCAACAAATATGGACAGAAAATATATCTAGCGACGTCTGTCGACATCGCCCAACGTCGCCCGACATCTCTAGCTACAAGTTACGGGACATTTGTCCCCTAATGAATACGCGGCTTTATACCAGTAACCTATTGTTTGACCAACAGTCCGTTTGCTGCTGTAATGGTCCATTAGTATGTTGGTGAAACCTGCCCTTTAGTCATTTACATGATTCTCGATTGTTTATGACCTTTTCTTTTTAGGTTCTTTTGTAATTTACGAGTGTACAATCTGTATACTTACCTTCAGCGAAAGATGCCACCATTTTGGAGCCTTTGTAGTTATTAAATATCCTCATATAGCAAATATATGGTAACACAGACGATCGGCGTAAAGTAGTTATTACAGCTGCGTTTCTTACCTGAATGAAGCTCAACACCCCCATTGTCACCCCCTCTGTCCTACACCCCTTCAGGTCGGTAACGTGCGAGCAATGCCTTTAGTATTGCAAGCATCTATAGGCTACAGTAACTGCTTAACATCAGGCGGGCACTACGTTTTTTTTGGCACCATAAACAGCGGACTGCATACTAAACATAGACTAATAAGAAAAGACGCCATATACTTACGTTATTGTAAGACTATACAGTATTTATCTACAAGTGTGTAGGAAACAGGAATTTTATGTGCAAAGGTTGTTTACATCAAATGGAGGATAATTCTAGTATGACGGTGGCGTGATCGTTATAGTAATTACGGCATTATTTATATCCGTCATGATATTAAATTCCGTCATCCTGTTGCCGTTATTCTATTGTTAATCGTTACTCAACCGATTTATTACCGAATGCGATTATTTTTACATTTCGCTTACGGTGAGGGAAAACATCGTGAGGAAACCTACCTATCCCTCGGGATTAGCTAATAGTCAGTTCCTGTATACACGGCGACAAGGTTCACCACCTGTCACGTTGTGTTCTGACTATCTGGTGAAACGTGGGCTTTGAGTTGGCTAATACTTCCACAATGTGTATGGCCACTTAAGCCACTGCCTCCTGACTACCCCCGAATGAGGATGAAAGTCGTGACGTATGTTATGTTAAGAGCATATTTTTATATTACACACGATCAAGTTTAAATTCGCAGGAATTGCTACTTGAATTAAGATTTACCCCCAAAATATAAAGTTATGATCGACTTGACGGGCCCGTTAGCCTGGTTGGCGCGGAGGCGACTTTCACGCTGCAGGTCGTAGGTTCAATTCCTACCCGTGACATGCATTTGTGTGCATGAACATGTCTGTATGTCCGGAGTCTGGGTGTATATGTATATGAATTAAGTATGTATTTACAAATAAAAAAGTAGTATATGTAGTAATATCAGTTGTCTGGTTTCCATAGTACAAGCTCTGCTTAGTTTGGGATCAGGTAGCCGTGTGTAAAAAATGTCCCAGGATATTATTATTATTATTACTTACACTGGCATTACAAGTAACATTCGTTCAAAAAAAATGCTTTTTAAAACCATTTTTAACTGGCTAAAAGTCTCTATAAATTTGACGGATAGTTTCTCTGGGTAAAAAGCTACGATTTTTCCGCGGCAGTGCGTTGGACATTCTTGCCATTTTTTTAGAAAATGTGCTGTGTCCATCCAACCACTCCATATCTTAAGTACCTAAACGCAAATCGACCTAAAGGTCAACGATATTGTCTTATCAAGCCTTGTGTAGGTAAGGTGTACATGATATGTACAATGAAAAGCGCATTTTTTTTATGTGACTAAAGGTGGCAAACCAGCGTATGGCCCATCTGATGTTAAGCAGTCACCGTAGCCTAAAGATGCATGCAATACCAAAGGCATCGCTCACATGTTGCCGACCTGGAGGGGAGTGGGACAGGGGGACGGGAAAGGGGGTGTTGGGCTTCTGGCTCTCTCATCGTGGGAAACGCAGCTTTAGTAGCTAGTTTACGCCGATCTTCTGTGAGAGGGTGGTACTACCCCAGTGGAGCCAGCCCGTGTATGAGCTGCAGTCAATTGGCTACAGATTGGCTCTACCACTAATAAACTTGATTTTATGTAGTCATCTACCATTTGACTGCCTCCATTTATACCTAGTATTTATTTCTTTTGACTATTGTTATTGTTCATTTATTATACAGTACAAATCCAAAAAGGTTCTTAAACAATCGAGAATCATAGATAAATATTTTCTTTCAATCTATCAATATTTATCACAAACTATTTCCGAAACTGTCTGTGTATCGATGCAGTAATGAGGCACATTGTCCCACCGAACGCCTTTCATGCTAGCTTTAAAATCAGACAAAGAACTTATGAGTGCAATATTATGATTTTACATTTTGATTCAATGTATGATTTCCAAACACTTTTGATTGTCTATAGTTATCGGGCTCCTTACAGCCTCTTAGTACATAGTGCGATATCGCACGATACAACCATGGTTGCGCCACCAGCGGGTGATTCGATAGCCGACACCGAATTAGTTGCGCTACCAAGCGGAAACCAGGTGCGATACCCTCCATACAGCTCTATACATTTTGTTGGTGGAGCGACTGGTTGCGCAACCACTGGTGTCCTCGTGCGATATAGCACAAGTCTCGTATTAATAAATGCATCTCCAAATTGAGATCGATCTTAAGATGCTGTTTTTGACAGATGTTCCATACATTAACAGATGTTGCTCAGTCGCAACCCAGCTTTCCTGAGGATGCCTCGTTTAGAGGCGAAACACGTGTCGAATTTATTTGGGTCTGTGGAGAATTGCTAATTGTAAGGGTCCATGACTCACGACAGACATACTCTCGACTGACAGGGAGTTAGTTCTTGTTGGCCTCATCTATTTATTATCTATCAATTTATTTGGTTTATAATTTTGGAGGCTGAAAATTCCGAGGGTGAGTGGTGGGTCCCTCTCTATGTATAATTGTTTAACAATGGATTTCCGCAAAGTTACGCCTGATTCCAACAATTATCATACATTAAACGTCAAAACTGCATCTTAAGATCGATCTAAATTTTGAGATGCATTTTATTACCAAAAGGCTAGAAGGTTATGATGGACTTACACTGGCATTACAAATCACTTTTGTTTTTAGAAATGCTTTGTACAAGCATTGTAAACTAGCTAAAAAAAAGTATAAAGTCAGTCAGCTTGCCACACTCCACTCAATGCGAGGGAGTTTCGGGATATAGCCCACCACGCCGGCTTAGTGTAGGTTGGCGAATTTCACACGTCTTTCAATAGGCGTGCATATTTCCTCACTATGTAAGGGCCGCCACATACCAACATTCCGCAATTCCGCAACGGAATCCCGTTTCGGAATATCAAAACGGGATTCCGAACGCAGTAAACCCATCCAAATGTATGGACGTATCACATACGTACGGAATTTTTCCGTTTCGTAATTCCGAATGGTAGCTTGTGCGTCTGGAATTATTCCGAACAGAAATAAACGTAGGTACTACCTATGTGTGTGATAAGCTTACGGAATCCCGATTGGATATTCCTAAACGAAATTCCGTATGTATGTGGCGGCCCTTAACCTTCACTGTTTAGGTGATAATCTTGATTGAAAATGAGATTCATAACAAAGAAAATACTCATTAAATTCTATTAAAGAACCACAGGTATCAAACAGGGTTAGTGTGAGTTAATTAGGAACTCAGGCTAACACTGGCTAACGGCTGGCTAACTGGCTAATGGCTACTGGCTGGCTTGCGTTAGCAAGGGACACCTACGGCCGTAATCACAAATAATAC
Organism: Drymonia ruficornis; assembly: GCA_947859195.1. Taxonomy (NCBI): domain Eukaryota; kingdom Metazoa; phylum Arthropoda; class Insecta; order Lepidoptera; family Notodontidae; genus Drymonia; species Drymonia ruficornis. The sequence goes on along the minus strand of OX401924.1, from coordinate 2,875,448 downwards.
CTGTCTAAGGGAACTAACACTAGAAAGTTTGACATTTCTTTATGGGCATGTGCGTTCTGTTCTAGAATAGTAATGTTTGTGAATAAGGGCCATTAGTGCGATATCGCACGAGGCAACCATGGTTGCGCTACCACTGGTGTCCTCGTGCGATATAGCACTTATACATAATCTTCAGGTTATAGAAACCAGTGAAAGTGTCAATTAATTCGTGCGAATGAACCAATGCGACAAAAAATGTTGATGTTGTAGCATAGCTTATAGGTTTTGCTCAGCGTTGTTTATTGCAGTGTTCATAGTTGATAGCTCGCTGTTTGACTTTGGACATGGACTCAAGGAATCCTTGAGACACTTAGGACCAACTGACCACCAGAGGCCAATTGGGAGCGTTTTGTCTTAATTCATCACCAGTTGGGATAAAACATGTACCAACTGATCACTTTTGACCAAATAGCACGTTTTTAACCACTACACGGTGTGATTGCGGCTTTGAACCCTTCGCCCCGAAGCTTCGGGGCAATTTTCGGAAATGCCTTTTTTCGTATTTTGCCCTGGTTTATCGTGCACTGGAATTGCCCCCACTTTGTATTGGACTTTACAGTCTATGTGTTAGTCTTATTATCTTTGACGCAAAAGCTAGCTAGCTATATCTTAAAGCTTTAACATGAAGCTTTTATAAATTGGTTTTCGTTAACATATCAAGATTTAAATCATATTTACGAGTAAGTTAACATACTCAATTATTGCCATGGATCCTTTATTTGCATTTTATTACAAAAATGTGAAATTTATTTATACTTATGTACTACGGTACGCCACATAAATCTAAGATTATATATTTATAAGTGCCTATAAGTAGATATAGGCAGAACAGAATCACAAGTTGTTTTATGAAATAATCGCATTTACACTTAGTTTATACATTTTGTATAGAAAAATCCAGTTTGTTTGCATTTTTTTCATTATTAAGTATGTTTTATGAAGCTAACGTTCATGCCAGTTATTTAGGTATCATAGTAGTTTACCTCAGGTTAGTGGAGGTAGCAGAGGAATAGTTTATTTTATTATTATTATAATCTAATTTTAATGAATGGCCCTAACATCACTATTTAATGTTGTTTTTTAAATATTCTCAGGATTTTCATTAGTTTTTAAAGCGACAAAAAAACTATTTTATTAGTAGAAAAGCCATTTGAAGAATTATCCGGTGTAGGTACAGTCAAGGGCAAAAATATGTACACACTTTAAGATTTCAAAATCCATCCATACTTTAAAAATGTCAAGGAATTTAAGTTTAGAATGAAGTGACAGTCAAGTAATTACAACAATTAATTACATATTTGTGGGGCATCACTATGATGTGTTGATTTAAAAATCGTGGAGTGTATACTTATTATTGGCCACCACTGTGCACCCTTTAGTACAAGTTTCGTATTAGGGAACTCCATTAGTCTAAACTAAACTATTCCTCTATCGTTGTAGAATATATTTATAACTCATAAAGTTTGATAAAATGGACTGTTAATATAATGCACTAACTAATTAGAAAATTATAATAAAATTAGTTATTATTGTTTATAATTTGTACAAAATCATGTTCTTCCGAGCTTTAATTTTAATTTCTTGGTTGTAAATTTTTATTATTAAACTCGTTTCTATGGAATGGCTTTGTTTTTATTTTGCTGTGTTTTTTATTTCTTCGTTTTTTTTTGTCTGTGTGTTGTGTTGCAAGCATTATTTCACTATTGGTAAGTTTTATTTCTTTATATGCTTTTTATATACCTATAGCTTGTCTTAGTTAACCGCGTAGATTTGATGTAAATACGTAGAGCATAGCGTTCGCATCTAGTGCTTTCAAACTAAAATAAAATTACGAAAACAACGACATTTTAAAACTTCTAAGGGTTTTATCCCACTGGCGGTTTGCGAGTGGGTTTCTTGTTTAACGCACTGTGTGCGAGTACACGGTAAGATAGTCTTGTCTCACACGCAGGTTCGATCCCCGGTGGGGCATGCACCAATGGATGAATTTTCATCTATGTGCATAATTTACAGTTCGCTGACGGTGAGGGAAAACATCGTGAGGAAACCTACCTACCCCTCGGGATTAGGTAATAGTCAGTTCCTGTATACACGGCGACAAGGCTCACCACCTGTCACGTTGGGTTCTGACTATCTGGTGAAACGTGGGCTTTGAGTTGGTTAATACCTCCACAATGTGGTGGTGTATGGCCACTGACTACCCCCGAATGGGGATAAAAGTCGTGACGTTACATTACATTACATTACTCACACGCATTCATACCGCCCGCTCGCAAATTATCAGTGGAATAACGCTCTTATGTATAATCTAGGTATATTCTACTTTATTATCAAGAACATTATTCTTAACTGTCACCTTACATCGATTTACTTACTTCAATCTTTTTAAACTTAAAAAATTTAGGTCGTAAGCGGGTATGTAGCTACAAAATTAGCTGTCTTTTTTAACATTTCTTTTTTTTACAGCTGGACGTGACCCACGGCAGCGATGTGCGCATGCGCCGCGCGGAACTCGAAGCGCTATTGGTCGCGAGCGGCGCACACCACGATATAAGGGCGGTCGACAACCAGTACACGTTCGTGTAACAATCGGCGTACTGTGGAGCTAAATGTAGCGATGTGGTGGATGCCATCACTAAGGCATTTTGTTGTTCGCAAACTCTTGGCTCTGTACCTGTTAGTTTTGTTTAAAGTACTTTATGATACGTTATGTCATAGTAGAAAGATGGATAGTAGGTTATCTTCATAGAAACGCACCGCGCGCGGCTTGTATGTGTGCGCCATGCGTATCTATGCGTCGTGCACGCACACTCAAACATCACATGCATTGTTTCGCACTGATAACCGAGTTTAGTTTTGGTTTCAGTGTGCGTGCGCGACGCATAGATATGCATGGCGTATACATACAAGCCGCGCGCGGTGCGTTTCTATGAAGATAACTTCCTACCCATTTTTCTACTATGGTTATTTTCATTTTGTTATTATTCCTTACTTACCTGTTTAATTTTTTTCTTTTTATTAGTCTCAAGTTAAAAACAAACAAAAATTTTGAGGAGAAATATCTAGCTTGACTAAATAACTATAGTCTAGAAAAGTTTGATTCCTAATTTATGTGTTAGAAATGTTAAATAATAAAGGTAACAACTAAAGTACAGTGAACAACAAAACTGCATAACCCTATTTTTACACTGACGTAAAATTTGCAGGGATACATGCTAATAATTTTGAGCTGTCAAAAAATAGACAGCTACATAAATCCATACAAGCATTGCGTTAGTTTAAACTTAAGGTAATAGGGAGACGGGAAAAATGAATGTTTTAGGAAAACAGTACATTTTAGTAAAGATTAGGACAAATTATTGGTATGTTTGTGTGTTTATCACTAATTTCCCATCTGGTTATTGTAATCATGTTATGTTAAGTGTAAGTAGGAAATGGCGTTTGTTTGATGTACGGATGTGTTAACTCCACAGTGCGATGACAGAAAAATAAACAATTTAGTATATTTAGTGAAAAATATTAACTGATGTAGTTTTACTTGGCTAGAAATATAGACAAGAGAGGTTATTTCTATTCTGCTATTTCTGGCCATGTATTTTTTTTTTACAATACTGCACAAATCAAAAGCCTTAGCAAAAATCAGATCTTACCCGAACAATCGACCAATATGTTATGTATGGTCCATATGACCAATATGGATGTTCGGTTTACGTTCGAGATTTTTCGGGTTTTCGAATTATGCCGTTGCTTCTTCAGTTGTGCAGAACTGTACGCAAAGACGGTGAAAAAATAAATAAATACATTTTTACCAATGGTTTAAGATAAGTTCAGAACAATTTTAGAAGTTATAAGCCACGTCCAGACAAACAATAGTGATATTGTATCTGTATGTATGGACTCGGCTTTAAACTCTAAAATTGAACTGCATTGAAGCTCATATATTAAGTAACGTGTATTCGCTTAATTATTTATTAAATGTTCATCGCGAATTGTATAGTACGTTTTTTTATACTTGTCCTATTTGGTAAGCAAAGATGGCGTCCAGCGGGGCGATTGCGTAACTTTTTTGTCAATATTTCAGTGGTTTCGTATATAATTGACACAGGATGAACGAAACCAATTGAAACATTGACAAAAACGTTACGCAATCGGCCCGCTGGACGCCATCTTTGCTTACCAAATAGGACAAGTATAAAAAAAGTACTTTAAACCAGGCTACACGCTGGCTGATCTGCAATTATTTATTTGTGCAATAGTTTTAACGTATTTATTCTAGTTAATAACTTTATTATTATTATCTAATCATTATTTATAACGAGGCTTAGCCGCATTTGTCTATTTTAAGTACCTATTTAATGTGTACTTAAGTTAGTGTATTTTATGTACCCATAATATACCTAATGAACTAAATTGGTTCTTGAACTAATGATTAGTTTGTACAAAGGATTGGCCAAACTGCTGCGAGCGAACTCACATGCTTTTCTTGCTCGTGTCATACACCTATGACACGAGCAAGAAAAGCATGGCATTAACTATCAAGTTCTAAAGTACTAGGTTAAATCCGTGACTGCCAAAAATGTCATAATAGGGGTCACATCGCTAGTTGAACATTAAGATTCAGTATTCTATCGAATTGCGTTGATGGATTACCTGCCCCCGGCTTAAAAGTTAAACTGATGATTAACAAATTGTACATACAAACATAATTAATGAAAGAAAGAAGAAAGTTCAGAGAAAAAAGAAAATAGTTTACTTATAGAAAAATATTGAATAAAATATTTTTAAGACCTAAGTTTCAAGTGAGTTTCAAGCCTAGTAAAACCATTTGAAATCAAATTATTAGACCCAAGATTGTAGGCTCCGTAAATTGAAGGTTACAATGGAATAATCAGGGCAGTCAATTCTAGTGGCACCCCTACTTTAGTTTTACATTGTCAATCGTCAATGTAAAACTAACGTAGGGGTACGATTGATTTACATACGCTTAGAACGCAGCAGGATAGGCGAAAACTGCTTACTTGGTGCGTCCAGATGCCTCCGTCTCGCCCGAGCATTCATGTTATGACATTGTCTAAGCGTTCCGACGTCAAAACTGAGTGCTCGGGCGCGGCATGCGCCTGGTGTAGACGCAGCTAATGAATAGTCCGACATAGATAGTCAGCGCCGAATATCGATGTTACAGTTGATAGTAATCGATGCGTAAAGTGTATTTCTTTTAAAATATCGTGCCGGAATGTTCACTTCGATGAATCGATTTAAGAATGATTAGTTATATACTTTAAATACTCACACATTATATCGATATTTCAAGAAAATGACTCAATAGGACGCCATTTTGGTTCCGTACGTAAAACAAAATGGCGTCCAATAAATTCAATATACTTTTGTACTCATGGCTAGGGCATTATTACGAGATATGTTCTAATGTTATGTAGATTAATTAGAACATAAAATTATGTGTTAAATGTTGTTGGAATTGATACTGATCATTAACTCGAATTATATAAAATGTTAACTGAGTTTGAAGACATTTGTATCATGGTCGTAAATTTAATTTAATCTGAGCACTTAAGATGGTTTAGTCTGGACTAGATAGTGCCACGAACGTTTAAAAAGTGTTAAAACTCTTCAAATGTCTATGGTTCACATGTGCGCCTGTTTTCTGCTAGATTTTGTTAACCACCAGCTATCTAGCTAGACTGACATCTTAAGGAGAAGGCTAGACGTAAAGTATATACTGTGGTCCGTCAGTATGGTACGTAATGATGGATGTCATTCCATCAACGCAGGCTACACGTTCAGTATTTATTCCGTCAGTATTGTGACGTAGTTCGTACAGTGCAGACGTCAAATGAAACACGAAAGCTTGGTATGGATATTACCTGAGCGCTTGGTTTAATCCGCAATCTCAGAAGACATGTCCACTCAATTGCTTTCGCGACGCGGAATGCCAAACTGTCATTCTGGAATTGAAATTCGTGGTAAATACTGTCATCCATCAGTATACTAGCCTACACGATCAGTTTGGACCACGGTTTTTTGGTAAATAATGACGGACCACAGTATTTACTTTACGTCTAGCCTTCGCCTAAGTCTAAATCATTAACGAAATAACGTAGTTGTAAGTAGGCTTAATTCTTTTGTCTATGGACGATATTCTCCCCGTTCACCCGTTGCAAACTTATTAACAGACATTCCTTATGCATTGTATGTAATTTTGGAAGAACGAAATATAGTCATATATTTTGGAAAACAGAGTTCATTCACTTGCGATGACCGCAAAATAAATATTTAGAGATAAATTATAATATATTCATTATAATATCTAATCATCGAGTAACGGCACAATGTAGAATTCAGAGAACATTTGTCTTTGGTCTTCCTTTTCTAGCTTCAGCTGTAGTAGCAGGAGACCGTTGGAGCTGCATCTCAAAACGACCTATGCAAAAAAACGATGTGCGTATTTTTTTATCTATGAGATGTAGCATTCACCATTAAATAAAATAAAAAAACAATATTATCGATACAAAATTTAAAAAAGGAATGAAGAAAGGAAAGGCCTTGCGCCTCGTCGAGTTAACAAGTTTATAATAAATAATCTCAGATCAAATAAAAAAAGACAGCGAACAACGTAGTGAAGCTATAGTTTCCTCGGAAAGCGGTTCCGTCATATAGCGGTGAATGACGTCACTAGAACATTGGCTATGTAAACAACGGTGTTCAATACCGCCCTCTAGGATACCGCGCCATTTTGTTTACATAGCCAACGTTCTAGCGACGTCATTCACCGCTATATTGCGGTCGCTATATGTCGGTACCGCATCCGAGGAAACCATAGCTGTTTTATAATGTGTGCGACGCGCTGGGAACAAAGTTAGGCGTAGTTTCATTGTAAGTCTATGTGTGTAAGTGTGTATGTACACGGCAAAGCGTAGTTTTAACCGGTCTCACTTCGTTGTTCGTAACGTTGTATCTTGTTTTTATTGATTGAGTAAATAATATCAAAAAGCAAAAGCTTGAGATTTACCTTCGAGGATATGGCGAGGGCTTTCATAATGAGTCTTATGTGATGAAGCTGATATTTCAAAGTGACGGGTCGTTCGCAACTGAAGCTCTGGACCATATCCGAAGACTTGGGCATATCGATGCATGAACGATCCTGGAATATATTAAGACATTTTAGTATTTCCGTTGTAAGGGTGCGTTTCCACTGACGCGGAGCTGGGCGGAGTGGAGCGGAGCGGTGGACTGTGATTAGCCAATAGTGATGGGCCAAGAGCGGAGTGGAGATTTCGAGCACTGCGATTGGTCAATTCACGGTCCGCTCCGCCCAGCTCCGCGTCAGTGGAAACGCACCCAAAGAAGACACTTTGGACGTGAATGTCGACGAAAAATTAAACTTATTGCGTCATAATAAGGTTTATTTGTTAAATCTATCGTTAACAACCATGTCGTCGATTGATTGATGTGGTAACTTTGGTTGATCGACGGATACCGGTCGACAAAAGTATCGATCAATCATCGATCGACCCGATGGGCGGCTGGCGGAGAAGTAGAGCCAATCTGTCATCGATCGGCGAAGAACTGATAAAAATCGAGCTATCGAGTAGATCGATTGCATGTAGTAGGTACTTCATGTGAATCGGCGTCAACAGATATATATACAGACTGTTTACCCAGCCATAAGGGTGCGTTTCGATTGAAGCGGAGCGGGGCGGAGCGGGGCCGAGCGGTCCGTGAATTGGCCAATCACAGTGCTCGAAATCTCCACTCCGCATCAGTGGAAACAGTGTAAGCGGGGCGGAGCGGAGATGAGTGGACTTTCGAATAAAACAAATGAACACGCGGCCCCGAGCCGGACAGAGCGGAGTCGAGCTGTGGTGCCGAGTGGTGGGCACGAAGCGGAGCGGAGCGGAGAGGAGAGGAGCGGAGCGGAGAGGAGCGGAGCGGCGCGGAGAGGATCGGCGCGGCGCGGAGAGGATCGGAGCGGAGCGGAGAAGAGCGGAGCGGAGTTGAGCGTACTTTCGAATAAACAAATGAACACGTGGCCCCGAGCCGGACAGAACGGAGTCGAGTAGGCTGTGGTGCCGAGTGGTGGACACGAAGCGGAGCTGTGCGGAACTGTGCGGAGCTGAGCGGCGCTGAGCGGAGCAGAGTGGAGCTGAGCGGAGCAGAGTGGAGAAAAGAGGAGCAGAGCTGAGCAGAGCGGAGCTGAGCGGAGCAGAGCGGATCAGAGCGGACTTTCGAATACAATATATGAACACGCTGCCCCGCTCCGCTTCGCCTCGTTCCGCCCCGCTCCGCTTCAATGGAAACATTTGCCACTTCTCACTGCTATTCTCCGCTCCACTCCGCCCAGCACCGCTCCGCTCCACCCCGCTCAACCCCGCTCCGCCCCGCTCCACTTCAATGAAAACATTTGCCACTTTTCACTGCTCTTCTCCGCTCCACTCCGCCCAGCTCCGCCCCGCTCCGCTCCGCCCCGCACCGCTTCAATGGAAACAGTTGCCACTTTTCACTGCTCTTCTCCGCCCCGCTCCGCCCCGCTCCGCTTCAATGGAAACGCAGCCTAAGAAGTTCATTAAGGCCCGCCACATACATACGAAATTCGGTTTCGAAATATCGAATCGGGGTTTCCGAACGCGATACGTCCACACATTTAGATGGATTTACTGCGTTCAGAATCCCCGATTCGATATTTTGAAACGGAATTCCATATGTATGTGGGGGGCCTTAATGAACTTCTTGTCGTATGGTTAGTGGCCAACCTGGTGTCAGAGTTGTTCAAGCCGCCTGAAGGCCTTTGACAAGGCTTAACGACTGCTGCCTAGGTGACAACAACCGGGACCGACTTTTTACGTGCCCTTCCAGGCACGGAGGCGCTTAGTTCAAATGCCACTAAATGGTCACCCATCTCTGACCGACCTTGCCAAGCGTTGCTTAACCTGATCGTTTACCGATCGGTGATTGCAGCTGGCTATGAGCGCGTTAATAAACATACCTGCATTCCATACGTGATAATGCTAACATTAGGATGTTCCGGTGTCAGATTGATTTCTATAATATCGCAAGACCGCTCTATGTCCGCGAGTAAGCCCAGAAACGCGGGCGCCTTCAGCACGAGTTTGGCGACTTCCTCGGCGTCCTCGTCGCGGAGTTCAAGCACGGAGTCCGCTGTTTGAGTGGAGATCTCGCAGTCTGTCATCACGTTGTGGACTGATTGCGGTTGCAACCTGAAAAATAATTGCAATCAAAGTTGATTTGGCATTATGCTCATTAATTTAATCTGTCACACAATTTTTTCAAAAAAAACTTTGGTAACATTCATATCCATACTTACGGTGTAATTAGAAAAAAGTTGGAACACTTCAATCAAAGTTCAATACGAAAAAAAATCTATGAAAATTTGGCTAGGCGCGTTCGAAACGAATTGAACTTTTTTGTAATAACACTATACAACATTTTATAATATGTGTTTTCATGGAACCATTTTGGGGTGTCACCTAAAAGGCTTCTTTTAAGGATCTTATAAAAAGCTATTCTTAATTTGATTGTGCAGAAAATATAAGAAACATAGGCATACACTAATAGTAGCGGTGATCCTTCCCCCCTGTAATACATCTTAAGACTGGACTCTTCACCGGACCCAAAGATGTTGAGGCATTCTGACAGTACTGCTATACTGATCTGTAATAGCAAAAACAGTGCTATAACATATAACATATAAGTTTGGCCATTCAACGAAGTAATATAGCCAGCCTCCTGGGCACCCTGCCCAGGGACAGCAATCTGGGTGCTGTTTTTTATTTATAGTAATTTTAGGTTTTTCTTTTTCATTTATTTTTTGTTTTTTTAGGTACTTAAGTAGTTTATATGTATTGTTGTTTTATGTAAGTATTGATTAATAAAGTATGATAACACCATACAGAAGAAATATTCAAATCAATGATTGAATATTTAAAAAAAATGAAATATCCGTCACAACTTTTATCCCCATTCGGGGGTAGTCAGAGGCTTGAGTGGCCATACACCACCAAGCCAAGCATTGTGGAGGTATTAAGCCAACTCAAAGCCCACGTTTGACCAGATAGTCAGAACCCAACATGACAGGTGGTGAACCTTGTCACCGTGTATACAGGAACTGACTATTACCTAATCCCGAGGGATAGATAGGTTTCCTAACGATGTTTTCCCTCACCGTAAAAAAACAAGAAAAAAAAGTTGTGTAATAAATATTCTCATTCTTTGTAATCAAAATGGGATCACAATGTTGAATCACAATGTTGACCAACTGTTGCTCAATGAAGGTTATAATAAATTATCCAGCTGAAATGTGTGGGTGGAAGAATTTATGTGATTATGCATGGTTAGAGCTAGAAGGTACAACTTACTTTGAAGATAACATCAACATCATCCCTGACATGGTACTCGGTGAAGTTATCAGATGGCACATATGCTGAGGCTTGCACGCACTTCCCTTCTTCCACCGTGAGCTTGAGGCCTTCGGGCAGCGCACAAAATACTGCTGACTGAAAGAAAAAGTTTTATATACTCCCACCATAATGACAATATTCCCGAAGGGGTATCAGAGGTGCATAGTGAATCAGTCCATTTTAACACATAGTTAATTTCTTATCATAAATTCTTCAATGTTTATTTGTCCTAGAAAAATGTATCCTGCCTGTCCCAAAATGTCTCCCAGAAGACCGTCTTGCTCAGTGTACACAGACTTACCTCCCATTTTGTTTGCCAGTTTCTTATTCTATTCTGCCATAAGCAACATTAAGCTTTGGCTACATGCACTAAAATTTAAATTCAAAGTTAGAGCACTACAGGTGCAGAAACATGCTGACATCGCTTCTTTGACTACAAAGCTATGCTACGTTAGCGTTATGCAGCCCAATAGTTTGAGATGTAGACAATAGCAGCTTATTTGGCGCACATGTAGATGAAGCTTCATGGCGATAAATAATTTAGCTACGATTACTTCCAGTAGGTATTTAAACTAACCATTACTTACTTCTTGGAACTGTATAGCCTTTAATAAACTACACAGCGTCTTCCCAGAGTCCATAGAGGCCGTGAAATAGTACTGCGATGTGCCATCATCCATTCTGCTCTATTTCAAACATCGAACGCAACAACATCAAGTACTGGTCCTGCGTCACTTCGTGCTCCTCAATTCTACCAAGAATTTGAGCGATTCGCGCCGCTAACACATGCTTACAATAAACCTGCACTTTCTTCACAATAACTTGCTGTTTAAATGCAAGGCAAGGGCAATAGTTAACGCGAGGGAACACTCTATAACAGCGGTCGTTTTCACCTTTGATTTCGATCAATGTTCTTGATTTTTTCGCTGTTGTATACGCGACGAATGTAGGATTCTTTTCCAAGATATCTAGAGCTCTTTGTAGGACTACTCCGAATACGGAATGCAGAGAGAGCAGTTCATCGTCTGAAACTAAATGAAACTTATTTATATAGTGACACAACAGCAAAAGTTTGTAAACATAACCACAAAATAATAGGTATTCACATTCTTTATTCACAGATGCGCTTACACGTTTTCCTATTTGTTCTAATACACTTTCAACTATAATAGGAACTTTAGATGATATTGAAGCAGTGTTCATTTTCTATTTCCATGTTTATTGCATCTTAGTTTTTTCCCAAAAGGTGAACGCATATTTCTACGTTTTGAAGAAAAACCAGATTTGTATTTACAAACAAATTTAACACTCTCCACGTCATGGAACTTCACGAAAGAAACTAAATAAAATAAATAGATTCCTTGAAACTTTGAAACAAACTTTGTTTGCGAATGAAAATGATCTAGCTCTAGTCCTGATGAATGAATGAAAATGAAATACCCGCGGAAATATACGTCACTGTCACAGTCACAGATAAAGCGAAGGACCTATTTGAAAGATTGATTTATGACATTCGTTCATTCATTCATTCGCAAAATATATTTATTTGCAAGATTGACGTTTATTGACCACGTGTTAATGTTTACATTTTTTACAGCTTCACGATGAGAAATTATTATGGGGCTGCCAGCTAAGGATATTTACCCTAGACTTAGGATTTAGGGTAAGAAGCGAGTTCTTTTATGTTCGAGACATTTGTAAGAGCATACCTAGTCTGGGATCTGGATACGCTAAAAATAATGTTGATCCTTGTACTTAATTATAGGTAGGTAAGGCGGCTACTCACGTGCAATTTCGTATTCAATCCGTTGATTCAATGTGTTTAAGCAATAGTAGAAGAAAGTAGACGTCAATTTGCCTCCGCATCGCGCAACCTGTCAAATCAAGTCAAGTTGAATCCACGGCTTAAAGAAATTGCACTGTGAGTAGTTGCTCTCAGTAAACAGATCATACCAAAAACAACGTTTTCCCGATTGACATTATAAACATACCCCATAGACCTATATTGCAGGATAAATTAGTTGAGTTTTTGGTTAAAGAGAAATTCAACTTTATTAACCTTGTTTAAGGTCTATGATACCTTGACAATTCTGTATATTGGAAATGAGCCGAGCGAGAGGGCCAATGTGGGATCGTGTCCTTTTCACTCAGAGTTGCCAGACTAGGGTGACCATAAAACCACATGAATTTGTCGTCCACTTGGCGTAGTGGTTTGAGCGTAGGCCGCTAGGCTCATTGCACCGGTTGGTTGCAGATTTGATGATTCCCGTCGGGGAAAATTCTGGAAATGGCCTTTCCGTAATTTGCTCTGGTTTGGGAACGATTCCAGTCCATTGGGCGGTAAATGTAGTTCAAGCGATGCTTAGTTTGAGACCATACAGTTGGTGTATTAGTCTGAATATATTAATTTATTTATGCATTGTTTACAATGTTTATTTTATTTGTACAGTCAAAATTGTATTATTATGTGGACACCCTAGTAGAAAGGAACACTGTACGACAATAGGCCTCTCACTCGGTTTGTGCAGCAGTTAGCTGTCTAGTGTTTATTTAGGTTGAAGACATACCCTCATACATTGAGAGCCGGCTCTCATCTGCCTGGCGGGTACCCACTACCCAGCAGCAGCTGTTGCACGCCTAGTGGTTCTCATCCGATGGGTACCCGGTGGGCATACCCGCACAATATATGGACTGATATAATATCCCTAGTTGTATGCCAGAAACGCCCGCCCGCCCGAAAATTAAATTAAAGAAATCACCGTTTCACAATGTATGCCATTCTAGAAAAATAAGAGGTAGATGTTAAATAAATTCGGTAGAAATGAAAAAATGTGAAAAATATTTGTTTACAAATAGTTGAAACTAACTAGAAGAAAAATGTGTTTTGTATCTCGCCTTTAAAACGAATAGAAACTGTTTTAGTTTTTTTTTTTAATTTTCGGGGGGGATTTCGAAAAAACTGGGTGGAAATTCACATAGTCATCTGGCAACACTGGCCACCGTATAAGGCCGGCTACATACAGATCATGTGTGGCCGGCCTAAATCCGCCTAAATCCATCTTCAAAATAGACTCGGCCCAGATAAAGACTAAAGAAAGAGGTGCCCTTATTACCCCGCGTTTCCACTGCGCAAAAAATGGTTGATTTCAACAGAATTCAACAGATCTCACGACATGTATAGAGTTGCGTTTCCATTGACGGACAATCAACATGTCGCATGACTTGTTGTCAATACAAGTATTGCGACATGTTAATGTTGGTTGTGTGGAAAGCGTTCACACTGGTGAATAACTTGTTACGAGACAAGTTATCATACAAAGCGTAAAGAGACTTCACGCTGGCGAATGTTTTTTTTTAACACCAGATTATTGTCAAATGTGACGTCACCCGCACAAGGCAGTGGCGGTGTGCGGGCGGGAAGCCGCAGGCGGTGGTTGTTTTACGGGTGGGGAAGCCGCATTCCATCCGAGTGCCTAGTTGGCTTGGTGGAGAAGTACGTACAAGGTTATAGGTATAAAACGTGTATTCAAGCGATGAAAAAGTAAAACCTATATTTTTTTATCAACTAGTACCTATTGTATTCCTAGAAGAGCAAAATTCTAGGAAAAAAGCATACGGCCCGTCTGATGTTAAGCAGTTCGAGCTCTCTCACTTATCGTTGGTATGAAACGCAGCTAAAATTGCGACTTAACGCCGATTTACTGTGGGAGGGTGGTACTACCCGGGTCGGCCCGGCATGTATGGGCCGCAGTCATGGTTTCATAAAAAGGAAAAATATTTTAAAAAGCAGACATTAAAATTCCTATATTGTACTTACTACTCTCTACCGAGATTTTCTCCATGGATTTTCACAACAATAAAATGTCTACGCACATTTTCGGAAAACAGTATTTATGGCAAATAATCATGTTGATATACAAGTCTTAATACATGATGAGTGCGAGTGTGAACGAAAACCCTAACAAGTCTATTGACATGCTGGTATACATGTTGAGACTTCAGGCAGTGGAAACGCTACCCTCAACAATACATGTTACGAGACATGTCGGGCTCATCATGTCGCGATACAAGTATGCCGACATGTTTTTAGGTGGAAACGCACGGTTAGATATTTGTATGAAACAAAACGTGGTCATTGTTTTTTCATTTTCATTTTACTATTTACCCGTAAATAGTTGAACTACTCGCTTCGTTTTATGTCGATGTTAGTACTAGGCCGACCACTCGGCCTACTTGCTTAGGGCCAGTCGCCCATTGACCATAATAAGATAGAGGACAAGCCCTATGTGACGTCATCTGGAGCCAAACCCGAGCAAACGACCGTCCAATATGGCGCGACTCCGCCCGCAGCAAAAAGTGTTGTACTTTTAGATAGTCGATAGTATCCATATCGATATACCCAACGATCATGTCGCGGGAAAAGTGCTGGGTCTTGATTAGGTAGGTACAGGTATGCTGGGCTAAATCAAATAAGGCAAAAAAGGGGGAGACAAATCTGTAAGGGTCAACGGGGCTATTATGTATCTCAGTTGACAGCTCTTCACAACTATTGGCAAAGTTATCATCGATTGGCTGTCAAACAATTACAATTACATTACAATTCAAAAATAAGTATCCAAAAATCAACTTGTTTACTCTTTCGCGCATCTTTATGTTCTTGAGTAGTGATAACAAATTAAAATACAATTTTAAGGCGACGCAGTCACGCACCTTCCAAAACAAAAATAATCTATTTGTGGTCGGTCACCCCGGGGTAACGGCGCGGCCCAACGTGTAGGTGAATAGAATTTGTATCGATAACTTTGAAACATAACATGTAAGAACAACACTACGTTTTTATGTAAACATATCAAATATTTGTTATTTCTATTTTAGTTGAAAATATGAATTGGAGAGTAAGATTATAGACGAGAACAGAATTAAAAATTAATATTATGTACACGAAATGTATTTTCACACACTATAAATACACTTAAATATGAAAATAACACAACTAATCTGAAAAATGACAATCCTTCGAAATTATTTCGAGAATCAGAACTGCATGCCCTAACGCAACACTAAACTATATTGCTTTTTCCTTAATAATCCTAAATAATCTAATAAAGAGTCACAAAATACACACAGTTCAGCGTAAAATTTAAAATAATTTGTATAAGACGCTGACATGACAGATGAAGTACTAACCATAGTGACCCGACCATAGCCGAAAACCCAATATGGCGGCCCAAAAAGGCCCTCAGGGAGGCGGCTTACTGACGGAACTAACCAAAAACTTCCAGAAAAAAGAAATATATGACATATATTGTACTGTTTTACATAGCTAAATTGTGACGTGTTAGAATGAGACAGATATGTTTTCGTTAATGTGGTCCATATTTGCATCAAATATGTATACCATAAACAATAACTTCCGATCTATTACTATATATCTATGCAGTCGCCTTAGTAACTGGTCCATGGTCACAGTTAACCACAGATAACTAAAGACAATATCTATGGACAATATTGTTTTTTGTTTTTCTTTCTAATGGTGTCGCTTTTCGCATATGCCAGTGTCAAGTAAAATATAGTATAACCATTTTTTTGCTGCGTCAAGCACAGGAAGACCTTTAGCTAGGCCTAAAATACCCCCCCAAACCCTATCAGTAAAGTGGCGGATACTTTACTGACAAATTACTAGACTTTTTGGAGGAACCCGAAAATCATGTTTTACCACTTTTGTTCTAATTGCCCACACTCACGCACATTTATGAACATATAATGGTTAATATTCCACCAACATTACACATTATAATACAAGGAAACACAAGTTTTGGAAATTAAAACAAAAATGACATCACTTTTCCACTTCCCGCCAAAAAGTCGACAATATTGGTTCTCTTTTTGTTTTCTCCCTAACCGTGCGTTTCCACTGCGCTAAAACATGTTGACACAACATAATATTATTGTCTCTGTGTAATGACAAAAAAAATAGAGACACCAATGGCCGTTTACCGACTGCACGGCACGGCACCGGCGACGGCACAGTGAGAGCTATTTGCGGGGTTTTCATTGGTCAGTAACCAATGACAACGGGTCACTGACCAATGAAAAAGCTGCCGCCATGCCGTCGCCGGTGCCGTGCCGTGTAATCGAAAAACGGCCAATGTTGTGTCAACATGTTTTAGCGCAGTGGAAACGAACGGTAAAGTACGATTATTTCAAGATTATTGTTACATAGACATCTTCCGTACGTCTACGTATGATTCCGTTTCTTGAAAACACTACCAGTAATGTATACATGAGCCCCTCCGTTAGGAGTATTTTCGTTCTGTGATGAGAAGCAGTATGCATGAGCCTTGAGCACGAGATTAGATTATTAGAATTTTTACCACAAACAATGAAAAACACCAACAATAACAACAAAAAAATCAGCAAACTGTCACACCATAGTACTATTAAAGATATATATGAGTTCATAATCGTAGCTGTTGATCTGTAAAGTTGGGTAGGTTATTACCTATCTATTTGTAAAATAACACAAGTCTAGTTTTATTGAACATTATTTATTAATCAAAGCAGTGTACATAGTATTTTATGACTAGAAGTAAAAATATCACAATCCAATCATTTTGTGTACAGTCGACAATGTCAATTTTGCCATTTTTGCGACAAACAATTGAGTAACATTACATAAGTACGTACATACATTATAACAACTTATGAAAAGCATTATCACCTCGTCTGACATCTGGCATCGTAACGCCAGTTTCCTTGAGGGGTGATAATAAATAATATTCTACAGCATTGGTCTTCATATCTAGTCTACCCTTCAATGATAACTAAGTACTTAAATAGTAATTCTGTAGATCCTTAATCCTTTCAGTGAAACAATTTTATCGTAAAGTAACAGGTGGAATCTTAAAAATATTAATAAAAATATTATTCACAGAAATTATTCACTTAATTACCTAGATTTTGAATTTCCTTCGAGATATTTCCAATTCTATAAAAATATTACATTTAAGTAATTACATCTATTAACCAAAAATATCTACCTATGTGGTTAAAATGACTAGTTAGTATTATACTATGTATAATAAACAGGTAATTAAACTAATTATTATGACTAGGCAAGATGTCAATTCTTTTTCATAACAAATAATGCATGCGTTGTATAATATGTATATATAAAGCACTGCCGTCATCACAAGTCCCACTGGCGTCCTAGAACTTCTAAGACCAACAAGTAAATTTATTGGCATGTTACATGCCACGCATATGACTTAGTTCATGCTGATTGTGGTCCTATAAATGAAACAGCTAAAACCAATTGATCAACTATCTAGAGAACCAACAATGGTACTTAACTTAATGCAATTTACATAACATACGTTGGTGATATGTAAATAACGATTTATATGGAGATTCAAATGGAATACCAAGCAAATGTTATTGCTTTCATTATAAATAAAAATATTTTGACTAGAAATCATGAAGTAGGGAAAACTTTCCATACAGCAGCAGATGCCACTAATCTGTTTTTATAACAGACATGGACATGGATAATTGTTTATGAGATAAATATATTACAACTAAAGCGTTTGAGGAACCCAATGACAATACAAGTGATAAGTAGAGGCCAACACACAACAAAAGTTCGAATGGACTTAAATAACAGTCTTATAGGGTGAAATTACTTAAATATTATAATCTATAATAGTTATTGTGTCTGTTTCCTATACATTTAATATATTATACTTAAAAGCATGCCTCTTTATTATTGAAACAAATTTGTGTGAATTTTTCAAATATTTGATGACTAGAAAAAAAGAGATACTACTGATCAGCTACTGATGAAGTAATATTGTTTTAAACTTATGGCTCGGATACACGAGGCTAGTGTTTCAGGTCAAAAATTACCAGAATATAATGAATATGCCGGCTGTCAGCTAGTATAATAAAAAATAATTGTGAGTTTTGTCTAAGCCAGATTCAAATACTAGTAGGTATCTTAGCTTGAAATACCTGCAATATCTAGTTGTCTCGTGTATTTGAGCAGACCATAAAATCCCATAAATACATACAAAAGAGTTGTAGGTACTACAAATTCTCAAATAAAGTTCAGATAAATAGAGATTCCAAGCCTTGAGATTAAAATCAATCTCCATACAGTAAGTTGGCAAACTTCTGTGGTAAGTATTTTAATTCATATTAGATGTGATATTTCAATTACTTTTCAGTAATTATCGTGCTAGTACGCCTAGTTTATTTCTAAGATGTGAATCGGTGGGCAATGCTAATGCCCATTTTCGCAGTCCTACTAAGATAACCGAGCTTAACACCAGAATAGCCCCACAAACAGAAAACTTACTCGGAATTTCATTGAAGAACATCACTTGCCAAAAAAATGCGAAAACAATATCAGCCGAACGAGCGATGGCGACAGGCCCAGCCTGTTCCATCTGTAAAGACATTGTCAGTAAAATTTGTCCTAAATAACTAAATAGAGCCAAACAAACGACAAGAAATCTTTCCGTGCCACAGTTGGGCATACATAAAACACCAAATATGAATGAATAAAACAATGTTTGTAAAATAGCGATAGCACCAAAGTTTGTCATTATAACAGAGAAATGCAGTCCTTTAAGGACGCGGAGTAACACATAGGCGTTTGCTCCAAAAATTGTTGAAATAAAGGCAGCTATGGCACCTCTGAAGCTATTGTAGTTCTGATTATGCTCAGCACCTGAATTATCACCAAACAAGAATGGTGGATGAGTGATTAATATAACTCCAATAAGAGTCAGTATAATAGATATTGTATTCCAAATACCACATGGCTCTTTTAAAAATACTCGAGCAAACAATGCTACGAAAACGGGCACTGAGAATACTATAACAGATGCGTCGGCCAGAGGCATGTTGCGAAACGCATAAAAACTTAACATTAACCCCACTGTACCTACGATAGAGCGCAAAATAAGGAGCAGACGTTTTCCTTGAGGGAATATGGGTTGCTCCGTGTATAATACTATAGGAATAGTGGGCAATAACACCCCAATAAACCGAAACATAGCGAGCTGCATGGGGTCGATGTTCACGAGGCTTTTAACGATGACCGAACACAGTGAGAAAAACAAAGACGATAGCGTCGCTAGTATCAAGCCGAGGTACGGGCATCTTTTTATCAAAGGTCTCTTATTCTCGAGTAGATTGGGCAGCGTCTCGTCGCCGCTACCCGCTGACAAGTCTACGAGATGTTGGAGTTCTAAATGCTCCGGCATAGCTCTTCATAAGCCACCTGAAACCGCACCCCGTGTCATAAATATAAATACTATGAAATAATAATAATGATGATAGGTTCTCTGTCTATTCATTTAGATACTCTAGTTTTTAATGTACATACCTTTTGATATTTAATGCTGTATATAACTTATAACTCCTACCGAAATCAAAATTTCATCTTTGTGGAGCTACGTCGCGATTTCCACAATTTTCCCATCAAGCTTAAAATGTTATGGCAAATCTGACAATGATGTTTTTGACACTGACACAATGCTTTTTTCTATACCTATATCTTTTGGATGGGCTTAAATAATCGACTAAACTCATGATACCTACTTTCTTCTATCTTTTGACCGCACTTTAACCATAGACTTTGACTTGCAGCTAACTTCACTCCTGTTATTTTGCTGTCAGTCAGTCGTTTGATTTCATTCATTCGTTCGTTCATTGATTTCATGATTTGTTTTGTGAATTTTTCATTTTTGCTTACAATTGAATATTTCATGTAGGTACTGCATTCAAAAACTATATTTTTCAGTAAACTACTAAAACATTAACAATGGCAGACCGTCTAACCCAGCTACAGGACACTATAAACCAAGTAATTATTTTCTGATATAGCTACCTCTTATGTTAATGTTTGTATTCGCTTCTTTCCAATGTTTTTCGTTTTACAGCAAGCTGAGCACTTTTGTAACAGTATCGGCATATTGCAACAGTTCTCTTCGCCCAGTAAGTTCCCGGGTTTCGATCGGAGTGGCTCTCAAACGCCGCAACAACAGCAAAATCAGGAGGACTATGCTATGCTCTTCGCGACGCTCATATCCCGCTGCGCTAAGGATATAGACACGTTGATTGAATCGTTGCCGAGTGAAGAAAGCTCTACGGAGCTGCAGGTGCAGAGTTTAAGGCGTTTGGAAGCTGAAAATAAGGAGGCAGCTGAACAGTTAGAAGAGGTAAACGAGATGTGAAAGTAAAATCCATTTCTTTCATATTATTCAACTGCAGAACAGTGAATTAACAAGATAAAGAGCTGTTGAATCACTGGGATAGCCCCCAGCCCACTGTACAGTACCCATAGATAGTACAAGAGTTGCTTAGTTTGAGGCTGTATACCTAGTTGGTGTGTAAGTCTGTAAGAATTTTTATATGTTCATAATATAAGTGTCTAGCATAAGTAGCCTAGATTGGACACAATGAGTTGAGTTAATTTTGTTAATGGTCGCTTCTAATATCTATCCCAATCTAATTGTATAGAACTCATAACTCATAAAAGGAGTAGGCTAGGAGTGTTGCTGGGCTCTAACAATACAATTAATTTACTTATTTAGTCATTATAGGATATAGTTTTGCAAAGTGGAACCAACCCACATGTATTTCTGCAAATTGGAATCAACCTATACTTACATTAGGGTTTGTTTTAGCAGGAATATGCATTGATTGGTTCCAGTATGCTAAAGTTCCAACTATATCTTAAGATTTTGTTTCACAGGTAGTAAGGCAAGGTGAAATCCTTTTAGAGAAGATCCAAGGCGCTCTCAGTGATATAGCCCAGTGCCAGCTCGACATGCAGAACCCGGCCCTTATCCTGAACAAAGATGTGAAACCGCAGTTATAGGGCTCAAGGACTCACGGTAATTACTACCGTAGGTGACAATCTAATACATGCTGATGTTAATTTCATGCAGGTGAAGTGGAAGTTGGTTGGAACTTTTAAAGATTTTATTATTTCCACTTATAAACAGGTTATTTATTAATGTTTGCCAAAATAACACATACCAATTACTGTATAAAGGTTTGTCTTATAAATAAAATAATAACATTAATAAACTTGAAATCTGTGAAAAGTATTGAGCCTTGGTGTTGTAAAAAAAGTACTTCAGTACATCTATGGTCCCACATCATACAAATACTTATAGCATTAAGTTTGCAGTGAAATAAATCTGTTTTCTTATACTTTTTTATTCATTTGTACTTTAGATGGCGTCAGAATTTAGTTTATTTATTTGCTTATTAACGCCATCTTGTATCCGTTGGCGTACCTACAAAAGGTAAAGTTATGAATGTTGTCGATAGATGTCACTTATTGGGAACTTTTTCGTATATTTTCTTCTTTTCAATATAGATGGCGTATTAGTCTATGCTTACTAACGCCATCTTGTATCCGTTGGCGCTCTTAAAAAGAATTTAAAGTTATAAATGTTGTCGATAGATGTCACTGATATCACAGAGTTTAACTTTTTGAATGTTTATCAGTTTTTGGCTTCAGCTACATTGAGGGAGGAACATATAACTATCTAATCTGTGGAGGGAGAATTCTGTCCGATATACCTAACGTGTAGTTACCAATAAGGAGAGGCGATAAAACTCGGGATACACGACGACACAGTGTCATGGACACTAATACACTCAGTGTACCTATACATTGAGTGTCTGCGTGTGTCTACCACCGCGACACCTTGTTACGGTTGCAGTGGCGGTGTCGGTACACTCGAGTGTCTAGTGTCGCCGTGTATCCCGAGTTTAGGGCGTTTGTACACTACAAGGAAATTTAGAAAGAAAAAGAAAAGAAAGAAAAAACTTTATTGCGATAAGCAGAAAAGTTGCAAAGTAAAAAGTAAAAAAAATAAAATTAATATAAATAAAATTAAAGTAAAATTAAATTAAAAAAGTAGGTAACAAAAACACACACAACTTCTGCTCGCCGCAAACGGACCCAATTCAGCATGTGCTGATCGACAAGGACCAGCGCTGGTCTTCCATTTGGCCCGTTTGGCGACCCCACGGGCGCAAACCACAAACAAATTTAAAAAAAACTAAAACTAAAAACACTCGTACCCAAAACAATAAAATTAAAACTATAAATAATAAAAACAAAAGTTATCTGTGCCGTACGTACGACACATTAAATTATTAATCTATTATTTATCTATTTACTGTCCGTCAGTCCGATTTTTTACGGTCCGATGTGGCATGTCCTTATCCTTAGTCGACTTTTCCAACACTGAATTGTTATTATCTCCACTCGGATCTATATTTTCAGCTTCAGAAAAAATGGACGCCATAGGTATAAACTTTCAACCCCTTAGTTTACCCCCTTAGGGATAAAATTTTCCAATATCCTTCCTATGCTCTTCTTCTAGGGACTTACTGTAAAAAAATTATGTTTCTAACACCAGCGGTTTGAGCTGTGCACGTCTCGACAGACGGACAGACAGACTGACAGAAGGACGGACAACAAAGTGATCCTATAAAGGTTTAGTTTTTTCCTTTTGAGGTACGGAACCCTAAATAGCACAAAAAATTGCTGGCGCATAAACTTTCCCTCAACTTTTCTTTTGGAAAATTACCTACTTATCTTTCCCATAAGGAAGGAAGTTTCTCATCCGTCCCGTCTGCCAGACTGCTCAAACCGGCCGCGCTAGCATTCAATTCGAAAACCTCTACATTCACACGCGGCCCCAAACACACCCAGCCTCTCGCCGGCACCGGCGCTTGACGCTTCACCCACCTGCAGTTGATAACCAACTTCATTGCTGCGAGCACGCGCCACGGTACCGGTTTCAGAACGCACCTCGTTACCGCGACGTACGATTTTCGAAAATCGAATTACGCTCGATCATCGACTA
Source organism: Drymonia ruficornis (assembly GCA_947859195.1). Classification (NCBI taxonomy): domain Eukaryota; kingdom Metazoa; phylum Arthropoda; class Insecta; order Lepidoptera; family Notodontidae; genus Drymonia; species Drymonia ruficornis. The sequence continues at coordinate 2,852,077 of OX401924.1, read as the reverse complement.
CGATGCGAGAACTCGGAACTGTGTGACTGTTTTGTGTTTTTTATATATTTTTTGAATTTGGAATATTAGTGCAGGGCAGTGAATGTGAAACTGGACTGGCCCGGAAAGTCGGGACGGCTCCCTTCGTTACCGCGACAGGTATGTTTAAACCTCATGGTGTTGGTTGAAGCCATTTGTAATTTAGGTTCCTCTATGAATAAGTACTTTACACTATGTAAAATTGAATGTGGTTTGGAGATTTTTGGACTTTCTAATCGAGACAGTTTTGTGGAATATCTCGGCGCCTTATAATATAACTAGCCACTTCAGTACAGGCAAAGGAGAATGCCTTTTATTTCTTTTCATTAAATCGTTGCGGAGCAAGTCAATTCAGCTTTTCCCAGGGACTCGCTAAGGGCCGGCTCTTAACGATGCGGGTTCTATTACCACCAGAGACAAATTTAGGCACTGGGATTGTCCCGAGTCCATAGTACGGTATCCATAGAACCTACAAGCTTTACTTGGTTTGAGACCATATTATACAGTCGGCGTGTAAGTATATTTTTATTTATAAATGGAAAATTAGAGGGAAAGACTTATCGAATTCGGATTTATTATTCTCTCTGTACTAAGACTGAAGACACAGCTGAAGGCCATTCAGGTCTAGTATAATAGATCAAGATCTAAGGATCTTGATCTATTGTTATTATTTAATGGATCCCAAACCTCTCAACTGCACTTTACATTTTTAAAGTAGTACCTACCTAGAACTTACTGGGGTGTGTTAGGTACTTTGACCGGAGTCTGTGTTTACTTGGTTGTCTAGATACTTCGACCACAGTCTGCGGTAAATATTACGGCCAATTAATTGCAAATTGAATCGACTTACGACGTACTTATAAAAGTACAGTACGTACCTTTACGTACAAAAATGCGGGCAGTATTTATGTGATAACGACATACCTACTTATTTAATTATTGTACCAGCCCACCAAGACAGGTATCTATAGGTTATAAGTTCTGGGCACAGATTTTCTGTGAGGTAATAATTTGGTAGAAATGCCAAGTAAATACGGTGATATCACGCGTATCATATCATATCACACAGTATTGGCAATATTGCGGGAAAGTTTTTGGATCGTGATATCAACGGCCCACAAAGAAAGGAATAGGTATTGTAAGATTTTTTTATCGTATAAGGTAGGTATAAGTGTAGGTATAGATTATGCGCTAGGAAGTAACCAACAGCAAACTTTAAAAAAAAAAGGAAATTGACAGGGTTTGGACCAAGTGCTGCCCAGACATGGGAGTATTTCCAAATGATTTCCTAGAACAATTTACTTAAAAAAAAATTATTAAAAAAAAATAACCCTTTGATTTTTTTGTGGTTTTAGGTAGGTTTTGTCATGTTTTTTTATTTGTTTTAATAGCCTATTGACTTTCCCACTGCTGGACAAAGTCCTCCCCTTTTCTCCCCTAGTTTATTATCAATAATAATAAACAAATAGTCCATTTTTTGTTAATTTTTTCCATACATAATTCACAACGAAAAACTTGTTTTTCTCTTGACTCCCTGAACAGAATTTGGAGCGCTTCAGTTTATAGGTTAGTATTGACGTAGGTATGGAACAAAATGCACAATGTGTTCATTCTGGGCAGCACTTGGTCCAACATCCATACATAGATTGTCAATGTCCTTTATTAGGAACAAAACATTGGTACAAAAATGAAAATCGTTAACTGGATGCAAAAGTTTCTTAAAAACTGTGTTGCAAAGCCAACGCCCACCTCTCCAGATGCAAACAATGTTCCAACATTTATAGGAACTGTACTACTAACTTAGTTAGAATAAGAATTTAAAAATGAGAGTAAGTTAAAAAGCAAGTAAAGCAAAACCCTATAGACGTATTTCATCATTCGTGACATTTGTCCCGTATTATGTAGATTGATAGAAACTACGGATATCAGCAGTATACTGTCTATTACGTTATATCGTGAATATATTGAGAGTTGAGACGAAATGTTCGCGGATGGCTCGTGAAAGTGTTGACCCCTCGGAACCGGCTCGATAGTTGCGAGGGTTTCTCATTTACAATGTGTTGTAATGTTGTAATCATCTTCACCACTTTAAACGAATCACCATTCATTACAGTTCTGTCATAAGTTTATATACCTACCTACGTGGTACTTACGTGAGCATGGCTTGGATTTTATGTCATAATCAATCCGGAAAATGATATCATGATCCAGAAGTTTTTTCGCGACGTCTTTTAAATTCGGAATGCTGCTTCCACTGAGAGGGACCGGTAAGAATTTCAATTGTTAGTTACTTTTTTAATAGAAAAATATTACTGTGCTACTATGCTTCGTGATACGCGTGATATTTGTGATATTACCTACTGATAGTTATCGGCGCACTTTACCTCAACTTCTTTCATTCACTATTTTTTTTTAAATCCATTCGTCCTCTTTGGAAGGTTGGTTATCCTCTCGCTCGGTATCCGTTCCTCATCTCATCCGATTTCTTATCACGTGCCTAAACCATTCAGCTGTTTGTTTGCAAATCAGATGACCAGAACGATCTAATCAACGTCAATCATTCCAATCATTGATAGCGATCATTATAATTTGATGTCCGTCAATTAATATGGAACTGAATAGATGGACTATCTATCATTCGATCCGCAGTAGTATTTCTGTCTTCGAATAAAAAAAGTAAAAAAACAATGAAAGATTTTGTTGTAAGACCTAACTAATAAATAGTGTGTTCGGTGCGCGACCGGATGACGATATTATACATCCTTATTTCCTCGTAGATCCGGAATGGATGGAGAATAATCATCTTTTGGCCTCCGGACATTGACCTAGTTACCTAACGTGTGGTGTAATTAATGACAAAAGCACAACCATCGACGACAAGTGGCCTTTAAGGAAGCTCCAACCGTTTTTTTTTCTCTGTGATAAAGTAGATTATTACTATATACTGGCATTACAAATCACTTTTGTTCCTAGAAATGCTTTGGAGCTGCCCTGGGCAGATGTTCGCCTGACGATCTCTCGCCATTTATCTCTGTGAGGGTAGGGTCCACTCTCAAAAGATTTAATCTGGTCAGTCCATCGCATGGGTGACCTTCCGCGTGGCCTGATACTCTCTATTGTCCCCGTACAACAAGACGCTTGGAGTTATCCCGCCTTGAGACGTGTCCGAAGAATTTCAGAATGTGACTTTGGACTTTAGCTGATAGACGCTGTTTAATTCCGAGTTCCTGGTGTCTGGAAGCATTGGTATATGGAACTCGGTCCATGATACTCCCAGCATTCTTCTGTAGCACCATATCTTCAGAGCATCATCTTCATTTTTTCCATTTCTCGCAACGTCCACGTCTCTTATGGCCATCATAATAAGTTTTGACTCTTACAAGCTTACAATCGTTAAGAAGCTAGGCTACAGAATCAATGGTTAACTTTATGGTTTTAACTCTCGGTAAAGGAAAAAGAAAAAAAATGAAAACTAGGAAACCGCTGGATGCAAGTGGCACAGGGACTTTTTGGCGGGAAGTGGAAAAGTGATGTTGTCATTTTTGTTTTAATTTCCAAAACTTGTGTTTCCGTGTATTATAATGTGTATTGTTGGTGGAATATTAACCATTATATGTTCATAGATGTGCGTGAGTGTGGGCAATTAGAAAAAAAGTGGTAAAACATGATTTTCGGGTTCCTCCAAAAAGCCTAGTAATTTGTCAGTAAAGTATCCGCCACTTTACTGATAGGGTTTGGGGGGTTTTTTAGGCCTAGCCGAAGGTCTTCCTGTGCTTGACGCAGCAAAAAAAATTGTATTATTATATTTTACTTGACACTGGCATATGCGAAAAGCGACGCCATATCGAAGAAAGAAAAAAGTGGCACAGGACCGGTCGTTGTGGAAAACCTTGGGGGAGGCTGTCCAACAGTGGACGACTTTTGGCTGAAATGATGATGATGATGATGATAGGGATATCTTATGTAGGATTAGTTGAATGATTTGAAATCAGTTAAGAGAAGTGTTGTTTGTTATCGCACGTGGAGGCGACACCTCGTCCGCCGGCGACCTCCAGAATATGATAATAGGGCCAGCGCAAACCGAACCTCGAATTTCCAGTTATTTGACGATATTATTCAAATTAATCGACGGTCAAGTGCGCAACTATGCAAAGGCTAGCCCAAAGAAACAAGATGTGTTTAGGCTAATGTATATACAGCCAATTTCATGTGATTTAAAGAGATAAGCGTACTATCCATCACTCCTGTATTTCGCATCGGGGTAATCAAAGATACCGACAATGAAATTATACCTACCTACATTTCGCCGTTAGTCCCAATCATGAATCTAGAAGGTCTCAAGTAACCCAATCATAGGACCTACTGTAAGGCCAAAGAAAAGCAATGGATCATCGTATTAAAAAAAAAGTTACTCATGGTTTTGTTTACATTTGATCTGCTTCCCGTTGGCCTTAATTTAGATAGTTACTGATAGATTTTAGTCGATTTAATATTTTGGTACAACTCTACTTACAAACGAGAACCTTAGTGTCGCTTACCTTCAAGACTGCTACCAATTCTAAATTCAAATCGTTCACAAATATGATTAAGAAGCGAGGACGTCCACCTTATCGAGCCTAGTATATAAAATCCTTAACCCTAATGTTGTCAAGATCATAAAATCGTGCTTCGAAAATTATAGCATTTTTTTCTAAGTTCAATGATGTGGTTTTAAAATAATTCATTATTATTATCATCGGGTTACTTTACTGCAGTACCACAGGTTGTACTTTGATTGTAGGCCTCCTCCAAGGTGATATTTAGCGCAGAATATTAAATACCTACTAGCTATCTGTGAGTAAATATTTCTAATACCTACTCCTTGGTAGGTACTGTGTTGATTGGATCGGAGAAATTCTCTATCTATACAACAACAGAATTATAGGTAGGTACATACCTACCTACAGAAATCAGGAATAGTTTTTATTGAAAAATTAGGTTATTTATATACCAGATGATCTAACCCAGTGGTTCCCAACCTTTTACCACGCGCCGGGGCCGCATTGGTAAAGCGACAAGCGACAGCAACGTGACAGTGATCAAACGCCTATGAACATTATGGCGGTATAGTCGCATCAAATAAGCGAAAATTTGTAATTGCCGTCACATCGCAAACGCGTTACCGGTTGCGGGGCCTCAGGCGGGCAGCTTATGCCGCGCGTACCTACTGTGCTTACTTACTTACTATTCTATGTTCTCTGTGCTTACTATACTCGTTGGTGCTTACTTACCTACCCTCAAGGCTTTTTACGTGATTACGCAAACCATGCAATGGTAATTTGAATCTTTACCGACTTCTTAAGATTCGAAATGAAACGTTAAAAATTAATAAAATAAAGATCGAAATCTCGCACCTCGAATCGAATTAAAATAAAAGTGCGAGCGTTCAATTTAAATGTTCGCGACTCCATATTTGTCCGCCATTTTTGTTTTAATAACGCCATCTTGCGGCTCACCTTGACATTTAGGGTCCGACTCAAAGCGTGAATCCTCATTTAATTTTATAAAGCGTAATGTTATGTTGTCTTTTTGCTACATAAGAGCCGGGCCCCACTTGTGCGCTGCGCTGCGTTGCGCTGCGTCGTCGCAACGGATCAAAGTGTCAGCGGGCGAGAGACTAAGCGGGGAAGGGTGATGTGCCAGTACAAAATCTTGCGACGACGCAGCGCAACGCAGCGCAGCGCGCAAGTGGGGCCTTAGCCTAAGTGAGGGGTAAATTACTATGGTATCATAATAAACGTTACTTTGCAAGTGTTAATTTTATTAGCAAGAGATGGGTTTTATCCTATAAAGTTAATTTGTAGTTTTGACTCCAAAGACGTAAGTAGGTATACCTACCTCGTAGTAGGTACCTACCTATTACTACTGTGTAGTACATGGTAGATTCCCTACTTATGTTGAAAAGTAGGTATTAAACAGCATAATTACGTCGCTACCTCGTATTTTATTTAAAGGTTTGTATTTACCACAGATTAAAGACTAAAGAAAGAGGTGCCCTTAATAGATATATGTATGAAAAAAACCGTGGTCATTGTTTTTTCATTTTCATTGTTCTATCTACCGGTAAATAGTTAAACTACTGGCTTCGTTTTATGTCGATGTTAGTACTAGGCCGACCACTCGGCCGAGTTGCTTAGGGCCAGTCCCCTTAGTAATTGGTCCATGGTATTTACTATACTGTAGCCATTATGTTACCTAGTGGCTTTAAATTGGTTGTTACAATATTTTCGAGATCATGTCACGATCCGTGTTTTGTATAGGTACCTACCTCTTTCGAAGTCATTGAATCCACATTTTAAAAAAAACAAGTGCAAGAAGCAAGTGGCTCTAAGGGGCACCACAAACACGCTACTTTTTGCATCGGCGATCGGCGATTTAGTCGCTTTTAGCATCGGAGCAGTCGCTGCGTCCGAATGCAGAGAGTCGCCAAATCGCGATGCAGCATCGATACAGTCGCAAAATCGATTGCCGATGCAAAAAGTAGCATATCTGTGGCCCTTAATAGTTACAAAAAAAGTTATAGGTAAGTCTATCATTCAGCCAGCCAGTGTCAAATGTTTATGCAATAGACAGTAATATTACCTCTTTTTATGGCACCACAAATTTCCAATTTCAAATAGGTATTTATCTTGGTATTTACCTGCCTACTTTTTAATCGCCATCGGGCTAAATACAAATGAACTTTCGGCCAGGTTCATTGTTTAGTGAATCTGTGTTTGCACACCGGCAAAGTTCAAGGTGCTGGTTGCGTCACAAATGGAGTAATACCTAACAACAGACAACACTGTTTGTAGGTAAGCTTCAACGATTGCCGATTCACACGATATGGGGCCCATTGATGAGTTACTCGATAGAATTACGAGTACTTTACTATTTATTTTATGGGCTTCAAAAGGAGGATGGTTAAGGATCACAAACTATCTTGTTTTTTTTTAAGACTCCATTAAACGTAGGACTGACTATTGTATAAAAACGTAAATATTATAATTATGTACGTAACTGCACCAATAAAAGCCTGTTTAAACCACTATAGGTATATTCTGGTACTCGTTTAAAAATATTTTTGTTTTTAAATGTTAAATTCACAAGCAATTTTTAAAAAGTTACACAACGCAGCTGAAACGTAATGTCATACGTTCACCTATAATGAGAACATTTTGGTATTTTGTATATGTTTCGGGCTGGTACTGATGACCACTGGTTCTGATGTCTCCTTTCAATGAAACGGCGGCTGATTCCTTTAAATTGACCTTTATTATCGTTTTCCAACTTTTTATATATAAAAACAGCTTCTTTCGGATAATAATTTTGAGGTTGTGAAAATTTTTGACAGTTACAGTGTCGATGTCATCTTACAAAAAAAATGACACCATAAACCAATAAATCTTTCGTTCAGCATTAACATGCCGCCTCCCAAGAACGCAGTTCTTACAATTGAATATGGTAAACCTAATCAGTTATCTAATTATACTAAACATCAAGCAGGTAACGTACCTATAAGTAGATCGGTTATCAACCGGGGTATGAATTAAAATTACTTATAAATTATCTCAGATCAACCGTTTGTCAGCCTGAGGCAAACTTAACTCTAAGTTCAACATGTTAAAATGTAGGTACATAACCCAAATATCTTTTAGTGGACTGTATATAGAAAACATTGCTAAATAAAATTGTAATGATCACACAATAGATGAATAAATGAAGTACTTAACACTCTTAGAGTAAATGATCATTCATCGGTAGACCAGTATCGAATGTCTTCAAGTGTAATGTGTCAAGTACTTATAGGGTAGAAGCAACAATGAACGGTCAACTAAAATACTAAACTGGTAGCACACATATTTTCGTAATAGGCCTCTTAATAAATGAATTCTTACATTTTAGTGTCACTACTCTGGTAATATTATCTGATCCTGGATGTTTCTCCGTCACTTTGCCGTATAGCCATTTTGCCGGTGGCAAATTATCTTCTTTTACCAAGACAATGTCTCCGAGCTTGGGTTCCGGGGTTACCTTGGCCCACTTATATCGTTGACAAAGCTGAGTTAGATATTCTTGTGACCAACGCCTCCAGAAATGTTGAACCATGCGCTGAGTCATTTGCCAACGGCTAACAAGAGTAAGGTTTGAATTTTCAAAATTACGATCGGGAGGTATCACCAAAGGTTCACCGACCAAAAAATGACCTGGTGTTAATGGAACTGGATCATAAGGGTTGTCACTAATAGAAGTCTGTGCGATAGGTCGTGAATTGAGGCAAGCCTCTATTTGTGACAGCACTGTGGATATCTCTTCATAGGTCAAAGTACTATCTCCTAGAACACGTTTTAGATGATACTTGGTGGACCTTACCCCCGCCTCCCATAAGCCTCCAAAATGAGGTGCGTGTGGTGGGATAAAGTGCCAAGTGGTTCCGTTATTAGCTAACCATTCAGCCAATTCCGGAGCCATGGTGGACCTTTCACTTGCAAACAGAATCCGCAGCTCCTTGGCTGCACCCACAAAGTTGGTACCATTATCGCTCCAAATTTGACTACAGCTACCGCGTCTTGCTACGAATCGTTTGAAAGCTGATATGAAGCCTTGAGTAGTAAGATCGCTTACTGCCTCCAGATGTATGGCTCGTGTCACCATACAAACAAATATACAAATATATCCCTTGTAAGATCGATGGCCTCGACCTTTGGAGACTCGAATGTTGATCGGGCCTGCGTAGTCAACTCCAGAGCTTGAAAAGGGTCGTCCCATCGTTATTCTTGAGGAAGGTAATTGTCCCATGAACTGTGAATTTCCAGCAGCCTTAAATCGGGTACATATAACACATTTGCGGTAACGATTTTTTGTCAGGTTCTTAGCTCCAATTATCCAATATTTTCCACGCAAATAGGTAAGCATAAGCTGCGGTCCGCCGTGCATAGTCTTGTTATGGGCTTCATCGACTAATAATGTCGAAATATGACCTTTACTTGAAAGTATGATAGGATGTTTTGTCGAATCAGGTACTCCTGCCTGGTCTATTCGCCCTCGTACTCTTAAAATTCCAGTTTCGTCTAAATAGGGTGTTAAAGAGAAAAGTTTACTGCCCCTCTTTACACTTCCATTCTTCGAAACATCTTCTATATCAGATTTAAATTCTTCACCCTGAGACTGTCTTATACAAGTTTTTAAAGCTTCATCTATCTCTTCTTTGGTAAGGTACGATCGATTAGGACGGTTTAAGTTTGGTGTCTTAAAAATTAACATTCTTCGGCAATAGGCAATAACTCTCAACATTCGACTCATCGTAGAAAATCTCGACCATATTGTCTCACTTTCTTCGACTGTGGTTGTTAGCGCCTTAACTTCTTTCCGTTCTAATTCTGTCATTATATCTGGTCTTTTATGTTCAATTTCAGTATGTCGCAGCCACCCAGGACCGTGCAACCACAGGTAATTATTTATAAGTTCAGTAGGTGATAGTCCTCTTGATGCTGGATCCGCTGGGTTGTCAGCGGACTGCACGTGCGACCACTGATTGCTGGGGTGATTGGTACTAATCTCAGACACGCGATTTGCTACATAGGTTTTCCATTTGCTGGGATGACCACGCAGCCATGCCAGCACGATCGTCGAATCAGTCCAAGCGAACACATCGTTATCTGCTATTCCTAGTATCTGAGCAACTTCTTTTAACAGCCTTGACAATAAAGTAGCTCCGCAAAGTTCGAGACGGGGTATGGACACTTGCTTCACCGGTGCTACTTTCGTCTTGGAAGTGAACAAATTCACTTGTATATCACCCTGGTCATTAGTGACACGTAGATAGATAACGGCAGCATATGCCACGTTGGATGCATCACAGAAACCGTGGATTTCCGTGTGCGTGCTAGTAGAATTTTCTCCAGTCCAACGGAGCAACTGAAAGCCATTTAAATCCTGTAAGTTTGTTCGGTAAGCCATCCATTCTTCTAACAGATTTGATGGTAATTCTTCATCCCATGATATCCCTGATAGCCATAACTTCTGTATCATTACTTTTGCTGGAATAATACAGGGAGATATCCAACCAAGCGGATCAAATAAGCGGCCGATATCAGATACAACAGTGCGCTTCGTTACGGGAATTTTCGGTGGTGGTAAGTTAACAGAATAAGTAAATGAATCGGTAGATTTGTTCCAGGTTAAACCTAAAATCTTCATTACCTCATCCGTTGTGATCACTAAATCATCATCAGGTGAGGACTTATCATTTATTTTATTCGTTACATTTTCACTGTTGCTAGACCACTTCTGCAACTGAAACCCTCCTCGCTTCATTAAGTCCTTCATTTGATTATAGACCTCTAACGCTTCAGTTTCATCTTCACAGGTAGTCATTAGGTCATCCATATAATAATCCGTTAGCATTCTGACTGCTGCCAGAGGAAACTCAGAACCTTCGTCTACGGCTATCTGCTGCATGGATTTAACAGCCAGGTACGGTGACGACGAGACTCCAAAGGTAAGACGTAGTAACATATAATCTTTTATTTCTTTCTCAGGATCCTCTCGCCATACCAGTCTTTGGAAGTTGCAGTCATCACAATCCACTTTAACCATACGGTACATTTTTATGACGTCAGCTACCAAACACACAGGACCTCTTCGGAACCGCATCACTAGGTGACGAAGATCTGGTTGTAGCCGTGGACCCACTATCAAGTCATCATTCAGCGATACGCCATTGATACCCTTACAGGATGCGTCAAACACGGTTCTTACCTTGGTAGTGGATTTATTTTCCCTGATGACAGCGTGGTGAGGTAAGTATACCGCATGATTATTCTTTAACTCCTTTTCATCTGTAATCATTTTCATGTGTCCAAGATTCAGGTACTCCTTTAAAACATCATCATATTTCTGTTTCAGATCAGGGTTTTTCATCAATCGGGTTTCTTGGGATTTAAATCTACGGACAGCTATTGCACGTGATTCTCCATATTTTGAAGCAGGGTCTCCATCTCTAAACGGTAACTTCACTATATATCGACCCTCACCATCTCTACGGGTGGTAGATGCGAACAGCTTTTCACATCTCTTTTCTTCTTCGGTGAGAAATTTATTTTTTGTAGGTATCGGTTCAGATTCCAGTTCCCAAAATTTTCTTAGCAGTTCGTTGTCATCTACATGAGAAAACATGGATACAATAGCATGGTGACAGGAGACTGTATCTAGTTCCACTGATCCAGATAGAATCCATCCTAGGTATGATTGCTGCGCGATAAGATCCCCTGTCGGTGATTTGATGAGACCTTCTAAGATTATCTTACCGAAAACATCATTACCTAATAAAATATCAATTTTATTTGGAATGTGATAGGTTGGGTCTGCCAAGATAAGATTTTTTATTTCTGGCCAGTCTTTTATTTCTAGCTTTCTAACTGGTAAAATGGATGTCAACTTACGCAGTACAAGTGCTTGAACCTGAATAATAAACTCTGGATAGTTAACCGAAGATAAATTGAATTCAACAACATGTTTCGATGATAAATGTTTCGAGTCTCCTAGCCCCGATACCTGCACAATCCTATTCAAGTCTGTCCTTTTTAGTCCAAGCAATTGAACTGCAGATTCGGTAACAAAAGAGGATTGTGACCCCTGGTCCACCATCGCTCGCAGTACCTGGTATGTCCCATCTTTGGCCATGACCTTTACCAAGGCCGTAGCCAACAAAATCTGACTTGGCGTTTTCCTACGGGAAAAACAACTAGTGACGACATTTGGCACATCTACCTCAGTAGGCATTGATGTGTTATCATTCACTGATAAGGTAAAATCTGACTCAACTGCATGGTTCACACTCACTGAAGGTATAGGCTGAGTGGGTGGTTTCGTTGAATGGAGTAACGAATGGTGCTTACGACTGCATATACGACATGACGTTTTTGAGAAACATTTCTGTACAGAATGGTTAGATCCTAAACAATTAAAGCACAAGCGATTCGTTTTCACAAAATTAAAACGAGTATCATAATCAGCTTCATTGAATTTCGGACACTGAAACATTTTATGATTCTCGGAACAGAATTGACATACGGCAGAGGTCTCAGTATTAGCATGAAGTACCCTGGGATTGGTATTGGGTTTAACATAATTATTCTGCACTTTCTTATTAGGTTCTAAAAACTCTAACGCTCTAAACCTACTAACTAAAAACTCCTCAAAGCTAGAAAATGTGGGAAGATCAGACCTCGATTCACTAACCTTAATCTCCCACTGTTTCCTGGTCTCCGAATCTAGTTTCATGCTGGTTACATAAATAATAATAACATCCCAAGATGCAACATCTATACCTAGGTTTGACAATGCACTCATACAGTCTTTAGTTACATCTAACAGTTCTTTGATACCACTAGCCGTTTGCATTGTTAAATTCTTTTGATTAAACAAACGTTGTAATAAACATGTAGATAAAAACTTCTTGTTATTGTATCTTTCTTCCAATAAACTCCAACATTTGTCATAATTAACATCAGTGGTAGTTATATGACGAAGCAACTGCTCGGCTTCCCCCGAGATATACACCTTTAAATAATGCAACTTCTGTACCTTGTCCAAGTAATTATTTTTATGAACAAGTGATAAAAATAAATCCCTAAAGGTAGGCCATTCAGTATACTTACCACTGAATGTTGGTAACTTTATGTCAGGTAATTTTGGTGGTCTAACAGCGATATTGCCCTCACTCTTGGAACCTTTAAATGTAGACAATAATTCTTTTAAACAACACTTATACTCCGTATATTCTTCCTCCAACGAATCAAAAATATTGTTGGCAAAATAACTTTCTTTTTTGGTTTCTTCTGGTGTAGCTAACTTAACAATATTCATATGAGTTGCCTTAATCTCAGACCACAACTCATTTAATGATTCTAACTTAGTTTCACCATAGGTTTTGGTAAGACGCTGCTTGGGTGATTTCTTGAAATTTACTTGAGCTCTAGTTAGTTGCGAATGATAACTTACTTGAAGTTTGATGGATTCCTGCATGTTGATGATTTAAATTATAGATAACAAACAATACATAGATAGGTACGGATTCTAGATAACAATCACAGATTTCGATGCACTGTTTTGCCACAGACGCCTGGTAGATAGATATGGCTCCTCTTCCTTAACAACTTCGTTTGACGTCTGACGGCAAGCACCCTGCACCGACCCAATACAGACAGCAGCTCTCCCGGCTGCTACCAACTCCCGGCACCTCCACAAGGCCGACTTAGATATGATGATTAACTTGTAATGACGATTGGTCTTAGATATCAACCATTTTCTTATTGATTGATCTTGATGTACCCAGTTTCTTGATGATTGGTCGTATAGATAATATGACCGATTTTCTTATAGATTGGTCGTATAGATAATATGACCGTTTTTCTTATAGATTGGTCGTACATTGACCCATTTCTTGATTCCAACAAAACGCCGTTCTGATTCTCATAATCCGGCTCGCAAGGCCCATGTTTCGGGCTGGTACTGATGACCACTGGTTCTGATGTCTCCTTTCAATGAAACGGCGGCTGATTCCTTTAAATTGACCTTTATTATCGTTTTCCAACTTTTTATATATAAAAACAGCTTCTTTCGGATAATAATTTTGAGGTTGTGAAAATTTTTGACAGTTACAGTGTCGATGTCATCTTACAAAAAAAATGACACCATAAACCAATAAATCTTTCGTTCAGCATTAACAGTATAAGTACTAAAATATTTAAATATATACCGACCCAAGCACTTGTAATGTTAATAGGTATACAGGATGAATTTACAAGTGGGTGTGCATGGTCAAATCCGAAACTATGAGGAATAAAGAGTGTACTCAAAGGAGTCTCGGGCCCGATTTTGATGAAAACTAAAACTGCATCATTGGATTTAAAAAAAAACATATTCATAGGAATAGAACCCGTTGAATTTGAAAAAAAAAACTGTATTATTACACCATTCGATAGTGTCGCTAATAAGGGGGCCTACTCGCTTACAAACGAAAACGATATTGCGGACGAAATTCGCGTATTTCCTACTATGTTTCTCATTGATTCCGACATTGAAAATTGTTTAACGTTTAGATTCGACGACGACGAAGACGTCAAAAAAATTTCGTTCGTAAGAAATGTCGGAATCAATGTGAAACGTAGTAGGAAATACGCGAATTTCGTCCGCAATATCGTTTTCGTTTGTAAGCGAGTAGGCGCCAAGGAACGAATTTTGCGAAGTAATAACAAAACTTAAACTTTTAGCAGACATGATACCTTCTAACATCGCAATCACTAAACTTGTGCTCAGCGCGCCACTACATGTAGCGAAATTCACACATCAGGAGGGCTAGACAAGTGGCTGACGTCTACAAATTCGCTACGCTTCATCTATGGAAATGACATAAGTCACGTGATCTCAAGCATGATCTTCATAGCCACTTGTTGTTGATTTACATAGCAACGTTTGACATTTCCATACATTGTGAAGTTTATTGTATTTCTATTCGATTAGCGTTCATGCCCCTTGGCTAACCCTTCTGTTATCGTACTCGCAATTCGTCAATCTACTTAAAAGCATTTTGATGCGTATATTGGCGATACCGACATGTTTACACAATTATTTTCCGCGAACGACTGAGTCGTACTGTGTCCATGGACTCGGTTAACAATATGGACATCCACAGTCTACCTCTTTCTTGGTAATTTCTTTGACTACAGCAGTAATTCCCACCACCTAACGCTTCCGTCACGGCTCGATCTTGTACAAACATTTAATTCGAAAACGTCGTGAATCTTCCTAACAAGGCGAGCCGGTATTGCCACACCGATCGACAAATATTTCACTTGAACGCGAAATCACTCGTTTAGGATCGATGTTACCCAACTATTTACTTATTCGAGCGACGAACGTGCCCGACTGAGCCGTTTGAGCAATCAACACAAACGTTTTCTGACAAATCCTTTGAAATTAATAAAATCACGACTGAATTTCGACGCTATTGTGCTATTTTATTGCTTATTATGATTTTGAATGCTTCGTTTCCGCTATTCGTCTGACATTTTAAGAAAGAAAGAGTGTAGGGGAAAGTAAAATCTATGTTAACTCTAGGTTTGCCAGTGCAAACCTATAGGGTTGGTTAAAACCATGGACCAATTACTAAGGGGACTGGCCCTAAGCAACTCGGCCGAGTGGTCGGCCTAGTACTAACATCGACATAAAATGAAGCGAGTAGTTCAACTATTTACCGGTAGATAGAACAATGAAAATGAAAAAACAATGACCACGTTTTTTTTCATACATATATCTAATAAGGGCACCTCTTTCTTTAGTCTTTACTCTGTGGTTAAAACCGAGATTACTAATGATAAGAATTTGTCAGAACACTTTCGGTCATTACCAACTAACACACTGAAACATGTTGCCTAGCAAATAGAGACAACAATAAGTTGCAGTAGAGTTTTGGGCATTGCAAACCTATGGAAAGGATCAATACATATATCGGATATCTTTTTCATCTTTCGAAATGGAACAATAATAATATCTACAAGACAGTCAAATTAAGTCCCTTTAAAAAGTCTACCGGCACGAAGTTACGACTTAAGGCTGTAAGATCAATTTTCTTCCGTGTTCCATTTAAAATCGCTAGTTTAAACCCTTCACGTTCAATCAACGGCCATTGTCTCACAGGCCTTAGTAAATATAAACAAATAAAATATATCGCCAGAGTTACCTACACACCAACTGCATGGTCCCAAACAAAACAACGCTTGTACTATTAATAATAATTATAATAATAATAATATCCTGGGACATTTTTTTACACACGGCTACCTGATCCCAAACTAAGCGGAGCTTGTACTATGGAAACCAAATAACTGATATTACTACATATACTACTTTTTTATTTGTAAATACATACTTAATATACAATATACACCCAGACTCGGGACATACAGACATGTTCATGCACACAAATGCATGTCCCGGGTAAGAATCGAACCTACGACCTGCAGCGTGAAAGGCGCCATCACGCCAACCACGCTAAAGGGCCCGTCAACCGTATTGCTACCATACAGTGGACTGGGGGCGATCCCACAGTTTGACACCCAGATCAGGGCAAATTGTGAAAAGGCCGTTTCCAAAATTTGCCTCTGGCGGGAATCGAACCCGTAACCACCCGATGTAGTGAGCCGAGCGGCCAACGCTCAAACCACTGCGCCAAGCGGTCGTCAAGACAGGAGAGAACATAGAATCTTAATAATAAACATTTCCATTAGATAGAGCCAGTCTCTACCGCAGTATAAACTTTTATTGAGACATACTCAAGATGACTTTTTAATAAATAGCTATACTTACCTTTTATTATCTACTAGCTTTTGCCCGCGACTTCGTCGGCGCATTTGTCCCACGGGAACATACTATCTGGATAAAAAGTAGCCTATGTGCTATTTCAGACTATATAATCTATCTCTGTGCCAAATTTAATCCAGATCCGTTCAGCCGTTCTGGCATGATTGAGGAACAAACATTCATCAATCCATCCATCCATCCATACATCCAAACTTTCACATTTACCACATTTATAATATTAGTGGGATTGAGCTTGTCTATACCCCGTGACGTTCCTAATATTTCTTTAAATATAATCTTGCCATACTTATTAAAACTCTGTTGTGCACTTGCAATACGATTGTTAGCGAAGGCATTCAACATTGCTCAACCGGGGTCAACGACTGCTATATCTGAATTGCCGATTACACAGCTGAATACATATCTTATTATGTTTATAATACGATTTACGAAATGACTATCGCCCTTAAAACATTATTTATGAAGATAAAAGGGGCAGTTACCTCAGTTAAAGATTCATGTCATGTTCAAGTCACTTATTCTTTTAGTTCAAAGGTAAGTGAACCTACTTTGGTTGCTCATTATTTCTAGTGTAGAAAATTGCCAGAAGGCGAATCTTTAAGATTTTTGAAGGTTCAAAAGGAAAAAAACGGAGCCTTTTTAGGATCACTTTCTTGTCCGTATGTATGTCTGTCAAGACGTGCACAACCTATACCGTTGGTTTTAGAAACATGACATTTTTACAGAAAAAAATTGGAAAATTCTACCCCTAAGGAGGTAAAATAGGGGGTGAAAGTTTATATGGGGGCCCAATTTCCGGAAGCTAGAGATATGAAAATTTGTATTCGGGCTACTCTTTACAAATAAAAAATATACTTTTCTGCGTTATTAAAAATTCAACTCCTAATAAGTTTGTCGGGCGTAAGGTCGCGAGTCCTACTCGCACTTGTCCTTGTCTGGGTTTTTTTCACAGTGGAAGGTATAAGTAGCTGTTTTGTATAATGGGTCGCTCACATAAATAAAAATCTAATCTAATTTATGAACTTTGATTTTCAAAGCATAAACAAGCAACACTTCGTCAAAGTGTGTCAAGCACGTTCGCTAAGCTCGACGACGAAAAAAGTTAAAAACAAGGTTGTACTAGCCCATTTCACTTTCGTCGAGACTGTAGCGGTAATCGTCGCACGTGCCCGCACTACTGCGCACCGTATAAGGTTTTACAATATTGCACAGATTAAAAAACTTTTTAAAAACTGCACGAATTTTTAGGTTGCTTTCTTTTTAAAATTAATTTAAGAAATAAAAATATCATTACGTCTGTGTTCCGGCAACGTAGGAGAGATGTAAGCGGTATTCATACACCTTCCGATCTTATGTGAACCGATCTTAATTATGTATGGATGATTATTTAAGGCAGTCGTTAGGACGACTGCATATTATCCAATTTCATCCGATAGTGAGAATCGGATCGGAAGGTGTAGTGTGTGCTATAAATTGATGTAAAATAATAGATCTAATGCATAAACGTTCTGACGCTCTTATACCTAATGTGCCTACATTTTGATTTACTATGCCAACAAACATTTCTAAAGGAATTAATAATGGGAGATCGTAAAAGAGATAATTCACTTACCTTGGTACCTTACTCATTTATTAATTTTGTACCAATACTAGTAATACCTCTGTAAAATCCCCGAGCTCTAGTCAATATAAAGTTACGAGGCCTTTAACTAGGAAACGACGACCTACTTAGTATTCTAAAGTCTGCCTGAACCTATGTCCTGAAAGATAAGTAGGAATGTATTTAATACCCTTGGGTATATTTCAACAATCGAGTATAATTCTATCGACTCACGTTCATTTCAATGTTATACTGTTTTCCTTAGTGCGGTTTATTGTCCAAAATCCCGGCCAAGGATATTAAGAAATCCGATTTAAAATAAATAAA
Organism: Drymonia ruficornis; assembly: GCA_947859195.1. Taxonomy (NCBI): domain Eukaryota; kingdom Metazoa; phylum Arthropoda; class Insecta; order Lepidoptera; family Notodontidae; genus Drymonia; species Drymonia ruficornis. Next base: position 2,833,728 of record OX401924.1, on the reverse strand, counting down.
AGTAAATCTGTTTGTTATTGTTTCATGCTTCAACTGTGGTATATCGATTTAGATAAAATTTTATGCTGTACGTAAATTTGTAATCGAGAAATAGATAAAATAAAAATACTAGATTAGGTACATAAATAAAGAAAAATTTAAGAAAAATGTGATACCGATTAATTCTGTAATTTTGGAATTCTGGCTTTTGACTTATCCCATTCTTTCGATAACTCTTTCTATTCGATTGTTTTTTTATGTGACGTAAGGTGGTAAACAAGCGTTCGGCCCGCCTGATGTTAGGCAGTTACCGTAGCTTATAGTGGGACAGAGAGCGGGGAAGGTGGGCTTTGGGCTTCCGGCTCTCACTCATCGTACGAAACGCAGCTGTAATAGCTACTTTACGCCGATCTTCTGTGAGAGGTTGGTACTACCCCGGTCGACCCAACCCATATATGAGCAGTCAATGGCTACAGTTTGGCCCTACCACCAATTACTGAACTTTCTTCTTTCTTTCTTTTTTCTTTCTTTCATGGAAAATACAGACGTAGCTAGATACTGTGGCCATGGACTCCATTTAGTAGGACAAACGACAGGCACACGTCTCTCTCTTTTAGTTGTCATTGTATTTACCTTTTATTATGACTAAGGCCGATGTTACAAAATATCACACAGGATCTTCATGATTAATATTTTTTCCGGGCATAGAGAAAGTTTTGTTTCATCACTACGGACTGTTGAATCATCTTTTTGTAATGGGATGATTTATTATTGTCTGCCACAAAGATATTACCAAAAACGAGGGAGACATTTGACTGTCCAAAATCGTATGTCATACTAAATGGAGTCCATGGACATAGTACGACTCAGTCGTTGGCGGAAAATAATGTTGAAAACATGTTCGTATTGCCAGTATGGCTCATGTTATGGTGAATAACACGCATTAAAATGCCTTTAAGGCTCCGCTCCCGACCGAGCGTTTTCGCCATCTGGATTGGTCGAGAGCGCACTAACCCCGCCCACTTTTATTGCGAAAAGATCGAAAATCATTAATTATGACCTGAAAAACGATTGCATCACCAAAATTGAACTGATTTTTTTAGGTATAATCTGTGTCCATCTTTGGGTGATTTTTTTTTTTTAAATTCCGAGCCGTTTGGAAGAAGATACAAATTTAAATTTGAAAACTGCTACATTTCGGTATTTTTTTTCACATAGTAAATGAGCATGTAGCACTTTTTTCCTGCTTATTTAAACATGAGGGTTCTATAAATACGGTGATACTTTTTTCAAAAAATTTACTCCACTCGTCTAAGATATAGCCTCTAAACATGCCTCGTTAGGTGCCTGGGGGCTTACCACGACCTCTTATCGCGACTCAATTATAGGAACGTTTTAATGACGTGACAATGACGTTTCTTATTGTCATGACAATAAGGTACGTCATTGCACAAAAAGTCGCTGAAACGTTAAAACGATCCTGTAATTGAATCGCAACAAGAGTTCGTGGTAAGCCCCCTGTACAGTCTTAAGTTGATAGTGCGATATCAGATGTGTGATTTTCGCTGCATGTAGTGGTGCTGAGCAAAAGTCTAGTCAACGCAATGTTGGGAGGCACCATATCTGCAATAATAATACATACAATATTGTAACTAGAAAAATTAATATGGTTTTCAATATACAAATCATGGAGCGAGCGTATAATAATGATTCGTATAAATTAACACTGCTTGGATCACCCATTAGCGTTTGGAAATGGCAACGGTTTATGTCATAGCTCGAAATACTCGCGAACATGTTTGACCATATAATCATGTGATCATACGAAGGCATGGAAGATACCCACCTACTAATCTAAAGTTATGACTAGTGTGACAAATAACAGTAGGTACCTAAGTAAAGTGAGGTGTCTAGTACCTATACCTATATTTCCTTTCATTATGGACATATTACATATTCTATCAATATTTTGCGTTAGTCTTCCACTGTCTTTGACTCCTGACCCTCCAACTCCAAGTCAAGGATTGCACGTTCTTTCAGGGGTAGGTACAGGCAGCAAAATAAGTTGCTGAACATTCTCCATTTTTCAAATCCGTGATCCTCTTTATTTTACACACGTTGGTAAATTTTCATATCTAAATTTGGTTTAGATGAAGGAAAATAATAGATTCAATGCAAAACAAATATTTGCAAGCAACTTAAAAACTGACAATGTTGACAGACTTATTTTGCTGAAGGTACACAGTCCGTGGCTAAAAGCCCGTCTACACGGTTGGATCACCGCAGAATAGAGAATTATAAAATTATATGCTCGGCAACTGCCTCTTTCATTCTTATATCTCCGTCTGTCTTTGTTAGACGGATGATCCGACAGTGTAGAACGGCTTTTAAGCGTTCCACTGAAGTTGATGATCCATGGCGAACAGCAGTTCATTTTTTTAAATGTTTGTGTTTAAATTGAAAAAAGAACTGGCTTATTTTCAATCAAACATATCAAACGAAACGACCCTTCACCTAAACATTCGGATTACAAATCTAAGCTAAGGTTAGCCGTTATTGTAAACAACTAAGCTCGGAACTCTACCGATACATATCTAAAAAACCGGCCAAGAGCGTGTTAGGCCACGCACAATGTAGGGTTCCGTAGCCATTTTAATAACGAAAATTTATTTTTGGCTAGCTAAGATTTATCTACACAGTGCCGTTAAGTCTTTATTGGTTAATATTTCGCAAATGGCATGGCTGATAGTATTTGGTTTAAAAGTAACTTTTCAACAATATCCCACTAAAGGGGGTAGGTAACAAAAAAATATATTTATCCCCACTTTCCATGTAAGTACCTCAAAAAGTATATGTTTTACATTTTTGAATATTAGATCTATTATTAATAGGTATATTTTCTACAAAATTTCAAGAACTTACGTCAATAACTGTAGAAATTATGGCACTGTGACAGACTGTGACGGACGGACGTGCGGACTGGATGATCTTACAAGGGTTCTTCGTAGAGTCTACGGAACCCTAAAATCTAGTTCAATCATATATTAATATATTCACTGCAAGTGATCGCCAATGTTTTAGCCGTGTGACCTTACTCTGGCATTTTAAGCTGTCACCGGAGCAGGAATTTTGCTTACAAACGTAACTAATTGGTCTGCTTTGTTGCTAATTGAAGTAGATCTGCAATCTATCATTATAAGTGTTGGCTGTTTTTGTTGTCACTGCTTCCGGATAAATATTGTCATACTAGCTGTGCCCTGCGGCTTCGCCCGCGTGGAAATTGATGTGTATGACTACCCTGTCTTATTCCAGAGCCTACACTATCTACGTTTCAAATTTCAGTAACATCGGTTTAGTAGTTATGGAGATACTTGGTAACAAACATATACACACAAACTCTTACTTTTGCATTTACCTATAATATTAGTAGAATCATATACGCAGCGATATGGTCTGACAGTTTTTACTTTTTTATGCAACAAAGGCGGCAAACAAGCTTACAGCCCGTAGCAAGCAGTTACCGTAGTTTAATAGTCTTGAGGTAAGTCTACGATGGCACAGAAGACTAACCTCAAAATAGAAAGTTAAGATGGACTTACACTGGCATTACAAATCCCTTTTATTGTCTAAACCAGGGCTTTCCAAACTGTGCGTCGCGACGTCCTGGGGCGCCGCGGCATTATCCCAGGGGCGTCGTGAGGCGATCTAAATCCGAAAATCTGGAGCGACATGACTGTGTTAGAAACTCATTCCAGTCGACCTCACCATCAACACTTTCGACAGCAGAAGAAGAACAATTAATAGAATTGTCCTGTGACTCCAGCCTTATGCTCCAATACAACAAGGATAAGCTACTTGAATTGAGCATTTTGGAGTTCAGTTTATCAAGAATATCGTTCCATCAGCACTGCAGTATTGAGGGTTTTATTACCGTTTGCGACATACATCATACTTGTGCGAGACAGGTTTCTCTGCAGTTGCAGTAATTAAGAACAATGGCAAGAAGCTAGTGCGTCTCAAAAATATGGCAACTTCCCAAGGGCGTCACAGTTAAAATAAGTTTGGGAAGCCCTGGTCTAAAATGTCTAGAAGCTATAAATTTGGAGGTAAACATTTAAATTACATATAACCATAGATTTACTAGATACCGCCCTACTAAGAAAAATCATTTCCAGAAATGAGGCAACTTATTTTCGACGCGGCCTGTCAGTTTCATACAATGGTTGCTGTCAAATGTTCTGAAGTACTCAAAAATTTGAGCATTATCAGTTGCCGCATTTTATTAGTGCGCTGCTCCATCTAGTTGGAGCGCCGCGGAAACTAAAATTAATCTATGCATATAACATTATTATCAAAGTGTAGCCGACTACTTACCACCCAGTGTCAATGGTGACGTAATTTCCAATAGCATAATCATTGACATTTAAAAAACCTTAAAGAGTCGTCTTTCACCCTTATTACCATACCATAAGATTTATTATTCCTATTTGTAGTTATAACAACTTGCTAAATGTTCTGGTGATTATACCAAGTTTTTATGTAACCTTTTTATACCGTGATAACTTTTAACACAATGTATTAGAGATGGTTATTAATTGGCAGAACTGAAGTGTTTATTTGGTTATGGCGGTAACATGCAAAGAAGATTGCAATGTCAAACATTTTGAAATTAATCGGTGTGACCGGATGCCTCGCATGCCTCGCCCGAGCACTCATGTTATGACATTATGTATATGCGTTCTGACGTCAAAACTGAGTGCTAGGGCGAGGCATGCATCTGATGTAGTCGCAGCCAGTTGGTGCGTCTGGATGCCTCGCATGCCTCGCCCGAGCACTCATGTTATGACATTATGTATATGCGTTCCGACGAGTGCTCGGGCGAGGCATGCATCTGATGTAGACGCAGCCAGTGGGTGCGTCTGGATGCCTCGCATGCCTCGCCCGAGCACTCATGTCATGACATTACGTCTATGCGTTCTGTGGGTCACCGAATTGCTCTCTCTCTCTCTCTCCCTCTACCTTGCATAGGAGCGAATGAGACAAAATCGCGTTTTGTCTTGTCGCGGTCCGGCTGTGCTACTAGTGCTGAGGTCAAACGGCAATGTGCGAGCGATGCCTTTAGTATAACAGACGTGTATAGATAGGGCCGTAAGCTTGTTTGCCACCTTAGGGCCCATCCATAAATTACGTCACACGTAAAGGGGACGACGACGACGAAATGTGACATTGTGTGACAAGGGGGTGGGAGGGGTCCTAAGTTTTGTGACGTCTCATTTAAAAATCTAATTGAGCTAAGTATTAAAACCGAAATGAGAATTTTTAAATTGTAAAAAATATGTGACGTCAGACAGGGAGGGGGGAGTCTCGCAAATATGACCAGCTGTGACAAGGGGGGGAGGGGTCTAAAAATCATTAATTCGTGTGACGTAATTAATGGATGGCCCCTTAGTAACAAACACAAAAATACATTCATGATAGGTTAAAATGGTTCAAACGTATAACACGAAGTAACCACAGCTATAATTAGGTATATCTTACGCATATAACTGTTAATGTATGCAATATGTGTGTGTATCTAGTCCACATTTACGTAACCAATGTAAGCTCGATTGCCTTTATATTCTTGTTGTAAAAAACGGAAGTCTGTTGAACCGGAAATGTTGTAATCCATCATGGGAACCGATGACACGCCCTTGGTATCGATTGTTGATTCCATTCAAATCGATTGTGTACGATGATAGTCGAAAATAGAGGGGCGTGTACATTTTGTATGGCTCTCAAAAATGCTCCTAGCGACAACGTGACTATCTAGACAAAAAAAAATAGCCGGCTGTAAAAAGACAAAACGCGAGATAAATCGATTTTGTCTCATTATCTCCTATGCATTAGGAAAGAGAGAGCGATGTGAGCGTGTGCTAGTCCTGCAGATATCAGTTGTATCTCTTTGGGTATATTGGCCTGGACTGTCGTTATCTGTCACGTCACTTTTGTCAGTTTTTCATGGTTTTACCGCAACACCCCTGCGAATTTTTTTTGCCTTCATGGATCAAAAGTCAGTTTTACGCTTACGTCAGCCTACGTTATCTCGTCTTTGCAGCTGAAAATTCAACCTGAAGGTACCTACCGACTTCTGCTTTTTCTGCATCCCTATTGCTCTCCTAACAGGGCCGTAAGATCAATGTAGTTGATCGATCGTGGAGAGTTTAAACTATAGATTTTTCATGGAAGACGGCAGTTTGAACTCTCTCTCGTGGTTTATTACAGCCCTAAGCCAGGATGTTTAGAGGTAACCAAACGGGAGCAAAGGTTTAACCCTCTGGAAGTCCCAGAGTTTTGACGTCAAACATACTACTGCAGATCCTAGCACACAAGTTTGTTTCTAAGATTATAATCTATGCTCTCGCATGATATTTATCATGTGGTACATCTTTTAAACCTGTTTCGATCGCCGAGCGGATCTCACTTTCATTTTTGTTTAGACACTTGATTAATATAAAAAGAATATAAATTAAGATGATGCATCTCGCTCTTGTCAAACGGAGCAGATATAGTGTCGGGTGGTCGTCTAGGCCCTACTCTCTTAACAATTGTCCATTGCGAAACATTGGTCACTTTAATAATACTATTGTCGTGAATTCTTCATTAGATGTGTCCATATGGCGCGCATGCCTCACCCGAGCACTCATATTATGACATTACGTCTATGCGTTCCGATGTCAAAAGTGAGTGCTCGCGCGAGGCATGCGCCTGATGAAGACGCCGCCATTGTGAAACGATACAAATACACAGTAACAGTAACAGCTGCTGCAGAGAAAAGCATACTATACAATTAGAGAATACCTTGACGATGGATTGACGGGAATTGCAATGTGACATTCACTTATTTGAATTAACAGTATAATCACATTTTTACATTTAAATTAATAATTCCAATTATCATTTATAATTTAATTTTTATTTTTACTTAATAATATTGTACGCCTTTGAGGCTGGTCATAGCTGGACGTAAAGCATTACTAACCTAACCTAACCTTACCTATGTACCACAATAAATGATTTTGAATTTGAATTTGAATCGCTAATTCTTGGCGGTCGGCGCAGTCGGCCAGAGGACAGCCAACAACATGTCGATTGCTAAGTATTTACGATTCATAGTGACGAATTCATGAAGATAATGTTAGAGACCAGTGGTTTCATAACACAATTGTTAAGAGACTAGAGACCCAGTCGGGGACTCTACCTAGGAAACCTACTCTACTTTAGGGTATTACCGGTGACCTAAATTAAGCTTGTTTTAAAGAACTACCTACATTACGAAAACTAATAGGCACTAATGCAAGCAAACCAAATCGCCCAATTAACCAGTAAAAAAAACAATTCGAGACGCGCTCGCTTATTGCTGAACATCTAACGTAATATATCATAGAAGCGATCTATTGCGCGCACGCAACGAACATCGGGGACGCGTCGGTTGCGCCGGGTAATACAGCGCGCATATTGCAGACAACAATTAATTAATGTGATTTGTGACAATTAATTTCAATTACAATTAATTAATTGTAATATTTTTTTGCCCATATCTGCTCTGTAGATAGTAATGTATGAAAATCATCTATTAAGAATTTTAATTCATACATCAAATTCTCCTCAAAACCAAGGATCTCGGTTTTACGCTCTCCACATTTTCTTTTATAATATGCAATTTTTCATCGGTATTCGATGTAATAAAATATAGTAGGTACACATAAATAATTAAGGTGTGAGACGGACGGTCTTATAGCAAACTTTGGATTGATAGGTAGGTGTAACCAAGGAAGTTTTAAGTCTGGTGTAAAGTTTTAAGACAGTTTTTTTGCTTAGAATTTATTTAAGAACAAGAAAACACTTCTCTATAGATACGCGGATAAGTCTACAGTGTACGCAGACATTTATGAAAAAGTACAATTATTATTAACTGTTCAATTAATTAATTACTAACGCATGGTTAAACAGCAAGTTTGTAACAATGATGATACGATGAATATAAATTTTCTGCATTTCTTTAACAATTTCCCATGGGCATCAATACGTAATGGAGTTACGCACCACTGGGCCCAATGCGCCATTACAAATACCTACTGTTGCTGTTGGCACGCAACAAGCTGTAGCATCAATTCATATTTATTACTTGCGAATAAAAATGAAGTGGCTAGTAGAGATTTTAAACACACGTCTGTATGTCCCGAGTCTGGGTGTATATGTATATTAAGTATGTATTTACAAATAAAAAAGTAGTATATGTAGTAATATCAGTTATCTGGTTTCCATAGTACAAGCTCTGCTTAGTTTGGGATCAGGTAACCGTGTGTACAAAAATGTCCCAGGATATTATTATGTCCCAGGATATTACAATTCACCATACATTGACTGCCTACAAAATGGTACAAGATGATATGAACACATTGATGTATCATTTTAGCAGATATGGTACCTCCATGCACTGCAATCATTAGACTTGAACTTGTGCTCAGCGTACCGCTACATGCAGCGATATTCCACATCTGCCCCCCTAGACAAGTGGCATGAACGCTAATCGAATAGAATAGAATAGACTTCACAATGTATGGAAATGTCAATTGTCGCTATGTAGATCAACAACAAGTTGCTATGTAGATCACGTGACTTATGTCATTTCCATACATGAAGCGTAGCGATTTGAAGGGACGCTTGTAGACGTCAGCCACTTGTCTAGCCCTTCTGTTATCGCACTCTCAATTCGACAATCAACATACAGGCATTTTGACGCGTATTATTCACTAGAAGATGAGCGGTATTGGGAATACTGACATGTTTCCAAAATTATTTACCGCGAACGACAATCGTATTGTACCCATGGACTCGATTTAGTAGAACATACAATTTTAGAGTCACATGTCTCCGTCTTTCTTGCTAATGTCTTTGTTTTAGAGGGGGAGCCCATAATGCTAACTGTGGATTTACTCCAGCGTCACGGAAACCTATTAGATTTGGTAGATTAGATGATAGGAAGAATAAATGGTTCTAGATGTTTCCACTTTCAGCGGTGGGGGAAGCGACTACATATAACTTTCAAAATTGTAAAAAAACACAATGACATGGAAATACTCAAGCGTGACAGATATTGATATTATTCATGCTGCAACATGATAAATTGAAAAAAAAATAAACTCGAGCGCGTCAGATTTTCAGAGGGGGTGGTTAGTGAAACTTACAGATGCTCCAATTTCTAAGACTGACGATCAAATTAGCAAAATTGACACTTTTGACACTTCTTTAATGAATCCCCCTTATTTTAATCTGACGCGCTTGAGTAAATCCAGAAAACCCTTCTACGGCTCCCCATCTATTTAAACACCTTTGCGGGAACAACATGGCAAGCTGTCTTCGTTCTGTAGACTTAACTAGGTATTTCGATTCACAGTGAAAGTGGGTTATTATTTGGGTGGTGCTCCGTCAACTGTGGTGCCTCATTAAAACAACTAGGAAAAAAACACTTATGTCCGCTAACTAGCGGCAAAAGCTGACCATGTTTGTCGCTTCGCTTCCGCTTCAAATGACGGCGAAGGTTCGATTTCCGGCCCGGCCTTCAAAGAGTAACGATTGAGTTTCTTGCCGGCTCTTCCACAAAGCAATGGTAAAACTAAAATCTTTATGTCGACTATTTATAAGTGCTTCATTTAGCCTTTATGAATAAAAATATTTTGATTTCGACTTTGAGTTTTTAAATATAAATCAAAGCAATCTGAAAATAGCACAAATTTTACATCGTTACAAGTGGTTTATAGTCGCAAAGGCATTATTATTATTAATTACTACTTACTTAGAGCAAAGCTGTAGCCAATTGACTACAGCTCATATATGAGCTGGCTCGACCGGGGTAATACCACCCTCTCACAAAAGATCGGCGTAAAGTAGCTATTACAGCTGCGTTTCGTACGATGCGTGAGAGAGCTGGAAGCCCAACGCCCTTCCCATTTTACTTCGGGTGGGCAACGTGCGAGCAATGTCTTTAGTATTCCAAGCATCTATAGGCGACGGTAACTGCTTAACATATTTCTTCCTCTTTTACATGTTGGCAAAGAAAAAAAAATGTCGCAAAGAAACAACAAGTGGATAACTTATACTGCCGTTAGAGTGTATCTAGACTCTAGATTCTACAGCATCCATTCCTAAAGTGGGCGATAACGCCCCCTTGTGGGTGCTGCAGGCCTAAAGGGGGGCGGTAAGAGACCCAGAAAAATAATGGGGGCGTTGAGTAGACTCTACAAAACGCCCCCATTTTTTTCTACACAACGCCCCCATTTTTTTTCTGGGTCTCTTATCGCCCCCCTTTAGGCGTGCAGCACCCACAAGGGGGCGTTATCGCCCACCTTGGGAATGGATGCTCTAGAGTCGGTCGAAGTAACATTATTCGCGTTTTGTAACCAACTAAATAATAAAAAATAACAAACAAGTAATGTCAAATCAGTTGTGGTTTGAAAGTACGATACTTGATACTTAACAGCAACTCATTATGACCGTTATGTCAAGTTAATGTTCAAAAGAAAGGATATTTGTTACGAAAGAGACCACACATTATGACATGTTTGAACTAATAACAGGTTAAGCCATACTTCAGTGATAATCCACTGTAGGCCTTGGTTTGTGGCCTTGCATTGGGCACGTTTCCTTGCGACATAACTACATGACAGCTTACAGTACAGTTGAAAATGGTTTTCAAAACAGGAAGCATTTTCAATGGTTATCTTAATAGGTATATGAGAATCAAAGTCCTGACCATGGACCAGTTACTAAGGGGACTGGCCCTAAGCAAGTCGGCCGAGTGGTCGGCCTAGTACTAACATCGACATAAAACGAAGCGAGTAGTTCAACTATTTACCGGTAAATAGTAAAATAAAAATGAAAAAACAATGACCACGTTTTTTTCATACAAATAGCTAATAAGGGCATCTCTTTCTTTATTCTTTACTCTGTGGGTGTAATGCACCAAGAAGCTTAAACGTAGGTAACGTAACACCAACATAATAAAACAAAACATACTTAGATAAAAAATATGCAGAATCTGGTGAGAATTGGTGTGAAAGATCTTCCGCGTTACAACACCACGCACCTGTACCCTAAACCTCGTTGAAACCTGTTCCACCTCGTCGGACATGGCCGAAGACAATGATAGTTATGTAAGCCGGCTCATCGCTTGACGTAACATACATATGAACACAAGTGATCAGTGGCAAGGCAGGCACTGGCTGCGTCTATTTCAGACGCATGCCGCGTCGTGAGGCTGCGTGCGTGGCATGTGCGGTAGCTTCAGTCACATGCTCGGGTGAGCCAAAGGGTGAGCCAACCTACACTTTAGACAGATAAGGGTATAGCCGAGCAATCAGTTGCAAATGTCAGCGGTCGGGGAGGCAGGGCGAGCATTTGGCTCGTGCGCGCCCTGTGATACTAAGCGAGAAAGATGCCTCGCGCAGCATACGAGATTTTTGGATACGGCTAATAACTTTTTTTGAGATTTACCAATTCCTTTTATACCGGTTTACAGGTTTAAACGTAATAAGGTGTAACTGGCTAGTATTAGTAACTAGCAACGATGTAGGTACATATATCCGTATAAAAACCGACTTCAAAAAAACCTGGAGCTCTAAAAAGCCTGAAATAATATTTCTATTACCACCACTGCCTACCCAGGCGTGATGATGTGTTATCGAGTATTTGGGGTCGGTGCCAATCTATCGTCTTACTTTTATAGTAGGTAGACTCGGCATACCAAGATTGGCACCGACTCCAAATACTCGATAACACATCATCACGCCTGGGTAGGCAGTGGTGGTAATAGAAATATTATTTCAGGCTTTTTAGAGCTCCAGGTTTTTTTGAAGTCGGTTTTTATTTTTTTATAAAAATAATTTTATTTCATGATTTTTAGTGGCGCCATGCAAACTTTATCACCCCAAATTACCCCTTTGGGGGGTGACTTTTCCAAGATTCCAAAACAAAAGTTTCTTAATTTATTATATGGAGTATACATACTAAGTTTCAAGTCAATCGGACACAAATATATTTTTCTACCTTACTTCTACCCCTAGTTTCCCCCTTTGGGGGTAGATTTCCGAAATGATTTTTTTACGGGACCAAAACGACTTAGTCACCTACCAAATAACACTTTAAAAAGAAAAATTGGTTCATAAACGTTAGAGATAAACGGTAACTCTCCATACAAACTTCAACACCTCGTTTTACCCCTTCGGGGGTGGATTTTTCTAAAATCCTGAAACATGAGTTTCATTATTTGTTATGCAAAATATACATATTAAGTTTCAAGTCAATCGGACAAAAAATATTTTTTTAGACGACCTTCACCCCCCAAAATTACCCCCTTAGGGGTTGATTCTAGGAATTTTTTTTTATGGGACCAACTTGGAGCAACGATCTACCGAACTGCAAAAGAATTTTTCAAATCGGTTCATAAATGCCGGAGAAATCGGTGAACATACATAAAAAAAAAAAAAAAAAAAAAAACTTACATACAGCCGAACATAGAACCTCCTCCTTTTTTGAAGTCGGTTAAAAATAAGATTCGTTGTCAAATATATGTATAATAGCCAATTATTACCTATAGATCGCGTTTTTTGAATACAACTCTATTTTAGACGCTTCATATTAGAGGCTAGTTATTGACAGTGCCAGTTATATTTGGTTTTACCGACTACTTGGACTGAGAATTAAAAAGACATGGTAATATCAGGAAAACGTATCATACAAATTTTAAATTCATCGATTGCATTGAAGACGAAATGGTACGATAAATGCAGAGATATTTTAATTTTCATTAATTAAATGACATCATAACTCGTCCAATCATTAGTAGGTAACTTATAATAGTGTGTGTGATTAGCTAGGTGCCCGATAATTACATCAGTCCACTGCAATTTCTGTTCTAGACGATATGATTGCTTGAGACCAAATTTCTCCTACGCGTGCACGATTGCAATATTTATGACAATCAAGGAAGCGGTGGAAACATAGACGTACCTATCAATGCGCGCTCGACCAAAATATATCTATGGATGGAAATAAATGAGGAATGACAAGAAATCATAAAATATTTAATTTAAGTTATTTGTGTGGTAGGTAGTAATTGATCGCTCGTCGGTCGCGAGATCAATGTCACAAAGGTATTTCGGTCTAGATTCTTCGCTAGATCTAAGAGCACACTCTGGAAAAACTTGACTGACAGTTCTGAAAAAAAAAAGTATATGGTTCTGACAACGTGCTCTCTCTCTGACTTCACGTTAATTTGATGTGAAGTGACTGATAATGTCAGCCCGTCCAATCACACGATATGTGAGCAGAATTTTTTGCCATCGTTTTGATCACAGAGTAAAGACTAAAGAAAGAGGTGGCCTTATTAGATATATGTATGAAAAAAAACGTGGTCATTGTTTTTTCATTTTAATTATTCTATCTACCGGTAAATAGTTGAACTACTCGCTTCGTTTTATGTCGATGTTAGTACCAGGCCGACCACTCGGCCGAGTTGCTTAGGGCCAGTCCCCTTAGTAATTGGTCCATGGTTCTGATGTCTTTGAACCACTACTACTAAACTTATTTGATTTGGTGGAAACGGGTACAGTTAGTTTAGTTGACTTTAGTGTTGCACCAATAGAATCAGAACCAGCCAATCTTTGACTTGGAACCTAAAAGACGCTAACGTCGAAGAAAATATGAGAATGGTGGTAATTTAGTGATCACTTCAAGCATCGTCGTAGTAGATAAGTATAGGCACTTACCTACTACTAACATGGTAGTTAAGTTAAAACATTGATAAGGCGTAAACAGAACGTGTCTTATTTCAATACGGCGGGTTCGATTCCGACGAATAGTTGCAAAACTATGTTACTGTATCGTTATTTCAATACCGTTAACTTAGTTACTAAACTGTTCTCAGTATGTAATGAAATTTAATAAGGTAGGTAGTTACATAATAACCATATCATCCATTGGCGATATTTTACGAGTAAGTATCTAGGTTTCGTAATGAGCGATTGAAATCTCATTTTGAAATGGAGTGCATTGAAAAATAGCACTTACTTTTTTTAACCCATAATATCCAACTGCGGAGTGCATTGAAAAATAGCACTTACTTTTTATAACCCATAATATCCAACTGCTGGCCAAGGGGACAGGGGGGTTACTCCGAAATACGTCGCTGACGGATCGTCCGAAGTACGGATTCGATTTACGATCAAAACAATGTCAAATCGTAGAGAAAAACGAAAGAAGAAATGTCAAATCACGACAATCCGTCAGCCGAAACGTTAGGTTCGTATTTCGGAGTAGGCCAGCAGGGCCCCGAGTTGAACATTTGTCCATTGCAAAGCAAAATTTGTTAAGGGACCCAAGGCCCATGGATCATGAGCCCAAGGATCATATCCCTCATATTCTTTCATTCATCGTGGTCTTGAGCTCTATAATATAGGGACCTATTGAGGAACCAATGAAATAATATTTTTGGCCCGTATACGGTATAAGTATTTGTAACCTACGCTAGGTTTTCAAATATTCATGGAGCCTGGGCCTGTGCTTGGGCGAAAATATGGGATCAGTAAGTATGGCAAGGTCAGGCTCGTGTCATTGGTAATTTCTAACCATGTCACAATTTGTAAATTTGTTGGAACACATTCAAAAATGCAGTGCACGAAATAATTCGGTTTCTTTGAATTCCAATTCACGTTTGATGATAAGAAAAACAATGGATTGCGTAAATTGGGGCGTAATGAATTTTCAATAATTTCGTAATAATGACATTTTCGATACGTCATTTTTATCGGCGAATGCCAACACGACTTGAAAAGCGTATTTTGAAATAATAGTTCTGAAAGAAAATATGTACTTAAATGATCATCTAATATTTATTTTAACTGTGGAACGTCCTACGATACTTTACTAAGTAAGTACTTACATACCTATCATAGGTGGTGAATGAACACGTACCTATCAAAGTGATTACTATTATTACGTAAATATTGAATAAATTCAATAATAGAATAGAATAGAAATAATATGATGATGATGATTCCAATCCAACCGACTCCTATCCTGACGAAGGTGTGCTCTCGTGTGGCTGACGTATCCGAACTTCTTATTGAAGATCCGCCCGAACGAGGGGCACATGAGCGAGCACACCGCTTATATAATTATAACTTATAACCGCTGGTGGTCTGGCTTTCAGCTCATCTCTTTAAGTATCAAGCTCGATAAGCCGATTCTTCTCAAATTCTTGAACCTTGGTCTTAACCAAGGCTTTCCACTCTGGCCGTTGTGCTGCCAACTTCTCCCATAGATATAATATAAGGATGTAGAGGACTCTGCCAAAAATGCACATCCTGACTGAAAAACCTTAGAGACTGGTTCGAGCGGACCAGATATCCAATTACCAGAAGAACTATAAGTAGGTTCATGCGGCGTTTTGTTAAAATGCCAGAAGTATTATGACATAGGTTAAACCTGCCAACTTGGCCACCCTAGTGTACCGTCAGCAAGCGACATAGTGATGTAACAAACACTGTATTGCGCTTACTACTCGATATAATTGTGCAACCCGATTGAAAAGTGAAATTTGATGACAGCCCCTTTGTTATTACGATATCATTATTTTATTATATTGTCTATCATAATAATAAATAATAATGGTGCGTCCAGATGCCTCGCATGCCTCGCCCGAGCACTTATTTTATGACATTATGTCTATGCGTTCCGACGTCAAATCTGAGAGCTCGGGCGCGGCATGCGCCTGAAGTAGATAATATCCTGGGGACATTTTTTACACACGGCTACCTGATCCCAAACTAAGCAGAGCTTGTACTATGGAAACCAGATAACTGATATTACTACATATACCTTCTACTTTTTTATTTGTAAATACATACTTAATATACATAATTATACACCCAGACACCGGACATACTGACATGCTCATGCACACAAATGCATGTCCCGGGTAGGAATCGAACCTACGACCTGCAGCATAAAAGGCGCCTCCGCGCCAACTACGCTAACGGGCCCGTCAAAGATGTAGCTTTTGTTCCATTCCTGAGCACGGGCCTGCCCTCTCAACGCAAAGGCGATTCAAGATCCAGTACGTTTTGGTGAATTTCACACCTCTTTTGAAAGACGTGCAGGTTTATTCACTTTGTTTTGCTTCAACAATTCGATGTTTCTGTTGTTGGATTAACCAAAAATATAAAACTGCAAACATTAGATAAGATAATTAGTGACTTATTTGCATTGATTGTAGATATTTACAAGTAGGTGTAGACAAATCTAAATATATAAGAATCAAAGTCCTGATTGACTGACTGACTGACTGACTGACTGACTGACTGACTGACTGACTGACTGACTGACTGACTGACTGACTGACAGACAACGCACAGCCTAAACCGCTGATCGTAGAGACTTGAAATTTGGAGGGTGGGTTTGTCTTGATGTGTAGAGGTGTACTAAGAAAGGGTTTTTTGAAATTCAACCCCTAAGGGGGTAAAATAAGGGATGAAAGTTTGTATGGAAGTTCGTCATTTTTGAAGTTAGAATTATGAAAATTGCTGATTAGGTGTCTTTTGAAAAATAAAAAAATATGGGTTTCAGGGTTTTTGAAAATTCGACCCCTAAGGGGGTAAAATAGGGGATAAAAGTTTGTATGGAAGTCCCGTCATTTTTGAAGTTAGAATTACTTAAATTGGTGATTAGGTGTCTTTTAAAAAAAAAAAAAGAGTAATTTCAGGGTTTTTGAAAATTCAACCCCTAAGGGGGTAAAATAGGGGAATGAAAGTTTGTGTTTAGATTTCTTTCGTGTTTTTGGAAATTCAACCCCTAAGGGGTGAAATGTGGAGCGAAAGTTTGTATAGGGGTGGTCGAGTTTTGTTATTTTGACGGGAAAGGGGAAAACGGGGTCAAGGGATGTTTTAATAAGTCATCCATATCTCGATATTGGTGATGATTGCTTATTTGAATTGATCAGACTGGGGTTTCCGTATTTTTAATCATTTTGACGAGAAAGGGGAGAGCGGGGTCAGCGCATGATTAGTCATCCATATCTCAAAATTGGTTATGATTGTTCATTTTAAATAATCAGACTGGGGTTTCAGCGTTTTTAATATTTTGAAGGAAAAGGGGAGAGCGGGGTCAGCGAATGTTTAGTCATCCATATCTCGAGATTGGTTATGATTGTTCATTTTAAATAATCAGACTGGGGTTTCAGCGTTTTTAATATTTTGAAGGAAAAGGGGAGAGCGGGGTCAGCGAATTTTTAGTCATCCATATCTCGAAATTGGTTATGATTGTTCATTTTAAATAATCAGACTGGGGTTTCAGCGTCTTTAATATTTTGAAGGAAAAGGGGAGAGCGGGGTCAGCGAATGTTTAGTCATCCATATCTCGAAATTGGTTATGATTGTTCATTTTAAATAATCAGACTGGGGTTTCAGCGTTTTTAATATTTTGAAGGAAAAGGGGAGAGCGGGGTCAGCGAATGTTTAGTCATCCATATCTCAAAATTGGTTATGATTGTTCATTTTAAATAATCAGACTGGGGTTTCAGCGTTTTTAATATTTTGAAGGAAAAGGGGAGAGCGGGGTCAGCGAATGTTTAGTCATCCATATCTCGAGATTGGTTATGATTGTTCATTTTAAATAATCAGACTGGGGTTTTAGCGTTTTTAATATTTTGAAGGAAAAGGGGAGAGCGGGGTCAGCGAATGTTTAGTCATCCATATCTCGAAATTGGTTATGATTGTTCATTTTAAATAATCAGACTGGGATTTCAGCGTTTTTAATATTTTGAAGGAAAAGGGGAGAGCGGGGTCAGCGAATGTTTAGTCATCCATATCTCAAAATTGGTTATGATTGTTCATTTTAAATAATCAGACTGGGGTTTCAGCGTTTTTAATATTTTGAAGGAAAAGGGGAGAGCGGGGTCAGCGAATGTTTAGTCATCCATATCTCGAGATTGGTTATGATTGTTCATTTTAAATAATCAGACTGGGGTTTCAGCGTTTTTAATATTTTGAAGGAAAAGGGGAGAGCGGGGTCAGCGAATGTTTAGTCATCCATATCTCGAAATTGGTTATGATTGTTCATTTTAAATAATCAGACTGGGGTTTCAGCCTTTTTAATATTTTGAAGGAAAAGGGGAGAGCGGGGTCAGCGAATGTTTAGTCATCCATATCTCGAAATTGGTTATGATTGTTCATTTTAAATAATCAGACTGGGGTTTCAGTGTTTTTAATATTTTGAAGGAAAAGGGGAGAGCGGGGTCAGCGAATGTTTAGTCATCCATATCTCGAGATTGGTTATGATTATTCATTTTAAATAATTGGGGTATAAGCTGAGCTGAATATGGTAGGTACTACTTCAGTTTGATCCCATAAAAAATCATTTCGTAAATCAACACCCAAAAGGGGGAAACTAAAGGTAGAAAAGTACGGCAGAAAAATATGTTTGTACCCGATTGACTTGAAACTTAGTATGCATAGGGTAGGTGAGGGAGGAAGGGGAAGACGTAAGGTAGGGGGATGTGGAAGGGGGAGGGGAAAGGGAAATGGAGGGGGAGGGAGCAGAAGGAAGAGAGGGGGGGAAAAGGGGTGGAGAAGGGGAGGGGGATTAGGGATTTTGGCTCTATATAACTACCTACCAAAACACGCATTCACCGAATTAGGTACCGTGATAAAGTTTGTATGGCTCCAATAAAAATCATGAAATAAAATTATTTTTATAAAAAAGCAAATACTGACTTAAAAAACCCTGGCGCACTAAAAAGTACTAAAAAGTCTTAAGTCACTTGCCCGGTTTTTTTTTTTATTTTGAAGTCTACGCGGACGAAGTCGCGGGCAAAAGCTAGTATAAAATAATCCTTGTACCATACCATTTGGCATGCAAACATTAGACAAAACAAATTATAGTCACTTAAAAACTTTGGTTCAGAGTAATAACACGTCTTTCCAATAATAAAGAAATACTTGATACTTGACGGTGAGGGAAAACATCGTGAGGAAACCTACCTATCCCTCGGGATTAGGTAATAGTCAGTTCCTGTATACACGGCGACAAGGTTCACCACCTGTCACGTTGGGTTCTGACTATCAGGTGAAACGTGGGCTTTGAGTTGGTTAATACCTCCACAATGTGGTGGTGTATGGCCACTCAAGCCTCTGACTACCCCCGAATGGGGATAAAAGTCGTGACGTTACACAAAGAAATACTTAAGCTTTTTTTAAGATTGTCATAGGTTGCTCTTTTTCTCAATATTGCAGTTTTATTGTATTCAATAATAGTTAAAGTTGACGTGAACCTATAGCTAGGTTTACCGCGGTAACCTTGATGATTAAAGTACCTACTTACTTCAATACTCAAGGTAAGTATAGTGTACTTACACTGTACCTAAATAAACAGTTTCAACAATACCACGTCAATTGTTGCGTCCAGATACCTTGCATGCCTCGCCCGACCACTCATGTTATGACATTATGTCTATGTGTTCCGAATTCAAAATTGAGTGCTCGGGCGCGGCTTACGCCTGATGTAGACTCACCCATTTAGACACGTAACTTATTTACTCATCTGTCCAAATATATCCTATTTGCAAAGTGACGTTATCATCCATACAATGAACAAAATTAATACTCAATACGTTATGTACACAGTAATTTACATGTTAATTGTTGCATTGTCTTGTTTTACATTTTAACAAAAAATAACTTACGTAGTTATTGTCATTGTATTTATAAGTCCTGTTACCGTTTAATATAGCTTCTGTTTCTTGTAATGTCGTCTTCTACCGGCAGTTGGTAATCATTAAAGCTGTTTCCACTTCGGACACTCACGTAAGTTTGTCAACCACGATTCTTCTGCGACTTTGCTTTCTTCTGCCTTCTATATTCCTAGTAATAATAATAGTAATAGTAAGTAATAGTAATAGTCAGTTCCTGTATACACGGCGACACGGTTCACCACCTGTCACGTTGGGTTCTGACTATCTAGTGAAACGTGGGCTTTGAGTTGGTTAATACCTCCACAATGTGGTGGTGTATGGCCACTCAAGCCTCTGACTACCCCCGAACGGGGATAAAAGTCGTGACGTTACATTACATTACATTCTATATTCCTTGAAGCTCTTATTTAGTACTTATCATCAATATCTATTTGCAGTTTATTTTGTTTTCTTCATTAGCAACATATGAATTAAATCTAGATCTAAATAACTTAGCTGGTGCATTCCATTGCACTCTCGCGTTTGCGAACGACGCGTGCGCAGCGCCGGAAGCTGGCGCATTCTATGTGAGGCAAGTGTCACTTGATTTATGGCCAAGATCTAATCACGGAGGTAAATAATAAAATTAAATACAAATTAATTGTCTATTGTCAGAATTGTGAAGCGTCCTTCGTATGATAAAAGTTATGAAGAAATGAAAAATCCAGCAAAAAACGGCAGAACCTATGAAAAATGTTTATTGAAAAAGTTAATTATAGTTGAATGCACAGGATGGGTACCAGATAACAGACGTTACCGTCTTGGTCGAAACAGGAAAAGATGGTGTGATGACCTCGACTGCTATCTGGAGGGATGGATGGAAGAAGCGTCAAAGTAGAATGGGGGAGAACATTGCCAAGCAATGCGATAGTGTAGATTAAAAAAATAAAATGAAATCCGACTTCGCTACTTTGTGCATTTATCGACACCGACTCAATATTACTTTGCATTTGAGAGTCAATCTAAATATATTTATTACGTTGCACAGGTACTTACTGATTTCCAATCTAAATGCTACATCTCCATGCATTCGCAATATATCTATGAACATAATGTCACATACAGCACTTCGACTCGGCTACGAACATAAGTTTTAGCGTAAATGACTTATAAAGAACCACGTTACCGCGCTTTTTTGCGTAATTTACGCATAAATTGCTTGCGCAACGTGTGAACAGCGTAGAATCATGTTCTTTTTTCGGATTCCCCGGGAGCAGAATTGTGAATATTTATTGATGATTTAAATCTGAAACGTAGTTTTATCTTATATAACTTAGGCTTCTTATTAGGGCATATAAAATTATACGACTAGTTCAACAAAACCTTGATTGTAATCCGGTCCGTCCGTCCGGTCATCCGGTCGGAATACGTTTACTCTCACGAATTAATTTTATTCTGAACAAAAAATAAACTAGCCGAGTACCATATCAAGCTACTTAAAATGGAGGGTTCCGTAGCCATTTCATTTGAATGCGTTGACTTACAAGCTTGAATTTTCTACACCACCAAGGGACAATTGTACCTATTTGACACTTGATATTAATTTTCAACGTGATAGCTGATGTGAAAAAGGGTCTTGACAATGGGCATACAGACAGACGGATAGCAATGTGATTCTATAAGGTTTCCGTTTGTCCTTTTGAGGTACAGAACCCTCATTTTTTTACAAAAATAATACATTTATTATCCTATACTTATAGCATTGACTATTCCGCTAGCGTTTCCTTTGATTCATGACTTTATACAGGCGCAACAGAGGCCTGTTGCGTCTATCTTCAAGAGAATTGCTGTTTATAGTGTTCAGTAAACCTCTAGTTAGTTTTATAGGCGGAATAAAGGATGTGCCTTTGAAGTCCTACGCAGGACCAGCGACTTCCTCAATGGTTGTAAACTTAACTACCATCGTGCTAACTGGGTAACGAGATTGCTTTGAGATGGTAGCAATTGTTTCTAAGAAGCCTTGCGATCAACGAGTTTTTTTATATGAGACTAGGCCCGCCACACACCCCCACCACTGTTACTCCTGTAAGCCAGGATCGACAATGGTGTCCAACGATGACGCCAAGGTTTGACCCCGGCGAGTCTTGACGAAAGCTAAGTTGTCTTGGAACCCGCAAGAATTTAATCAAAAGAGAAGATAGGAGTTGGAAGAAGATGAACTGGTGTTGAGGGTCTCTAAGTCGCTCGAAGGCCTTTGACTTAACAACTGCTATCGAGTGACAACAACCGGGACCGACTTTTTAAGTGTCCTCCGAAGCACGGCTATGCTCATCGAATTGAATTTGAATCATTGTCAATTGTTATAATTAAGCCGCTTCTAACGATACTTCATTTGTCAAATTACGACAAGTAGTTTGGAAGTTAGGCGTGAAACAGATGCACATACATACATACATACCGGTCAAAATCATAACGCCTCCGTAGTCGGGTAAAAATGAAAGCTTGGCGATCTTTTAAATGCTAGAAAATCGCAATGCAAAAAGCCTACATCCTATATCCAGTCTATTTTTACTGTAAACGTCAAGTAGGAATGCGCAAACCTCACATTTACATTTCCCATGCCTAATTTGGGTCCAAACGCTCCGTCGAAGTAATGTGTAATTTAGATTAGTACATTCTTTCCTAATGTAGACGGATGCTAGCTGTTTAGCTAAGGGTTTGACACTGTTAATAAAAGTTGGTCTTGTGCAGCCACTTGTTGCTTATGTCAACACCTTCAACGTGTCATCTAAGTTTATCTGAAACATTTAGGGCTTATGTATGTGTAAGGAAGATTCTGCTGTTAAAATCTAACTATTGTTTTTCTTCATTACAGGTATGACTCCATTCATCTCATCACTGGCTCTAGATCTGCGGGGCTAATATGGACGCTATGCAATTGCTGCAATTCATCTTTGTGACGGTATTAGCCCCACTGTTCTAAGGTTAGTTCTTCATTCAAGTTGGTGAAGAGATACCATAGCTTAGTAAGTAATATTGTTACCCTGAAATTTATAGAAAGTTATGGTGGACTTAAGCTGGCATTTCATACCATTTTTGTTCCTAGAAAGGCTTTGTAATACCTTTGTAAAGTCGATTAAAATCTCTATAAATTTGGCGGGTAACCTCTCTTAGTTTTACGGTCACTTCTTACCGGTTTGAAGAATCTTAACAGAGAGAAGTTACTATATAGCCTTTGTTTGAGCTGCTTTAAAATATCGATAGCATGTATAATTTCAGTAGAATGACAATGAAACAAACATTCGACAGATGTTGAGTTACTCTCGTTAAACCTTTATCATAGTCCACGTAAATACAGTCAGTTATCGTGTCCCGAATAATTATATCTATAATTTATTCTTCCTCTTCCACCCACTGCTCGGTGTAGGCCTCTCCTCTTTCACACCATTCGTTCCGGTCCTGTGCTAGTCTTGTCCAGCAAGTACCGGCCACCTTTCTTATATCATCGGACCATCTGGCTGATATACCTATAATATGGATTATGATTATTAATGATGATAATGATGATGATGGTCACCGACGTCGTGGCAGACCGCGGCGAAGATGGTGCGACAATTTGAACACCTTTGCGGGTAAAACGTGGCCATTACCAAACCCTGGATAGGGTCCTGTGGAGACAGAGAGGGGAGGCCTTTTCCCAGCAGTGGGACATTTAATAGTCTATAAAAAAAGTATTTCGGGCTTACATCGGACAACTGTATGATCTGCTAGACTGTGCCTCTATCTACAAAAGCCCTTTTAGATTATCCACTATCTATTACGATCCTAGATTAATATTTCCCCCTTTCAAAGGTCTGTGTATAATCGAAGCGGCGTGTTTACACCGGCTGACCGCATTCCTGCCTCGTGTCCGTGCGCCCGCGCTCCGAATTGAATGCAGTCCTACTGCGCATGTCTGTGCGCAATCCGATGCATTAGGAAACGGAAAGGTGCGCTTTAGTAGATGGCACCTTCGAGAAAAGGATTTATAAGGGGTTTTAGTTGTAGTATAGTTATTCAACTCATCAACTGAACAAGATGATAAAACATATTAGTGTTTTTTGGTGTTTCTAGGTGCATCTTCGTAACATATCGGATCTGTCCTTTTTTCGTCTTAACAATAGTTTTACAATATTTATCATAATCATTGATCTATTATTTTAGTAGATATGGTAGCTCTTAACATAAACTTGTGCTCAGCACACAACTACATGCAGCGAAATTCACACATCTTTTATCGCACTCGCAATTCGACAATCAATTTTCAACCGCATTTTGATGCGTGTTATTCATCAGAAGATGAGCCGTATTGGCAATAACGACATGTTCTCAACATTATTTTCTGCAAATGACTGAGTCGTACGGTGTGGACCATGGACTCCGTTTAGTATGACATACTATTTTGGACACTCATAATGTCTCCCTCTTCCTTGATAATGTCTTACCGTCAAATTTATGGAGATTTTTACAACGGCTAGTTACAACGGCTTTACAAAGCATTTCTAGGATTGAAAGTGATTTGTAATGCCAGTGTAAGTCCATCATAAATTTCTATTTTGGGGGTTAGATTATAATCGATTTACAATGGCACTACAAAGTACTTCTGTTCTGTTTTCTTTTTTTTACTAGGTATAAGGCCTAGGCCGCACCGCGGTTATATCCGCGCTGTTGACACCGCGTTAAATCTGTGTCCTATGGAATCATATGAACCTATCCGCACTTGCGGTTCATATGATTCCATAGGACGCGGTTTTAACAGCGCGGATATAACCGCTGTGCGGCCTAGGCCTAAAACCTCTTTTGCGTGGTGTATTATTTTTACACAAACGGTATGTACCTGCGTTCCTAATTTAAGGCCATTTCTCGAACCACAACACTTTCAGACACTAAACAACAACTTTCAGCCACTTTTTGCGGCGAGATTACGTTAGTTTTTTTGCATTCGTTCTAAATACCGCGAATTTCGCGTGTACAGTTTTTATGCGGCTAAGCCGTGCTCTCGTAACGAAATAAATAAAACTTTTTCTGTTTAGACGTATCAATTAGTCGGCGGAATTTCACAATTTCACGTTTACTTATTGAATTTAAACGGTGATAAAGTGTATTAGCATTAGTAAGAGTATTATTGTGTAGCATATCTCTTCCCAGCAGCTAGCACACGCGTCAAGACAAGACTTTAGTCACGCATTTTGTCGCAGCGATTCGCTCTCTCTCTTTCTTAATGCATAGGAGAGAATGAGACCAAAATCGATTTATCTCGCGTCTTGTCTTATCACGGCCGGCTGTGCAACTAGTGCAGGGGCCCTACCACCACCTCTTGTAGCAGTTTTGTTTTAACGTTTCAGCGGCCATTTGTGCAATGACGTTTCTTATTGTTATGACAATAAGGTACGTCATTGCACAAAAAGTCGCTGAAACGTTAAAACGTTCCTATAATTGAATCGCGATAAGAGGTCATGGTAAGCCCCCAGGTAGTATTTTTTCACTCGAGAGCGAAATATCTGACTTTCATTTTTTCATAGGTTGAGTTAGAATATTTTTGGTAACAACATTTTACATTTTTCATCATTCATCATTTTATCATCATTAAGTTTGTATATTATAAAGAGCCTTGTTATATGTTAATGTTGTTATTTATTATTGTTATTAATGTTAATAATATAGGTAGGTACTAAATAAAATGATTGAATAACAAAATACCTGGTCAAAAAGATTTATTTGACTCTACCTACAACCTTAGTCTCTACAAAGACAAATTATTAGTTGAACGTAGGCCTGCTTAACATTAATGTTACATTCATACATAAATAATAAACACAGCAACTAGGCGCGCAGGCGCAGCAGGCCTGTTTCCGATGTAGAGACGTATTGTGCCCCGTTCTCACACGGAGAAAGCAAGTGAGATGCATTCGAGGAAAATATAAAACGATGGGATGCGTTCATAACGCTACCTTTATTTTATGAATATGAAAATTATATTTTATCAATTACCTACCTGTTTTGTTAGTTTACTTTTACCTTAAATAAGTAAGTCGAAATAATGAATTACTCATTAAAATAATTAAAATTGTTTTATTTTTGTGAACCTCTAAACAAAAGTCTGGATTAAAAATTTTGATTAGGTGTAAAGTACCCACTACCAATTATTTTTATAAACGAAATTAGCATGATATTTCCTTGTACATAATTTTAACAATAGGCTAGAATTATCCACTTTCATTATGTAGTGCTGAATCACCTGATGGACAGTAAAGTAATTGCTTTCCACTCCGCGTCGATTGAGGCGCGGCTCACCCTCACGGTAACACGCAATTGTTAAGTTCATTCACTTGGGTTGATTTTTATTATCATTTACTATCATGATAAGTAAGGATGTACCTATGCAGTTATTTATATTTTAAAATTAAACGAGAGCGGTCCCAGTACACATACTTATCAGCCCCCCTAGCCAAGTGGCTTCGCCCACTAGCGTTTCTACGAGTCGCTACGATTCATGAATGGAAATGACATAAGTCACGTGATCTACTTATCGACTTGTAGGTAATGTCATTTCCATATATTTAAGCGTAGCGATTCGTAGAAACTCTTGTAGATGAAGCCACTTGGCTAGGGGGCTGGGGTGCTAAAAACGCCACAGCAATTCTGCAAAAGCAAATTATTTTTCTGATTTTGTAGGAATTGGAATTCCGCTATATTTTAAATCCATCCGGTATAAAAGTGGATGGAATAAAGCACCTGTGGTATAATTTCATCCCAGCCTCCAGTGTGGTCTAGGCTCTATCCCGCGTCATATGTGGTGATAGAAAACGTCTCGACCAGTTTCCGTTCCGTTTTCCAGAAGCGATAAGGCACGGTGACACTATTTATTTACTGTTTACTATTTATTCACTATTCACTATTTTATTTTTTATTTGGTGGGTCCCTCTCTATAATTGTTTAACTAATTATTTTGTACATATCACCTATTTACCGATTTTCTTTCCTGTTTTCAATGTTATCTTTGTAGGACGGTACCTACGTAGTTGATAGGTACCGTCCTATAAACCGTACCGTACCGTCGAAATAAGTTATTTCCAAAATAAATATCACGAGATTAACACACCAACTGTGTGGTCCCAAGCTAACTAAGGCTAACAAAATTCAAAGTTACAATGGACTTACACTGGAATTACAATCACTTTGGCCCTAGAAAAGCTTTGTAAAACCACTGTTAACTGGCTAAAAATCTCTATAAATTTGGCGGATAGGCTTTTAACTATGGGATGGACTGAGGGCGATCCCAGTGACACCCAGACCAGGGTGACCCAGTAGTATGAATAAATTTCCGAAATTTGCCTAGACCATCCGGTGCAGTAAACCAAGAGAAAAATACTAAACCAAAAGGTGTTTGAGATATAGCGATTAAATCAATTTCCAAAGTTATTAAAGTGCCAAGGGCTTTGATTGCACGCAAAGGGCAGAAGCGTGAACACACCATAACCTATCGCAATATACGAGTATTACGAGGGACATAGGACAGCAAACATCGCCGGCATGTTCCGCCAACAAGCTAGAAAGTGGTTACGTTTGGTTTTTACTTTTTATTTATTTATTTTATTTGGAGAGCGTTCACGGAGAGACGCTAACGAGATGATATTTAACTAATTAGAGACGAGGTTCTAGTTGAAATTGTTTGACAGTGAGAGAAATACTGTACAAGAAACCTACCCACATGGTTACCAAAATAATAATAATAATAATTTAGCCATTTTAACGTCCCACTGCTGGGCACGGGCCTCCCCTCAATGCGAGGGGGATTCAGGCCATAATCCACCACGCTGGACCAAAATACTAAATACTTTTTTACCAAAAAATAAGAAGTATTTAAGTGTGTATTTTTGTAATCAAATACATACCTACGCGAAATTGCAAACATTCCAATTAAGAAATGTCCTTATCTGAACATCTAAATATTTGCCATTCAACAAGTTCATTCACCTTATCATTACTCACACGAAATGAAATACGAGGCTGAACTTCAGTCGTCAGAAATAACGGCTCACTTTACCCAAGCGATAAATATTATAAGTTTTTCTTGAGGAATGTTTTATACTTTCAAAAACTTCTACATCTATGTGAAATACGGATTCATGCTTTTAATTAGGTATTAGGGGCCATCCATTACGTCACACGAATTTCATGATTTTTGACTTCTCCCCCCCATGTCACAGCTGGTCACATTTGCGAGATTCCCCGCCTCCCTATGTGAAGTCCCATATTTTTAAAAACTTACGGAAATTTTCAAAATTTTTCGTTAACAGTGGTTCGAGTGGTTCGAGCGTAGGCTGCTCGGCTCACTGTATCGGGTGGTTGCGAGATGGATTAGGCCAGAGGAAAATTTCCGAAATGACATTTTCGTAATTTGTCTAGTCTGGGTGTCACTAGGATCGTCCCCAGTCCATTGTACAAGCTTTGATTACCTAGTTCGGGACCATACAGTTCGTGTTTAGTCTGGCGATATTTCATTATACATTTATTTATTATTTTTTCATCAGAATATCAGTAATTTTGCGGTGTTTCAGTTCAAGTCTGTCACAATCATAACATTGAACTACAATTTTATGAATAAACTTAAGAATTATTACGTAAATACTTGTTTCTTATACGCGGCCGACTAACCCATAATCGTTAGTTTTATTCAAATCAAATAGGCATAGATAAATAGAAACTAATTTATTACGTAAGATTGCCTTGCCATGACGGCCATAAAAAGTCGTTCTAAAAAGTGCTTTAAGCCCAGAGTTGATTAATTACACAATAAGCACTAAGCAGTTACTTAATTCCCAATAACTAATGGAAACTATACTTAATAGAACTGTTATTTTTTTATCTGTCACTTTTATGTTTTGTGGTTACCGTTTAAAAAAAAGTTTAGGCAACCAATGACCTCGAATGTCATTGACTCTAACAAATTAATTATTTTATTTTATCTTATTCTTAAAATGAGGAACATGCCTATTTTTGCATAATCATATTAAGTACGTCTTAAGATTACTTTTTAAAATAACTTTAACCAGGTAACTTTAACGATTTGAAAAATGAGGGTCCTAACTACTGAGGTATGACGTTGTAACTTAATAATTTTAGAAAACTTTACTAGCAAATACCTTTATAATTGTTTAATATTATTAAAAAAATAATTTACAAATGTTTAAAACAAATAGGTACTAACCGATTTTTTATATAAAAATAAATTAGTAACGAGCAAACACTAAATACTGTTCATTAATTTAACAAAGAATATGCAAAACAAAATAATAAAAAAACAAAGAAAACAACCTATCCATTAGTAGAAATTACCCAACAATCTCCCATCCATATTAGGCGACAGGGTGCCCAGAGCGCTAGCAGCATTGCCGCGTTGGATGGAAATGCTGAAATACTGAGCACAATAGGTTTCTGCGCTCTGGTCACCCAAAGTTTCCACCTGACGTTTTGACTAATATAAAATTAAGTCTTAAACCAATGTGTGTTACCAGTCATGACTAAGGGCTCTATCTCACCGAGACGCCAAGCGCGTCGCCAGCCACCGTCGCCAACGAATTCGTACTGAATTTGACAGATAATAACAATTGTTTGGATACGTGGCCGGCGACGTCGCTGGCTACCGTCGCCAATAATTCGTATTGAATTATGTCAAAATATGACAGGACGCTACTTGGCGACGGTCGCCAAACCCGTCGCCAGGTGTGATACAGCCCTTATGGCACTGAAACGTGGTCACTGACTGTAGGCCTCATAAGAAGGCTCAAGGTCACTCACTATGGAGAGGGCTATGCCCAGAGTTTCTTAACGGGATCGAATCAGAAATGAGGACATACGTAGACAAACCAAGGTCACTGACATAGCCCTACGAATTAGTAGGCTGAAGTTGCTGTGGGCGGGGCACATAGCCCGCTGACCTGATAGCCGATGGGGCTGAAAAGTTCTTGAGTGGCGACCACGTACCGGAAGACGCAGCGTGGGTAGGCCCCCATGAGGTGGACTGACGACCTAGTGAAGGTCGCGGGAAACCGCTGGATGCAAGTGGCACAGGAGCGGTCGTTGTGGAAAACCTTGGGGGAGGCCTATGTCCAACAGTGGAAGTCCTGGCTGAAATGATGATAAAATTAATACTAAATTGAATACTAGGCATTATCCCCATTGTTAATGGTATCTTAGAGAAGGCGGATTAACGACGCGTCCGGTACTACGTAATGATAGTTCGTTGATCTCAGTCTAGATTACATCACCACATCTCTCATTACCTAGGCACTGAATGGACATTTTGCGCGGCCAGTAAAACTATTCGTTTGCATATATATTTATTGGCTGTATTTTACCATAAAATCTGGGTAATATAATGTTTTTTTAATTATATTGATTTATGAACCATGCTTCCCTTTTATATTTTCATTTATTTTTACTCTCCTCCGCCACAGAGTTAAGAATAATACCTATTCATGAAACAAAAATCCCTAAAAGTAAGAATTTTATGCGTAGGTAGTTTTATGAGTATGAATAAGACTAAGGTCTAATAGTTTAATAGCAAGATAGACTTTAATAAAATTGTGTAGTACATAGCACAAACCAAATTATAATTATTTGAAACAATAATCATTATGTCTTTGCTAAAAAAGTAGTCTATGACAACTTTAGCCATCTTGTAAGCTTAACTATGGGTTTAAATGATTATTTTTAAAAATAGAATGTGACGTCAGCAGAACAGATTATGCGTGAAACTAATTTAAAACAAAGTTTGAATGGGGCTATTAAGGTGATACAAATGTTCAACTGGGTGGGTCTAAGTAAATGGTTTGATGAAGCAGCTGGCTTATGTGCAATATAAAGTATACAACATTAAACCTCATATGGTCGGGAATAAAATGGCTTAGCCGATTTACTTTAAATGTTACCAAATTTTGTAGAAATCGATTTCAAAATATGAAATTGTCAACCTTAATCGTAAATGTTCTCCATAGCAACTGAACAGATTTACGTGGAACCTATACCAGAAAAATTGTCAAGACTTGTCTAAGAATCCGTGGATCCAAGATTTAATATTAGTCATTTTATTTAAAAAATAATCAATAATAACCTTAAATATGCTACAAACGTCATGGGTCATCATGACTTGGACTGCAAAATGTTCGTCGCAGATCCGCGATGGCGGCCTCCAAAGCTGGACGTGCGCGCAAATTTTTGCGTGAAATTCGTAAAAAAATTACGTCTTCTTAGCATTTTATGAATTAAATCACGTTTTAAATAGTTTAAATATAATATTGAACATAATTTTTAGGATATTATATGATTACAAATATTTTTAAATTAATATTTATGTCAGTGACGCGTTTTGTTGTCATCATAGATTATGAATAATATAGAATGATGAATAGGTATATGATTAAAAAGCATAATCGTCCTCTAAAAACCGCTTACCTACTTTCTAATCTTATTGTCTTGCCTAACAACAACAACAGGTTGGGCTAACAATCAGAAGGTCCCAGGTTCGATCCCCGGTGGGGCATGCACCAATGGATGAATTTTCATCTATGTGCATAATTTACAGTTCGCTGACGGTGAGGGAAAACATCGTGAGGAAACCTAACTATCCATCGGGATTAGGTAATAGTCAGTTCCTGTATACACGGCGACAAGGTTCACCACCTGTCACGTTGGGTTCTGACTATCTGGTGAAACGTGGGCTTTGAGTTGGTTAATCCCTCCACAATGTGGTGGTGTATGGCCACTCACGCCTCTGACTACCCCCGAATGGGGATAAAAGTCGTGACGTTACATTTCATTTTTTCATATTTTTTGTCTTGCCTATGATATCTTTTTATACCACTGAGTTGCTAGACAAACTTGTTTTTTTTCTGGCGGGAAGTGGCGAAGTGCAACATTGAAAATCTATATTATTATAGGTAGGTACTTGACACTGGCTATATGCGACAAGAAAAGCCAAGACAAAAAAACATGCGTACGGCCCGCCTGATGGTAAGCGTGTTTCAGTTGATGTTATTCATACTACTTAATATTAGTAATACGAAATTATTTTTGTTTGCTTATTTTTAAGTTGGACTAACCACCGTTTGGTGGGGTAGTACCACCCTCTCATAGAAGATCGGCGTAAAGCAGCTATTACAGCTGCGTTTCGTACGATGAGTGAGAGAGCCGTAAGCCCAAACCCCCCCCCCCCCCTTCTCCCCTACCCCTTCCCTTCAGGTCGGCAATGTTTACTATATGTTTAGTTTTATTGAGCATCAGGATTAAGTTGGGAGACCGGAGTTCAATGCTCTACATTACTAAACCATACATCAAATAAACATAACAGCTTCTTAGGGATGGGTCCAAATTTAATAAGTCGCTAAATTTGCAGTGCTAAATTTATTTAGTGTCATCACCTGTTAAATATTTTTTTAGAAATGTAACGTCACCACTTTTATCCCCATTCGGGGGTAGTCAGAGGCTTGAGTGGATATACACCACCCCATTGTAGAGGTATTAACCAACTCAAAGCCCATGTTTATACAGGTGAATTTTTCAAATGTGCGTGGATGGCCAAATCCGAAACTATAAGGAATATCGAAAGGTACTCAAAGAAGTCTCGGGGCCGATTTTGGTGAAAACTAAAACTGCATCATTGGATTTTTGAAAAAAAATACTAAATTCGTAGCCAGGAATCGAACTAGTTGATTTCGAACTAGTTGAAAAAAAAACACTTACTGTATTATTACACCATTCGATAGTGTCGCTGATAAGGAACGAATTCTGGGAAGTAATGACATACGGCAAACTTAAAAAAAACTGTGTTTTTTAATAAGCTGCTGCATACTTTCAAGTTGACTGTAATAAGTCATAGGTACATTACTTTTACCTTGTTCGAAATTATGCTCAATATTTTTATTTATTTACCTTCGCAGCGCAGTCATCTTCACAACATTATGTTCTAATTACAAATATTCAATAATTTTTGAACAATTAATCAGTTTAGGTTAAGATAAATAAAATACTATTTTGTTTAAAATTAGCTCTTTCCTTAAGTTTACCGTAAAAACAATATTCGTAGCCAGGAATCAAACTAGTTGATTTAGAATAAAAAACCAAATACTGTATTATTACACCATTCGATAGTGTCACTGATAAGAAAATCAGCCCTGAGATTCTTTTGAGTACTTTTTGATATCACTCATAGTTTCGGATTTGGCCATCCACGCACACTTGAAAAATACACCTGTATAGTCAGAACCCAACGTGACAGGTGGTGAATCTTGTCGCCGTGTATACAGGAACTGACTATTACCTAATCCCGAGGGATAGGTAGGTTTCCTCACGATGTTTTCTCTCGCCGTCAGCGAACTGTAAATTATGCACATAGATGAAAATTCATCCATTAGTGCATGCCCCAACGGGGATCGAGCCTGGGACCTTTTGATTGTTAGCCCAACCTGTTAACCACAGTCGCTTGCAGTGCAGTTGTTATCCCGAGATTCGAGTCTTCATGATTTTCCCTGTTTTCGGAACAATACACACTTAGGTGTTGTAATTATTATGTATTGTTCCGAAAACTAGCAAAGTGGAAGCTCAAAGAACCCCAGCGAGACAGTGGAGCACATCTTGCTTCATTGCCCTGTATTTGCACGCCAAAGATATGATGCACACACAAACATAATAAAATTTGTACGGAACCCTCAGAGCACGAGTCCTACTTGCACTTGTCCGGTTTTAATTTGTAATGAGTAGCCCAAATACAAATTTCCATGTCTCTAGCTTCAGAAAAATTGGGACGCCTATACAAACTTGCACCCCCTATTTTACACCGTTAGAGGTGAAATGATCAAAAACGCTGAAATTACTATTCTTAGTTAATAAGAAGCCTAAATACAAATTTTATTGTGCCTAGCTTTAGAAAAATTTGAACCCCCATATAAACTTCCACCCCTTATTTTACCCTCTTGGGGGTAGAATTTTCAAAAGCGCTGAAATTACTAATTTGGATTTGTATTAGTAGCCTAAATAGAAATTTTCATGTTTCTAACTTCAGAAATGAGGGAATTCCATACAAACTTCCACCCCTTATTTTACCCCCTTAGGGTAAGAATTTTCCAAAATCCTTCCTTTGCTCTTCTTTTACGCTATGAAAGGTACTTACTGTCCAAATTTCATGTTTGTATCACCAGCGGTTTGAGCTGTGCACGTTTTGACGGACGGACAGATAGACAGACGGACAAAAAGTGATTCTATAAAGGTTCCGTTTTTTCCTTCTGAGGTACGGAACCCAAAAAACTCACAAAACGAGGCGTTTTGTGGAGCCAGTATTTTATTTTTAATTATACCATATATTATTATTATCATGGAGCTGCTCCAGACCCATGGCTCTGGCTTGAAAATCTTGACCTTACATGAAAATTAGTATTTCGGCTACTCAGCCTACAAATACAAATATTCACGTCTCTAGCTTCAGAAAAACTGGGACTATCCATAGATACTTTCTCCCCTTAATTGTTGAATTCTCAAAAATCCTTCCTGTGGTCTTCTTCTACGCTATAAAAAGTTAAAATTTCATGTTTCTAACTCAAGTGGTTTAGGCTGTGCACGTCTTGACAGACGGACAGATAGACTGACGGGCAAAACAGTGATTCTATGAGGGTTGCATGCATGCGTTGCATTGCCACTCCATCCGTCCGTCATCCTCCATCAATCCATCACTCAAATAAGGGGTAACCTTTTCCAAAAATGTGCGCGTACTAGGTCGCAGGCACAGCTAGTAACTAATAAGGATTAGTAATATTTTTATTTCAGTTATTACCCGATGTTGTCAACAATTTTTCTTGTTTTCAGTTATTTAGAATTTTAAGTTGTTTTAATTTTACTTATTTTGTCCTATAATATTAAACATTTAAATTATGTACTAGTCTTTTTTTAAGTAGTACTACCTATTACCCAGTGTTGGGCAAAATTAATATTCAGAACAATTAAAAATTAACAGTTTGTGAGCTTTTATTTACAATATCAACAAAATAACAATAAAAAAGATTACAAAGAAAAAATAACCTACCCACCTACCTATTAATAAAAATGTAGTACTTAAATTGTACTTAAGATTTAGTGAAAATTTTCCTTTACGAAGTTACCCTTATACGACTAAATAAAAGTAGGCAAGATACGAGTTTAGTATATGAGTCACTTCTGTTTTTGATTTATCATGTCGTCTTTTTGATGTATCGTGGCGTATCGAAAATTCTAAATTCAAAAAATTCAACTCGCGGTCCTACGACATTGTTTGAGCAAAAAGCGGTCAACCTGGAGCTGTCAGTTGCAATTGTTCCAGCCTTAAGCGTATGGCGTGCGTAAGCTGATAAGGGTAGGCGCCGACATTCGCCTTGACACCAGACTATTAAGGCATTATACACATATATTTATTGTGGCGATATTATACTTACGGATAAATGGCTTAAGTGGACATGGGTCGCATTCTTGTGGGTTGCTGGAATAATTTGTTCTGTTCACTCAGAAGTCAAATGCGGGGTCTTCACGGTATTCGACAAAGCAGCACTACTAGAAAAAATACTTTCTTTGTTCAAATTTTTTCGCCCAACTTATAAACGGAACAAATGCTCTTCTAATTTAAAATAATTTGTAGTGCATGAGAAGATGTAAGAATGTGGGTGTACAAAAGAGGTGTATCAAAATCGTAGCATGTGGCAATCAGTAGCCTCTGCCTACCCCCTTGGGGTATGCATATGTACATTCATGTATGTATGTATGTATATGTACATTCGCCCTGTGAATTTTATAAAATACGCGATTACAGTCACGAAGATCAAAATAAAAGAATATACTCAACAAAACTTACTATGCTAATCCAAGTGTAAAATGTCTTCAAAAGAAGTAACATAAATAGAACCAAAAATAGACCTAAAAATCCTTTAGTGAGCTCAACTGTCTCGACATTACGTAATGGTGTTATGGCAAGTCAAGGTGACGATTCGCGGCAGTCGTAACGACATATCTTTGTCGATAAAACGTCGTTACACGAAACAGCGCTTTGTATAGGGACTTGCGTACAGTAATCTCGCACTTCATCGAATACTTGCATGTGTTAATGACGCAAGTTGGTGAACAAAACTATTTGTCTCATGCACATCCCAGAAAGGTTCGAGAACGTTTTAAAATCTTCTATTTTTTTAATATGATTACGGTGACAAACAGCGTATGGTCCGCCTGATATTAAGCAGTTACCGTATACCAAAGGCATCGCTCGCACATTGCCGACCTGAAGGGGAGTGGGCAGAGGGAAAGGGGGGTGTTGGGCTTCCGGCTCTCTCACTCATCGTACGAAACGCAGCTGTAATAGTGACTTAACATCAGGCGGGCCGTAAGCTTGTTTGCCACCGTAGTCACATAAAAAAATAATAAGAAAATGTGAAAATTTTATGACTTACTGATACCGTGTCGCTACCTCATTTGTTCGTCGTGTAATATTCGCCACATACCCACCTAAAGGTGGAATACTTGTAACTGGTGTTCGACACGACACGCCACCGTGTGTCAGCGGTGTCGTTACCGATGTCCTGACATTAAGTTCAATGTCAAGCTATTTTCTTGAAGCAATTGTTATGTCTCAGTTATAGCAATTTTTTGGGTTTATCATCCGCTATAAACGTTAAATTGGGACGAACACGTTGGGCTACCAATCAGAAGGTCCCAGGTTCGATCCCCGGTGGGGCATGCACCAATGGATGAATTTTCATCAATGTGCATAATTTACAGTTCGTTTACGGTGAGGGAAAACATCGTGAGGAAACCTACCTATCCCCCGGGATTAGGTAATAGTCAGTTCCTGTATACACGGCGACAAGGTTCACCACCTGTCACGCTGTCACCTGTTGGCTTAATACCTCCACAATGTGGTGGTGTATGGCCACTCAAGCCTCTGACTACCCCCGAATGGGGATAAAAGTCGTGACGTTATATTTATATATTTATATCTAGAATATATTTTCATATAATCGCGAGTATTAGTATAGTAATACTAGTTAAAAGTTATTTTAATGTCGATGTCGGATCCATAGATAAAGTTCTACGGAATTAACTTTTGAGGTACAAGAACCAATAGAACCATGGTGTTGTATTTTAAAGCAATAAATAAGTAGAAATAGGTCGATACTAAAACATCGAGTGGCGGCACTAACTATCGTGCTCACACGCGACTCGGGAATTCAATCGTTTACATGTCAGTTCGGTGTAGAGATAAAGCTACTACCTCACTGTGATGCTAAATAATCTAATTATAGCATACATATTTTTATGAATGAATGCACCAATGGATGAATTTTCATCTCTGTGCATAATTTACAGTTCGCTCACGGTGAGGGAAAACATCGTGAGGAAACCTAACTATCCCTCGGGATTAGGTAATAGTTAGTTCCTGTATATACACGGCGACAAGGTTCACCACCTGTCACGCTGGGTTCTGACTATCTGGTGAAACATGGGCTTTGAATTGGTTAATACCTCTACAATGTGGTGATGTATGGCCACTCAAGCCTCTGACTACCTCCGAATGGGGATAAAAGTCGTGACGTTACATTTTTTTACATTTCATTATTTTTACGAAGAAACTATTCCCACTTCTTCTTATGGTTTGGGTGAATACCTACTTGCTCCTAGGGTGTCACACATGGCTTAACGACTGCTGTATAGATGACAACGACCGGGACCGTGCCCTTCGAAGCGTGAAGACGCTCAGTTCAAATGCCTCTAAAGGATCACCCATCTCTGACTGACTTAGCCAAGCGTTAACCTCCGGTCGTTAATTGTAGCCGGCTATTATCCCACTTACCAGAATGTAATGGAAAAGAAAGGAAATAACAATCTAGAACACTACCACAATTTTTTTTAGTAAATTTAGTATTTTTTTCTCCTCCAAGCTTCATCGCAGACTCGAAGTGATAATGATTGGGTGTAATCACACGTTTTTTTTTTTTTTTTTTTTATTGGACTGCGGTGGCAAAAAAGCGTACGGCCCGCCTGATGTTAAGCAGATACCGTAGCCTATAGATGCTTACAATACCAAAGGCATTGCTCGCACATTGCCGACCTGAAGGGGAGTGGGATGGAGGGAGGGGGAGGGGGGGGTGGGCTTACGGCTCTCTCACTCATCGTACGAAACGCAGCTGTAATAGCTGCTTTACGCCGATCTTCTGTGAGAGGGTGGTACTACCCCGGTCGAGCCAGCCCGTTTATGAGCTGCAGTCAATTGGCTACAGCTTGGCTCTACCACCTCTAAACACACCTCATAGTCACTTTCAGTGTATTTAACAGTCGTGGAAATTGGGTGTGATAGTGAACATAAAAGGTATAGTTATAGGTTTGCGGTACCTGTCACGTCATATTTTGGGCCAAAAAGTAAAGCATGTCAATTATTAACATCGCTTTCAGTGGATCGTTACCATAAAATTGTCGTTTTGCAGACTGGCACGTACTTTCAAGTACTTTGTAAGTTCAGATTAGGCAGTTACTGACTAATTTCGTAGCTCGAAACTAGTTGGAACTGGGCCACCTTAGAGCTACACATTACAGAAACATTAACCATTAAACACGTGCTACCTACTCATAGGAATTTGCCACATTTCTAAGCAACACCACGACCGGATTTTATAAAAGAGTCAGCAGAGATGCGAGTACACTTACAATTTGCGGAATTTTAGGTCCACAGTACCTTGGACCTACTCTGTCAAGATAGAGTTTTAGAAGATTTAGTAGGATTATCTTACTAGGAACTCTTGATAAAACTTTTCATGACCCGTGGCACAAAACCAACAGGGTTAGCACACGTGCCAAGGCAAGAATTTTGTCACATATTATGTCGCACAGAGTTGCTCTTCTCTCTTACTTCATGCATATGAGAGAATGAGACATAATCGATTTGTCTCGTGTTTTGTCTTGTCACGGACAACTGTGCTGCCAATGCAGGACATGGTTGACATCTTTTTAAACCAGATAGATGTGACACTATTGAGTACCAAAAACTCTAAATCAATTTAATCAAGAGACACCGAATCGATGTCAACTCTACTTGATAACCTTTTTAAACTTGAAATAATCTGTATTATGCCTAAGAGAATAGAATGCTCTGTCCTTGCATACTTCCCAAGTTTCATCATCAACGCGTAACTATAATAATAAAACCACATAATTTCCTAATTCCTGGTCATGCGATTTTTACACATTGAGGAACAATATTTTATTGCTAGTTTATTCTGCGTCACTATCAATGCGGTGGAGGCATGTGTAGGGGTTTCCCCTACACTCACGTACTCCTAACACACCACATGTTTGTGTGGGCAGTGCAATGGTAATTTCCTAATAGTATTTATACCTACTAATATGGTATACTAAGAACTTGTGTAGAGTAATGGCGAGCTAAAACTCGGGGCCCACGGCTTGATGTACTATGAGAGGCTGTAGAAGGTTAGACGACATAATTGAGTCAAAGTACCTATAGCGTGTCTTGTCTTAGGGGGCCATCCATTAATTACTTCACACGTAAAGGGGGGGAGGGGGTCGACGAAATGTGACATTGTGTGACAAGGGGGTGGGAGGGGTCCTAAGTTTTGTGACGTCACATTTAAAAATCTAATATATCTAAGTATTAAAACCGAAATTTGAATTTTTAACGAAATTTTTGTAAATTTCTGAAAATTATAAAAAATATGTGACGTCAAACAGGGAGGGGGGGCCTAGCAAATGTGACCAGCTGTGACAAGGGGGTGTGACGAGGGGTCTAGAAATCATGAAATTCGTGTGACGTAATTAATGGATGGCCCCTAGGTACCTACTACTATTTTTGGTTATATTGGAGGGCAGTGGAGCTATTTTATTTACTAAAAACACTGAAAAAGAAACCAGTATAAAAATACAAGACCGCTGAGTTTCTTGCCGGATCTTCTCAGTCGAGTCGCGTTTTATATCCGATGGTAGTGGTAGTAAAAATGTAGAGACAACTTTCCATGTTAGTTTAGCATTAGAATAACAAGATCTAAGCACTAACATGTACACGATAATTTTATTACCACGTTCGACAGATAACAATACGTGGGCGCACGTTTAGCTCATCATCGCGAGATGAGAGGTAGTTTCCATGTTTACTCGCATTGTAGACTTAAAAAATAAACTGAATAAAACCTTAGCGGGTTCCGAGACAGCCGAGAATACGCTATCTATAAATTAATCTTCTTAATATATCTTAATAAATCTACCTTCACTTATATAAACTTCGATAAATTTTAGCGCTCTCCAAATTCGGATTCTAGCAGCATTTTATTGGTGGTAGAGCCAATCTGTAGCCAATTGACTGCAGCTCATATGCGAGCTGATTCGACCGGGGTAGTACCACCCTCTCACAGAAGATCGGCGTAAAGTAGCAATTACAGCTGCATTTCGTACGATGAGTGCGAGAGCTGGAGCTGGAGCCCTACCTGGAAGCACATTTATTCTGCCCACACACAGTCGCGAAATAGCTAGTTTACAATATGGGTATTTAAGGTTTTATTACCTATTTTTGGTTGGATTTTACCTAATTGGACATATCGGTTCGGATTACTTCGGTAAATCGTAATGGAAGCGTGCTGTTAATTTTTAAGTGCCCAAAGTAGATTGGCTTCATAAAAATTAAAGAGTCTCTTCCGCCCTTCACTCGCGGAACCCTAAAACACATCCTCAATTCAAATCACGTAAATATTACAACAAAAACTGTTTAATTTCCTTAATCATTCGTAAATTACTTCTTGTAATACCAAGGTCAGCAATGTAAAATAAATGTATGTAGATGTTAATCTATGTTAATTTCACCACGTTTTAATTGCCTTTGTCATCTTTACAAGAACATAAATAAGTAAGCTCTTTGGCGACCGCTCTTTGACGACGCGCAGTGGTTCCAAGTGTAGGCCGCTCTGATCACTGCATCGGGTGGTTGCCTGTTCGCTTCCCGCCAGAGCAAATTTCGAAAATAGCTTTTTCGTAATTAACCCTGATCTGCCTCTCTAACCAAGTTGCTTCATCTACAAGCGTTTCTACACAACGCTACGCTGCATGTATAGAAATGACATAAGTCACGTGATCTACTTAGCGACTTGTTATGTCATTTCCATACAATTAAGCGTAGCGATTTGTAGATGCGCTTGTGAACGAAGCCACTTGGCTAGGGGGGCTGGGTATCGCTGAGATCGCCCCCAGTTTATTGTATGGTAGTTGCTTAGTTTGGTTTGGGACCATTTAGGGAGTTGTTGTATTAGTCTGGCAATTTCTTCTTGGCAATAAGCAAGAAGATCTACTTCTTTGGAAAACTTGATAAGCATCAGCGCAGTTTGGTAGTACTTTCTTTGATATTGGGGTTTTTTTTTTTTTTACCCACATCGTCCCACTGCTGGGCAAAGGTCTCCCCCACAACTCTCCACTCCTCTCTGTCATTGGCCATTTCTGGCCAATTGTTGGGGTATACCATTCGTTTATTGTATTCTATTACAAACAAAAACATATAAATATAGAATATTTATTATCCATTTAAACTGGGCAATAACATTATAGTTTACTACACATTGCGACAAGTGGTCGAACAACTCGCGTCAATCTGTGGCAACACCGGCCAGCCAATCGGTGCGGTCGTAAGGTGCGCGCGCGCACTTTGCGATCAAAGGCCCCGCGCCGATATGCTATAAGCGCATCACTCCGGCGGATCCGCCCTTTCACTTTCCCGGGGCGCGTTGCCATTGTTTCACGATTATCATTATATAATTTTGGTGCATAAATATTTTGAGTCTTCTTGACGGGTGCAGCATGGTTTGGAATTTTGAACGATATTAATACTAATAATACCTAATAACCATTTATTTCAGGCAACAGTGGCCCATATTAAAAATACCTTAAAGAGTACCTAACATACATATTATATTAAAAATAACTTATAAATTAAGTACATTGATAATCGCACGAAAATTTTACTATCGCCGCGTTACTGGCGCTCTAAGCGATATCACACTGACACCGAGTGATCGAGTCTGCTTTGTGAAGCTCCATCTATCCTTCTAAGAACCACATGCTAGGCTCCTGAGACATAAGAGTGACATTTCCAAACCTTTCACGTAATCAAGGAAATTCCCGTATACAAGGTTCATTTGATTAGCGTTTCAATATTTGGCCGTTAGTCTCGTACCTATTTTAACAGTGCGAACGCGCACAGCTCCCAGAGCCGTGCCCGACTCGCCGCCGCTGGCCGCTGGTTCCACAACTTTTTGCCGCCCCAGGCTCTTCGGAGAAATGAAAGCTGATGCGCCCGCGGCTTAGCGGGCATAGGGTTGCCAGCAAGTGCATTGGGTAAATTATGAAACAGCTTTGCTAGGAAAGTTTACCTAATGCTTTCAATGCTTCCTTTGTAAGGTACCTAAGATTTTCTTCATTGAGAAAAAAATTACGACATAAAATGGTTTTTGTAATTCCTAGTAGCATTTTTTATATTTTTACTAACGTTTTGTATTTACAGCAAATGTTTTATGTAATGTCTCGCATTTATAAAACATTTGCTGTCAATAACAACGTTTAGTAAAACATACTAAAAAGACTACTAGGAACTACAAAAACCATTTTGCTGTCGTAATTTTTTTTCTCAGTGTTCTTAGGTTTTCTCTGGCTATTAATAAGCCGCCACAAAACATAACACCATTAGAAGGCTGACTTGATATGAGGATGCTAGTGGACTGACCATCATTCTTACAATACATTAGCAAAGTAATAAGGGTGTATGAGTATAACCTTTCAGTATTTTGGTACCTTATGTCACTTTGTCAGTATTAACCTTCGTAATAAAGCGGTTCTGATAGCCCTGCGCACCCATTCCGTACTTCCGACACGGAACTGCAACTGGTTGTAAACTTGTGATCGCAACACTGACTGTGTTGTTTATTTACATACGACTGTTTGGTAGGGCAGCAATATTGAAAACTGGTTTAAACTGGATTCAACTGAATATGTATTTTCTCGCCGCCGAAAAGAGTTTGATATAACTGGGGGCTTACCACGAACTCTTATCGCGATTCAATTACAGGAACGTTTTAACGTTTCAGCGACTTTTTGTGCAATGACGTACCTTATTGCCAAGACAATTAGAAACGTCATTTCACAAAAAGTCGCTGAAACGTTAAAACAAAACTGCTATAAGAGGTGGTGGTAAGCCCCCAGATCTCTTGCAACTGCCTAACCCAGGGCCTTATCGCAGTGTAAGTACTCGTCGTACTATGTAAAACCTACATCCTCCTTATTAGCAGACTGACCGCAGCCGAATCAGGAGAAAATCAAACGATGTTTACAATTTTGCGCATAGGCTGATTCACACTAAGCGTCATCTCCTCAAAAAACGCCTAAAATTAAAGGCCTTTTTTTCTTTGAGGTTCATCTTTTCTTAAAATTAAATAATGTTAAAAATAACATTAAATGTCATAACTCATAATGAAAGATCTTTGAGAATTAGTACGATAAAGTGAAAGATGGACATTGTAAATTAAACTGGCCAATAAGCTTATAATATTACTGGCCTTTGCCCGCGACTTCGTCCGCGCATAATTAGTCCCACGGGAACACACTATCGGGATAAAAAGTATCCTATGTGTTAATCCAGGTTATAAACTATCTGTGTTCCAAATTTCATCCAAACCCGTTCAGTAGATTTTGCGCGAAAGAGTAACAAAAATCCATACATCCATACTCACGAACTTTCGCATTTATAATATTAGTAGGATTGGATAATAATATGCAAATTGGTTAAACCGACACGGAAGTGCAACTCAAACTGGGCACATTGTTTGTTTACAAGCAGTAACAAATGGCCGCGTGATTATTGATGGATTGACGTTAATGGCCATAGTTCAGATAGCGTATAAATATTTTATTATGCAATTTGTTATTAGGTACCTTCTATGATTCGTTTCTAGGCTATTGTCAAGCTAATATTAGTCAATTACAGGGCCGCGTTCAGAGGCTACGCTCCGGTTGCAACTTTTCGGCCGCGTTCAGGGGCTCAGGGTGCAGTTGTTGATTGTTTTTAGGGTTCCGTACCCAAAGTTTTTATTTAATAACCAGATTAAATAAAACCTTTTTGCAAAAAAATTAAAAAGTCTTAAAACTCAATGAGTCGCCAACTTTATCTGCTTATCTTTATTGGCTGCAACAAAAATTGTTAACTCACCTTCCATTGGTGGTCCGATCATTCAACGTCTTACCTTTGAATCGATAACCGGCATTTTAAGGACATAAAGCACATAATCGATTATATCGATGCTTTATCGAATAATCGTTCGATGTTCTTTTTTCAATATGCTTGAACTTTCAATGTGAAAGTACCTACTTCAATAATTACGTAGTTACGTAGTATTATATAAAGTTGATATTGAATTTGGAAGGGTGTTGTTAATATTTCGTGAAATATCGCTCCATTCAAAACGAGTTTCGGTTGAAGTTTGTATAGCGGTGATAATTTATGGACCGTTTATTTTTATGGACGTTAAAGGTTTGCATTCAAGTACAATGTTGTCTTCATTTTATTCAGCAATTCATGGAGAAAAATAAAAAAAGTTCCGAAATCAAAGCTATTAAAATCTATCTTTAAATTAAAATCGATTCAGAATAGGTATGCGTATAGGTAGGTATGCAAAACTATAATTTCCTAAAGG
The DNA here is from genome assembly GCA_947859195.1 of Drymonia ruficornis. Taxonomy (NCBI): domain Eukaryota; kingdom Metazoa; phylum Arthropoda; class Insecta; order Lepidoptera; family Notodontidae; genus Drymonia; species Drymonia ruficornis. Next base: position 2,789,202 of record OX401924.1, on the reverse strand, counting down.
ATATAAAAAAATTAAGTAGCTGTCAAGTATATCGTAGCTGCTTAACGTTTTTAATAAACAGTGTGTTTCATGGAGTTGCAATCTGTGCATATTACAAATGGACGATATTATGTAACAATGGCATAAAATGGTTCACACAAATTAAAATGCAATAAAATAAGAATTAAATAAATTAATTTGATCGTCATCAAAATATTTACTTTCTGACTTTTATTAACGTTACATAACATCGTAATCTCAACACCATTGTATGCTAATAAAGTTTTTATAACGAGTTTTTAATAACTGGCATTACAGGTGATTACGTGTGCATCGTAATTAAAAATATTTTTTAATCTAGATTCTTTTTTGCACCAGTTCGTTTCCGGGTTGGGATGCTAATTAGAAATTTGACTATGTAATACGCGGAATATATTTCAAACTAGAGCACACTATTCTGTCTGTCTGTGTGTCTGTTATTTGTGTTGTTGTGTTGTTAGAGCATTCTGTTGGTACCTCAACTAAACTAAATTAAAGGTGGGTATTGCTGTCCTTATTATGATCGTATTTAATAAGTGAAACAGCGATTTCTTAAGATGGGTAGGATACAAGTTTGTCCTACCCCAAAAATTGGTTTTGTTCTTACTGGTCAATCAATGGTCTCTTCCAGAAAGGTCAAGTCCGTAGCACCCTCAACCGACGGCAGTGCATGAGAAGATGTATGAATGTGGATGAAGCAAAAGAGGTGTGTCAGAATCGTAGCACGTGGCAATCAATAGTCTCTGCCTACCCCCTTGGGATACAGGCGTGAGTATATGTATGTGTATGTATGTATGTATGGTCAATCTCTATAGGACTGACTTAATGCTAATGATACCTAGAATTTTTACCACCAGGCCGGCGCGGCGGCGTCGAGTTGCAGTGGGGTGACATTGACACTTGACAGTTCGGACAGTCTCTCTCTCTTTCCGACCTCACGATATTTTTTAATACTTTTTTGTAGTGACACTGGCAAGTTAAATCGCGATTAAACTAAAAACACACCCAAAAATTTGTATAGTCTAGTTAAGTTTTGTACCAACATAATTGGAGCTATTATTCTAATTTTAGTACTATTTACAAATAGGTAAAAGTTAATAGAAATGTACCTTTTTATTACACAAATCAGCACCCGAGGAAAGTTATATCGAATCAAATAGATCGGAAAGTGGAACAAGGAAACAGACGAGTCAGACGCGCGGAACCACATACAATGTAGACCCACCTCTAATGGTGCACCGCTCACTTTGTCCTGCGGTTTTATCGGTTGCATTTGTTTAAACAAAGCTACGTAACGTTTATTATTTTTTAAATTCATGGTTTCTTATAAAAGGGAACCAAGAATCTAAAAATCGCGTCACCTAATTACCGCCTGTTTATACATGTTGGGACCAAGCTTCGCATCTGATAAACTGAATAAATTTTACAGTAGGTAGTTCACAGGTACCTTAGCATAATAAATGTGAACTAGTTATTATCTTTTGTTAATAGAATAGATACTACAATTTGGTAATATTTAAGAATATATTTCAATGAATCATAGGAATTGATTCGGAATAGAGCCGTGATCTCTCACTCACAGAAATGGGGCAGTACATTGCACGCAACATGTTTTATGTCCACTATTCGCATACAAAGCCGCCGTGGATCAAACAGATCGTGCTGTCACGACTGACAAGAGAGCGAGACTTCCTTGTGACATGTGACGTCATTTATATCATAGACACATCTACAATAACCCACCAGATTAATATTAGATAGGAACAGCTATATTAATTTCATAAAGTAAATTTAAACTGTTAGAAAAAGAAGAGTTCAGATTTGATAAATATTTGTGTGAGCTTGACTCATTATTGCATGATGGTGCTATGAATATGAAAGTTGGATGTCTCAGCATACGTGTGAATTGAATTTATTTGAATTTAGAATTCGCGAGTTTTCATGCTCGTTATTATTAATTTGTAAGTTTAGGCTGCATCCTGTAGTTATTATGGCTTTGTAGACCGGATATTTTGAATAGATGTGTCCATATGGCGCGCATGCCTCACCCGAGCACTCATATTATGACATTACGTCTATGCGTTCCGACGTCAAAAGTGAGTGCTCGCGCGAGGCATGCGCCTGATGAAGACGCCGCCAATGAATTATAACGCAACTGATAAATAAATCACTTTCCAAAGACAGGGATGGAATAGAAAGATTGATAAAAGTGGGTCTTCATATTCTAGGATAAGTATTCATGTCAACCAATGACAACACTGATCGTGATGAAGTATTAGGACACCATGGGACGAGAATATCTGGCGTAGAATATTATTGTAGCAATGACTGTTTTATAGTCCACATTTATTTGACAAAAGTCCAAAAATTCTGCATATTATCAAAGCAGGAGCTACACGATTGGTAAATTGACATAATAAAACAAAACAATAGTCTCGCTACAGCAACAAAACAAATATTAAACAATTTGCTAATCAAATCGCCAATCGGCCGTATCTCGCGATCGGCACTTTCACCCCGTATGGGAACACGCAGCCTCCGCGGGTACTTACCGTCGCTTCATACATCTCTTATTTATTGTAGAGTTTATGTAATGATCACGTAATCGATTTTATTAGCTGCAGTTTTTAAAAGTAAATCGATTATATAAATGATTAGTGTTTTTTAATATAAGGCTATAACAATAAAAAAACAAGGGAGTGGCTTTTTCTTTTCTCAGTGTTGTTTTAAAGGTATACTTTGCTCTCAAATGTAGTTCAATAGACGCGTCCAAATGCCGCGCATGCCTCACCCGAGCACTCATATTATGACATTGTGTCTATACGTTTCAACGTCAAAACTGAGTGCTCGCGCGAGGCATGCGCCTGATGAAGACGCCGCCATTCCATTAATCTCCCCATAATGCACTTTCTGTATAATATTTGTTAAATATTCTTCTCATAAAAGATTTATTTTTCTACTTTCTAACCATACTTTATTTATGTTACAGGTGAAATTGACGAGGGATTTTGAAATAAGTAAGTTTTTTACAAATTTCATACTAAGGTATTTTGCGGAGCTTATTTATTATATTCGAAAAGCTTGTTGCTAAAATTGCCGGGAATACTTTTTGGGAACAATTTGCAATGACGGCTAAAAATGTCGCAGGGGGCGCCACGTTAGCATGAGCGTTGACAGAAGTGAAATGACAGATAACAAGCCTCAAAATGGCTGTTTTCACATTAGACGGCATGGCACCGGCGGCGGCATGGCGGCAGCCTTTTCATTGGTCAGTGACCAGTTGTCATTGGTTACTGACCAATGAGAACAAAACCAAACAGCTGTCACTGTGCCGTAGCCGGTGCCGTGCCGTCTAATGTGAAAATAGCCAATGGAATGAGGCTATAAGGAAAAAAAATCTGGGGAGTTGATAATATTTTTGCCATTATTTCAAAGTTACAAAAAAAAATAAAGGAAGTAAGATCTGTCATAAGCCCTCTGAAATACAGCCTTGTAGGTGTCTATGTAAGTACCTAATATTTTAATCATCATTTTAGCATAACTTAACTGTGCAGCATGCAATGTGCATAAACACTTATTGTTTCACTCGTGCCAGCTCGTAAAAAGCACCGTTAACATGCGCAAACGCAGGTCTGTCGTAATGCGGTGCCGTATCAAGTTTACAGGCAAGCAAGTAGTTTATCTATGTGCTGCGGTTAAGTGCTGAAGACTTGAGATTTAGGATGGTCACATGGTAAACTATCTATCATCATCTTAATAACGCCAAAGTTTCCGAATGTCGCCAATCTCTTTGACTTGTAGACTTTACCCATAAAATTCGCTCAGTTGCAGAAACAATATTTATAAATTTAAATGCTCACAATAAACACTAATCTGTCATTAATTTGACATTGTTTCATTTATTAATTTATTTTATTGGTGGTAGAGCCAATCGACTGCATTTCATATATGGGCTGGCTTGACCGGGTTAGTAGGTACAGTCAGCAACGAAAGTCGCTGAACATTCAGAATTTTTCTAATCGGTTATACTCTTTATTCTATAAACGTTGGTAAACCTTTATAAAACCAAACATTAGCAACATGTCAAAATTTTGTTTCGATAAAGAAAAATTATGGATTTGATGCAAAACAAAAGTGTGCAAGCTATTTGAAAAACTGAGAATGTTCAGCGACTTTCGTTGCTGACCGTACTATGATTCGCACGTTGCTCACCTGAAGGGGAGTGGAACAGAGGGAGGGGAATGGGGGTGTTGGGTTTCCGGCTCTCTCACTCATCGTATGAAACGTAGCTGTAATAGCTACTTTACGCCGGTCTTCTGTGAGTGGGTGGTTCTACCTCGGTCGAGGTAGCCCATAATGAGCTGCAATCAATGGCTACAGCTTGGCTCTACCTCCAGTAACAAATCCTAGAGCAAGTTTGATGAAATAACGGATGTTGAAGAATAAATATATCCTGGGACATTCTTTTACACACGGCTACCTGATCCCAAACTAAGCAGAGCTTGTACTATGGAAACCAGATAACTGATATTACTACATATACTACTTTTTTATTTGTAAATACATACTTAATATTCATATACACCCAGACTCCGGACATACAGACATGTTCATGCACACAAATGCATGTCCCGGGTAGGAATCGAACCTACGACCTGCAGCGTGATAGGCGGAATCTTACCAACCACGCCAACGGGCCCGTCAATGTAAATATAGATTTCCATTTTTCTCTCTCTACCCTTCTGTTCGTCTCACTCTTACACAGGGTAGTGAATACAATAACAATTGTGTAATGTATCAATTTTACAATTGTCAATGATGCCTCAATCGTTGTGCGTGACGCTAATATCGAATCATTATCATCACGTATTGTTGCGATTAGATCAATATACTAAATGATTTTGGTATCTCGACGCACGCTCTGACAGTTATATTTTTTAATTTTGTCATAGGTCATAACTTGGCCTGTTGCTAAACACAAGTTCAGTGAATGTGAAAAACGTAGAAAGTATGTGGAGCTATTTTCTTTTAAAATTTTATCAGATAATATTTTAGTTAATTTAGTGGTGATCAGATTTTAAAGACGGGGTTGGAGTTTGTGAACTAAGTAATTTGAAAAAAATTGTGAGTGCAAAGATTATAATTAATATATTTTTAAACTAAGTAGATACTAACCAATCATATAAACACGAAAAAAAATCTTAGGAAGTTAGTTTCTTCGCGATTCCACTAATCAGTTACCAGTACAAACGTGCCCTTTCCAAATAACCTAGTATTTGTGGAAGGCGTGGTCAAAATAGCGAAAAAATATCGTACATGAATTGTGCTTATTATGTTGGTACACAACTAAATGTGACTAAAATAAATTTATTACCATCCTTGTCATGATCGTGACGTATGACCAAGACATGAATAATTTTAGATGTGTTAAATTTATTTTTGTCGTAATTTGTAGCCAACATAGTAAGCACCATTGCATAATTATCATTAGTCAAGTACACTGTATTACAACCTTGATTATTGTTTATATGTAACCGTGTAACTATTATAATTATCGATTCTCCCAAGGTTTTGTCGTGACACTGAATTACGTAGCAATTTTGCGGCTAAGTAATTAAAATACTTTTCGCAACAAAACATTAGTATTTTCCTAGAATTCACAATTTATAGGAAGGATTCAATCAGTTCATGTTACATGCAATACAGCTCGCTCACGGCAGACGAAGTGAGAGGCAAGCAACACTGACCACTTGCCAGTGCTAAGTCAAGAGCTAAGTGGCCAATTCAAAATAGCCTAATTGGCGTTTATTACCCACGCTATTTTTTTTAGTTTGGACAACAGAACTAAACTTGACAACACTAAACTGTATTGCCATCCTTTTCATGATCGTAAGGTATGAGCGAGACATAAATACTTTTAGATGTGTCAAATTTAGTTTATTTGTAATTTGTAGCCAACATAATAATAAGCACCAATGGCTACATATTCAAATAAAATTAAGAATCCGTTTATTGAGAGTTAATTTATTGTTTAATATATTTATATTTCGTTTATTGAGAGAAATCTACGATCTTGTATCCATATCTAAATATATAAGAATCAAAGTCCTGATTGACTGACTGACTGACTGACTGACTGACTGACAGACAACGCACAGCCTAAACCGCTGATCGTAGAGACTTGAAATTTGGAGGGTGGGTTTGTCTTGATGTGTAGAGGTGTACTAAGAAAGGGTTTTTTGAAATTCAACCCCTAAGGGGGTAAAATAAGGGATGAAAGTTTGTATGGAAGTTCGTCATTTTTGAAGTTAGAATTATGAAAATAGCTGATTAGGTGTCTTTTGAAAAATAAAAAAATATGGGTTTCAGGGTTTTTGAAAATTCGACCCCTAAGGGGGTTAAATAGGGGATAAAAGTTTGTATGGAAGTTCCGTCATTTTTGAAGTTAGACTTACTTAAATTGGTGATTTGGTGTCTTTTCAAAAATAAAAAAGAGTAATTTCAGGGTTTTTGAAAATTCAACCCCTAAGGGGGTAAAATAGGGGAATGAAAGTTTGTGTTTAGATTTCTTTCGTGTTTTTGGAAATTCAACCCCTAAGTGGTGAAATGTGGAGTGAAAGTTTGTATAGGGGTGGTCGAGTTTTGTTATTTTGACGGGAAAGGGGAAAACGGGGTCAAGGGATGTTTTAATAAGTCACCCATATCTCGATATTGGTTATGATTGCTTATTTGAATTGATCAGACTGGGGTTTCCGTATTTTTAATCATTTTGACGAGAAAGGGGAGAGCGGGGTCAGCGCATGTTTAGTCATCCATATCTCAAAATTGGTTATGATTGTTCATTTTAAATAATCAGACTGGGGTTTCAGCGTTTTTAATATTTTGAAGGAAAAGGGGAGAGTGGGGTCAGCGAATGTTTAGTCATCCATATCTCGAGATTGGTTATGATTGTTCATTTTAAATAATCAGACTGGGGTTTCAGCGTTTTTAATATTTTGAAGGAAAAGGGGAGAGCGGGGTCAGCGAATTTTTAGTCATCCATATCTCGAAATTGGTTATGATTGTTCATTTTAAATAATCAGACTGGGGTTTCAGCGTTTTTAATATTTTGAAGGAAAAGGGGAGAGCGGGGTGTGCGAATGTTTAGTCAACCATATCTCGAAATTGGTTATGATTGTTCATTTTAAATAATCAAACTGGGGTTTCGGCGTTTTAAATATTTTGAAGGAAAAGGGGAGAGCGGGGTCAGCGAATTTTTAGTCATCCATATCTCGAAATTGGTTATGATTGTTCATTTTAAATAATCAGACTGGGGTTTCAGCGTTTTTAATATTTTGAAGGAAAAGGGGAGAGCGGGGTCAGCGAATTTTTAGTCATCCATATCTCGAAATTGGTTATGATTGTTCATTTTAAATAATCAAACTGGGGTTTCGGCGTTTTCAATATTTTGAAGGAAAAGGGGAGAGCGGGGTCAGCGAATGTTTAGTCATCCATATCTCGAAATTGGTTATGATTGTTCATTTTAAATAATCAAACTGGGGTTTCGGCGTTTTCAATATTTTGAAGGAAAAGGGGAGAGCGGGGTCAGCGAATGTTTAGTCATCCATATCTCGAGATTGGTTATGATTATTCATTTTAAATAATTGGGGTATAAGCTGAGCTGAATATGGTAGGTACTACTTCAGTTTGATCCCATAAAAAATCAATTCGTAAATCAACACCCAAAAGGGGGAAACTAAAGGTAGAAAAGTACGGAAGAAAATATGTTTGTACCCGATTGACTTGAAACTTAGTATGCATAGGGTAGGTGAGGGAGGAAGGGGAAGACGTAAGGTAGGGGCAAGTGGAAGGGGGAGGGGAAAGGGAAATGGAGGGGGAGGGAGCAGAAGGAAGAGGGGAGGAAAAGGGGTGGAGAAGGGGAGGGGGATTTGGGATTTTGGCTCTATATACCTACCTACCAAAACACGCATTCACCGAATTAGGTACCGTGATAAAGTTTGTATGGCTCCAATAAAAATCGTGAAATAAAATTATTTTTATAAAAAAGCAAATACTGACTTAAAAACCCTGGCGCACTAAAAAGTACTACAAAGTCTTAAGTCACTTGCCCGGTTTTTCTTTTATTTTGAAGTCTACGCGGACGAAGTCGCGGGCAAAAGCTAGTTAAATATAAAAAAGTATAATTTGAAGAGTCGCCAGAAAAGTCACAAAATTATTTAGTCGCTAAATGGAAATAAAAAATCGCTTTTGATGTCCAAAATTCGCTTAATCGAGCAACAATGTCGCTAAGTTGGTATTACTAACAATACGTTTTTTTTTTTTTGGAGTATAGTGATGGGAACGTTGATAATGTGTGCGGTAAAAGTCTCGTACGAGTAAGTACATCTTAAGTTTTACCACATTGTAAAAAGTTCTCACGGATTGACGGTAATGATATTACATTGTGAATTAATGTCTCACACTTTCTTCTATTTAAACTTACGCGTAATTAACCCACGAACATTATTATTGTTTTGGCAATGAAAATTAACGTTGAAATTTAACGTTTCGTTTTCATTATTTTTTACTTATGGGAATTGTATGGGGTAAATATGTTTAGCTCGTGAATTACTGGTTGTTAGACCTTACCTATTAATGATAATTACCTACTTAGTTTTTAATGGCTACCTAGTTATACCTACCTTACACTTTTGAGATGTAAGTAGGTAATTTTGTAAAGGAATGACATTTCCAAGTTAGCTCTGATTTGGAATCGATCGATTAATACCGGCTTTAAACATTTGAATAGCGTTCCAATATTCAACCGTTACTGTTACATATTTGGTGCGTTTAATAATTTAATCTTTGGCCAGCGTTTTAACCACGTCATCTTTCTCTATGGTCATCCCGCCCTTGAAGTCTCTGTTTATGATTGACGTGCAGTGCATGAACAATGCATTATGAATCATTCCGGTTTATAGCAAATCGTCCCATGCGGATGGGATGCACCATTGTTCAGCGTTAACCATGTTTAGGTCGCGATGTAGTTTGCTTGGCAGACACGTTGTTGTCAATACGTTCACTATAAATTCCTTGACAAACGACAGCTTAAAAAAAATAGGTATATCTGTCTATGGTCTCGTTAAAAAAAAATTAAAAAACCGGCCAAGTGCGTGTCGGACTCGCATATAAAGGGTTCCGTACCGCCGTAGAATTAAAATATCAATTTTCTTGTATGGGCACCCCCTTTATTTTTAAATTTAACTTAATTTTTAGTATTTGTTGTTGTTGCGGCAACAGAAATACACATTCTCTGAAAATTTCAACTCTTTACCTATTATGGTTCGTGAGATACAGCCCGCTGGCAGACGGACAGACATACGGACAGCGTAGGCTTCGTAATAAGGTCCTGTTGGCACCCTTTGGGTACGAAATCCTAACAAAGAAATTGCCGCACTTTTTTAAATTTCGGATTTAGGAGGTACTTATCTACAAATTTTAGTCCGTATTTTATTTATCGATCAATTAACTCGTGACGTGACGCGGGTTTTCACCGAACTGTAGATTTATCTTTGTGTCTCCTTACTCAAACCAACTGTATGGTCCCAAACTAAGTAATGTTTGTTTGTACCTACTACTTATGCCTACTAAACATAGGACTGGGGGCGATCCCAGTGCACCTAGACCAGAGTAACTTACGAAAAGGCCGTTTCCAAAATTTACCTCTGGCGGGAACCAAACCCGCAACCAACCGATGCAGTGAGCTGACCACTGCGCCAAGCGGTCGTCGTATTACCTAAAACTACAGAAATGTCATTTCATTTACAAAATTTTCACAAGAAATTCGACGTCAATTCTTGGTTTTAACCGGTTATAATAAACACGATGAAAACTTCGAATATAAGCACACACATAATGTGTGTACATTTTCTCCAAGGCAATCACGATTTACTTACTATTTGAATGACTCATCAAATCAAACTCTCAATGATATCACGAATCCAAGTCATCATAATAACACCGATATCATTATCAATATGGCGCACAACGAAAGTGAACTAATCGAAACTTTCATTTTCGTCATATTGTACTGTTTACGCGCCATAGTTCAGTAAAAAAGTTAATCTTTTTTATCTGTGCGCGATAAAAGAAGCAAAGGAATTAGCCCATTGTGCCAGTAGTACAGAATACAATAGCGCTTGCGCCTACCTTATGTAATTCTATTACTAATGATTTCTTTCATTTAGTGTTTTGTTGTTGTTTGGGTCATGTCCTTTTATTTTATGACTGTACTAAAAGCTAAAAAGTAATTTAAAAGTGCAACGCGCCCCTATTCTACGCTAGTAAAATGATATCTAGCGGTTTGCTTGTTTTTCTGCCTATTTTAAATCACTATTTCAAATGCAGTAGGATTTGATTACATTAATGCATCCAGTAAAAAAAAAATTGTCTATGATCCAAACTTTATTTTGAAAATCGAACTCTCTAAACGGTTTCTTTTATGTCATTATTTAAATAGTGACGCCTTGACCAACATCGTTGGGCAATTTAGTTGTATCGATAAAGTTCCCATTCGCACACAATAAAGAACTTTTTTGTTGGATCGTCCTATTGTTGGATGAATGCAAACATCGTTAGATTTATTCAGTCACTGACCGCTTTATCGGTAAGAAATAATCGATCGATGATTGCGAGTCGAGTATTTTATTGTTAGTCAATTGATTTGATCAATTACTCACTTCCTTTTAGTTGGTCTTTAAAGTAGGTAAAAATAAAAATATAGCACTAATGGTGTAGTAAATCCGTTCTGATTTTAGAGGTGGACTACTTACCTACCTAATAAAAGTGTAATAATTAAAAATCGCTAGCTGGAGGTACTTAATTCAGAACCCCCTATTACACAATCCCGGTACGAAAGCAATATCACTTTCGATCGGGCTACGAATTTAAAATTTTGACACATTTCCGTAGCTATAGTCCGCGCGTTATGAACTGAGTCGTCGGGCCATAAATCATTTCCCCATGTCTATCTCGCTTGCACTTACGGGCCTTATGGAGCCTCTTAGTGAAGGGCGTAAAAATGAAAGAAATATATCGATGATTAACGTTTATTATCGTGTCTTGTTCATAAACTTTAACAAGTTAACAAAGTTTTGATATTAAACTATATTTACGGGTTTTATGTGTGTTTAATTTAGTATGAAATTAGTGACTCTGACTACAAGATACTAAATAAAATACCCAAAAAATAGTAAAAATAATAAATGTAATCGTAAAAAACGCGCACTGCAATTGCATTTGGTACCGACCAATCAGAAGCGTACAGATCGTTAGTGACTTATCGAAACCATGTGAGCAGGTAGCCGTTTATCGATAACGGTCCCGGCGCGCTACACATTCCTATTTCTATTGACATTTATGGCCCCACGACTCAGTTCATAACGCGCGGACTATAGGTACTCAATAATAAATTATTGTCAAAATCAGTAACGTGCAAACGAACGAAACAGTGATAGTTCGAGTTGCTTAAAGGTGCCTTTCTTTTTATTCTTTTTTTGAAATATCACGTTTGTATATGCAATTTTTTCTACGTTTACTTTACCTGTTGCTTTCCCTCTACTGTTTTTTTGTCCATTATGCATATTTCCTTGAATTGCCTCGTACCTGTCAAAGGACCACACCGGCAACGTCATCTCGCGCGCATTTGCGTCCGCGCACTTCCTAGAGATTATCTATCACTTACCGTAATGACAGATAGCGGGAATATTGTCTTCCGTTTACGGAAACTCGGAGTTTGATTTATTAACCCTTAAATGTGCATTTGTCCCCATTGGATAATGTTGTTTACTGAATACTCAAACGTTTCTCAGATACTGTCCTATCTGAGACATCGGTCTTGCATTATTCAGGATTGTAATCGCGTAGCATTTGATTTTGAGTGTGGAAAACTAACTCATAGGCAAGGTACCTATACAGGCTTGCTCAAAAGACTTCCGAAGTTCCTAACGCCACTGTAATTCGTCGGTCGCATACTCGACTAGTTTAAAAAATATTTGAGTAGGAATAAGTCAAATAAAAAACCTGTGAATGGATATCCATTCGGTGATTTTTTGCTCTTTCTCGAGGACCGAACTACGAATTAACCCTTACTCTTGACGTAATTCCGGGTCTGAAATAGTAATTAACTTACTTACAAAGTAATAATTATAATTTAATAACAGTACTTAACTAATACTTTAATCATAGTACATTTTTAATTCAATTAACTTTAATCATAGTACATTTTTAATTCAATTAAACATCATTAGTCCATCACAATCGTGTTCAAAAGTTGTTATTTTCTAATTTATGCAGGCCGTTTAACTAAAAGATTCAGGAACCGCGAATTTGAATAGGAGTATCACGATTCTGTCCCAGATTTTATGGTCTAGGAAACGCACTCATGATGTCTCTATTCTTGTCTTTTATCGGGTTTATTTTCTACTGACGTCATCACCCTTGCGGAAATGGTAATTTAATCGTTGAGGGTTTGACTGCAGAGCAAAAACGCGGGTAAAGCTGCGGGCAAGCGCTAGTTATTCCAGTGTTCCACTGAAATTTTACAGGCTACATCCAAAATTTACTAATTTTATGCAGCAACTAATTAAAGATTAATGCACGGTTATGAATGCTTCGTATACAATATTCTATGATGAACGCAACTTTATACATATTAATTAACGACCAAACATTTCTTTGGTGATACACTTATGGCTATAACTAGTTTCACATTTACCCCGAAAAAGTATTTACCTACATATCGATGGACGCAATCAGCGTAGTATTTTGCATATTATCAAGACTGTCATTATGTTAGACGTTGAATAATTTCACTTCAATTTGTTACAACGACCCATTTGAACTCGGCCGATAAATTAGAATTCTAAATTCAAATGCGCCAATAAACAAGCAAGTGCATTCCGTTCGGGTTGCATCGTAAATAATCGTGGAACATCGGACGCGGGCATCTGGTGCCCGTGGGAGAGTTGCCTCGCGCAATCTCACGCAAGTGAGCAGCGAGCCTTATTGCCGTTGTACAACCTCCTCAGCTTCCTGGTACCCTGGTAGTTGTTTATTAAACATTAAATTTTATTTTGAACATTAAAGTTAAATAAGCGTAGATTTTTTACAACATAAATAATTATAGGCGATATAACTAATGATCTCAGCGTGAATCTAATGAATTCAAATATTACGAATGACAGGTAAAAATATAAATTATTACCAAATTCATAAATTCTTTCCTATGCCTGCCGAAGGACTGAAAATGTTTGGAAATAGAAAACATACGAAGAAGTGCTACTACTACTAACACAAGTAAATTGAATTTTCGTTTCGAAAAATCGCTGTTAGAGACGTGCTAATGAATAATTATCTTACGTCTCATTAATGTTACGTAATACAAGAGGCAATTATAACTGTCAACACTCGCTTTGTCAAACACTTATTAATTTACTAAGAACACCCCAAACATCAATCTTTATCATATTGGTCGAAGATAATTAACCGTCTTCTATTTTGACCATCACTTTTTAACCTTACGTATGTGAACATAAAGTTATGAATCAGTTGATATGAAATATGGGTGCCGATTGGTGCGAGCGAGCGTTTATCACCCACCACTTTCTCAACATGATATAAAGTAAAAGTAAAAGAACGCGACGTGTCTCGCGCCGTGTATCACACCGAGACGTAATTACTCACGTGTCTAATGTAAATATAACTAAATTCTATAAGAAAGGACTGTAGCCTAGGGGTGAACAGGTTGGGCTAGCAATCAGAAGGTCCCAGGTTCGATCCCCGGTGGGGCATGCACCAATGGATGAATTTTCATCTATGTGCATAATTTACAGTTCGCTGACGGTGAGGGAAAACATCGTGAGGAAACCTACCTATCCCTCGGGATTAGGTAATAGTCAGTTCCTGTATACACGGCGACAAGGTTCACCACCTGTCACGTTGGGTTCTGACTTTCTGGTGAAACGTGGGCTTTGAGTTGGTTAATACCTCCACAATGTGGTGGTGTATGACCACTCAAGCCTCTGACTACCCCCGAATGGGGATAAAAGTCGTGACGTTACACATTTTCTATAAGAATTTACGGAGGTTTGGGACAAATCTGGCTATAACAATATCTGTAAGGTTTACGAGTGGAGTTCGCTCCATCGTATCAAGGCATAATATATCTATTGCAAGCACAAATAAAGCCCGTTCCGGATATTCGCGATGCAACAACAACAAAATAAATCAGGGCTGCACAAACCCGGTGCGAAAGCAATAATCCATTACGTTCGGGCTTCGAATTTTGAATTTTGACACATTACCGCAGCAAATTAGTGTCAAAATCACGAACGTGCGCGTCAATTGTTTAAATCCCATGTTACATTTCCGTGTGACATGTCCACCGAAGCATTACAGGTGGAATACTCGCAACCGCGGGTAACATGTCGAAACAAGATTGGCTAATTACGTCCGAATTATGTGATCCGGACTTGACAACGACAGCTTTCTATTAATTTCTAACCGTTTACACTTGTCCGATCTTGTTATAGTAATCCTTAATTATGATTATCTAAAGAGCAATTAATTTAATTGTAACTTTAGGTCGTTTAATGTCTTAGAGCCAAGTTCACCAATACACTAACTGACCATTAGAACAGTAACCGATTGTTTGATGTATTGGTGACAATTCGTTTACTTAACGGTCCGTTAGCATGTTGGTGAACACGGCAGTAGTATGGCCCATAGTATGGTTAAGTTCAATTAGGGTTTTTTTTGGCAAATAATATTTCAGCCACAGTCACAGTCCCAATTATGTTTTAATTTAAAATACCTACATAAATACCTATTCTAGAGTTAAATAAAGAGTACGGTAAAGTGGAACTTCTCTGCACGGTATATCGCTATCAGTTGACAGTTATCTTTAACCTCATCAACATCACATCCTATAAGCAGACTACATTCTACATCAGCAACAGAAATACATGAACCTAGATCTACTAAAGAAAATCTTAATAATGAAACGTAACCTAGAAACGAAGGTAAATGTCGAGACAGATAATCAGTCGATCATAACCTCTTAACTGTTAATAACAAACTCGCAAGAACGCGGCCTGCGCGGGAGCATGGACGCGATGTTTTCACTTTTAATGGATCCATCTTCGTTATTGTAATGCATTGTTATGCTAACTTCATAATGCAGCTTTACATTGCTCAAAATTACTAGGCTAACATAGAGGCTTATGGCTTCTTCATTTTTGAGAGTCGTGTTCGTCCAGAAGTGATTGATGGAGACGTTGACCAGCTGATTTAATTTCGCTGTATCTATGCTTGTTTCGGCGGCCACACTAACGGCGGAATTCACCAACAACACTAACGGACCGTTAGAGCAATAAATAAATGTCTGTTAAGCGTGTTAAGCGCTATGAGGGTACCCTTATAGCGCTTAACGGGCTCCTGGATTCGGACGCAAGGATAGATTTGTTTGCGGATGAATGGACAAGAATTTTGGTAGTGTGTTTGAATTTTGCAAAAAGGATGCATGACTGGTTAGGTTAGGTTAGTTAGTAGTCCGTGTAATTGGCCTGTAGCCGTTCGGCCTACACAAATAAATAAATAAATACTATCCAATGAATTAAAACGACCAATGCTGATATATAAACTTCCAATGGCATTTTACTCGCAATTTTGAGCTAGGTATAAAAATAAGGCTTAGCCGGGAACGAATTACTTGTGTAAGTACAATTTACATGTACAATAAAATTGTATCTATGTATAATGTACTATACAATCTTGCTTATGCAAAGGACTTGATTCAAAATAAATGTATCCAAGTTTAGAAAATGTCACATGTGATGTGTCTCTACCATTATGATCTGTCATCAACACCAACTTGTAAATTCACTACACAATTCAAAAACCAGCCTAATTACCTTCCACATACGGTATCAAGTGAACTTTGTTGACTGTAAATGTAAGTTGGTAAATGACACAATCATGGTATTGTGTGGGATTCCCAGGGTCCCGCGGTTTCCAGGGGCCGAGAAAGTCGCCTTTCTTGTGAACATCGCAGATGTGGATCTCGGCTGTCTGTTGTATCTTGGTACAAGATTAGACACAATTAGCAGCGAATTGCCTAATTGCTTCCGTATCGTGTAGGTGCAACTGTCTAGACTAGATGGACGGACGGGAGAGTACCTTCTTAGATAATTAGACAGTGATAATCCAGTTACGTGGGTAATCGTTTGAAAATGTTCCCTGAATTAATGTACCGGTTCGCATGTTTAGTATCATCAACACACTACTGGACCGTTCGATTAGTAAAGGGACTGTCAGCAGTAAATCCATCAATCGATTACTGTTCTAACGGTCCGTTAGTGTTGTTGGTGAAATCCACCTTTACTTATATCGAAAGTACATTTTCAATTAATGGGAGCAAATCATATTCAGCTAACCAGATGTCATTTAATTGGACTGACGTTAATAATTAACGTCAAAAGAAGTGACAATTATTGTCACTTTATTATAGGACTTCAGTGGCAAAAAGCTTACAGCCCACCTGATGTTAAGCAGTTACCATAGCCTATAGATCACTTCTGTCAGGTCTACTAATTATAAATTCCTTGGGTCTACTACATTATCAAGAAAGAAGGAGACATTCTAAATGATATTTTTAACTGTCATAACGTATTGGTAATTAGAAATCAATATTTAAACGTCGAAATTAATTATCAATCTTTAATTAGATGCACAAGATAACATCTTTAATCTTTAAAATGTTAATTGTTACAAAGTTCGCTTCGTTAACGTGTTTGTCAGATCAACTTTCTATTTTGAGGTAATTGGAGAGATGTTACGTCATGTGGATGTGTTCATTCGTCATAACGTATGATATAAGATACACATAACCGTAATTAAGATTATTACATTACTTACAAGATATGAACAATGAGTTAACAATGTAATCTATATATATAAAAATGAATCCCTATTTCATGTCATTACTTGACGCGAGAACGGCTGGACCAATTTAGATGATTTTTTGTATAATTCAAATTACTTTCAATAGATGGCGTAATGAACGCCGATGTCAAATGGCGGATGGCGACTATAAATTCCTGCAAATTTATTTCATGGGCAATTCATCACAAGAAATAGATCTGCGTTGTGCACATAACAGTGCTGGGCAAAGGTCTCTCCCCATCTTCTTCCATCCATCGCGGTCTTACGCTCTCTCATACCATCCGTCTAGATGAGCGTCGAGGTCACCGCGCCACTGTTTTTTGGGTCTACGTCGGCGACGACGGTCGTGCTCTGGGACCGCACTCGGTGATTGCTTTGGCCTACCTTTCTGAGCTCATTCGGCTCAGGTGACCCGCCCAGGTCCACTTAATTATAGCTGTTTTCGCTCCTACATCCGCGATAGGGGTCATGGAACGCAGCTGGGTGTTCCGCACCCTATCTATAAAAAAATTCTGCTCCATTGCTGTTTCGCAAACCTTCAGTTTGGACTTCTGAGCCTCGGTTAGTAACCATGTCTGGGCGCCGCACTGTGGGCTGAAAATCGAGCTTCATAGTACTTTAAACTTTATTATTAAAAAAAAAATAAAAAAAATACAAATATAAAAAAATTGTAGAATAGCCATCTGTAAGGATATAACGGTTAACACAGCGGTTTTGAAGTTATTTGGATTTATTACTTTTGGGCCATACAAAATTTTCATTTTTTAAAATATAATTTAGTAGACCTACGAAATTATATTCCTTTTATATATTCATGACTACTGAAGGCATTAGAAGCTTATCAAAAGCAAAAAAAGAGAAAAGAAATTAAAGTACTATGAAGCTCGATTTTCAGCCCACAGTGGCGCCGTAGGTAAGAACGGGCGGGATACACATGTCAATGTGTCAGGGGAAGGTTGCCCTTCATGATGTCTCCCATGGACCAGTGGCTCTTCGACCAATTTAGCTATTTTTAGGGTTTCGTACACAAAGGGTACCAACGGGACTCTATTACTAAGCCGGTATCCGTAGCGTGTTAGCGCTACAACAACAAATACTAAAATAAAATACAATTTAAAAATAAAGGGGGTGGTACTCTATTACTAAGCCTACTCTGTCCGTCCGTCTGTCAGCGGGATATATCTCACGAACCGTAATAGGTAGTGAGTAGAAATTTTCGCAGAAAGTGTATTTCTGGTGCCGCTACAACAACAAATAAAACTAAAAATAAAATAAAAATTCAAAACAAAGGGGGTCCCCATACAAGAAACTTGATATTTTTGACGTTTTTATTCTATGTGGTACGGAACCCTTTATTTGCGACACGGGACAGGAGTAGATCAGACGACGAACGGGGGAACGGGGGGGAGAGCTTAGTTCTTTTTTGGCTAATAAGTAAATACAACATTAATTCTGAGGCGGCACGAAGTTCGCCGGGACAGCTAGTATTTGTAATAAATTACGTAGATTTATATTGAGTAAATAATATTTAAATAAGTATTCAATAGGTGAGTTTACATGAACCGAGCGTTCGAACAATCAGTTTTGGCATCTTACCACTGCCTGATCGTTCGGGCGCGGTGATGCTCAGGGTGTGTGAGTGCGGCTTTTGCTTTTGCTATACCAGTTGGTAGGTCCTTGCCATGCCTATAACACTCGTCTCCCCAAAGTATTTTGACGTTCGACAGATAAATAAATGACTTAATTAAATCATTAATTATCAACTATGCACCCATAAACTTGCGAAAGAGTTGTCAAAAATATTGGTCGACGCAACCGGCGACCCAAGGGCTGGGCATTTCCTCACTCAGCGAGTAGCTTTAGCTACCCAGCGAGGAAATGCGGCCAGCATCTTGGGCACGCTTCCGCATGGGCCAAATTTTGTATTTTTTTTTTGTAAATAATATGTTTATATTGTACATAGCTTATAGGTAATAATTGTTTCTTTGCTTTTATGTCCTTGTTTCTTTTTAAATAAACACATTTCATTTAATCATTAATTAAATTCCTAGGTAGGTAACTATCCAAATTCTAAAATTACTAATTATAAGCAATGCTACAAAAAAATAATTACGTATTGGGTGGATCTAAAAGTGGCGAGCGCTGCGCCCCGAGCAATCATTTTTATGACACTATCTCAGATGGGTAAAAATGGATCATCATGTCAGCCAAAAGACGTCCACTGTTGGACATAGGCCTCCCCCAAGGTTTTCCACAACGACCGGTCCTGTGCCACTTGCATCCAGCGGTTTCGCGTGACCTTCACTAGGTCGTCGGTACACTTTGTAGAATTAAAATGCATATAGACCTACGCAACAATAATAAATTCTTACATGACATGTAACGTCACGACTTTTATCCCCGTTCGGGGATAGTCAGACGCTTGAGTGGCCGTACACCACCACATTGTGGAGGTATTAACTAACTCAAAGCCCACGTTTCACCATAGTCAGAACCCAACGTGACAGGTGGTGAACCTTGTCGCCGTGTATACAGGAACTGACTATTACCTAATCCCGAGGGATAGGTAGGTTTTCTCACGATGTTTTCCTTCACCGTAAATACATAAATACTTATTGGAAGTTTTATTGGTTTTTCGCAAAATTTTGATATACCCACAATAAAGGTAATTTAGAAGAAGAAATACGTACACACCTACATACATACCTACATACTATATATAGGTAATCATTAATAAACAGATATATCTAGAGCCATTCTAATCAGCACTTAGAATTAGCATTTGGCATTGGCTCATAACACCCGCGACAGCTTGACAAGCATTGTTTTTTAAATACAAATGATATTTGCAATTTACTTCTCAGTAATCGACCTTTGGGATCTAAATATTGGAGACTGGGCCCTAGTGATTAGGGCTGCTATAATAAAACCCCTCGGTACGAAACAATGTATGACATGTTTTCGACATTTGGACGACAAAATACCAAGAAAGAGGGAAAATATGTTTGATACGAAAGCAAGGCAAAGAGCAGTTTACGGTTCCGGCTTTCTCACTCATCGTACGAAACGCAGCTGTAATTATTACAGTGGAATAGCTACTTCATGCCGATCTTCTGTGAGAGGGTGGTACTACTACGGTCGAGCCAACCCGTATATCAGCTGCAATCAATTGGCTTATAGCTTGGCTCTATCGTCATGAATTAAAATTAAATATTTTAGCAAGTAACTCTGCCGCAACCCTACCTACGTTCACAATTTTCCCAAGTAATTTCGAAATTTCTAAGAAGTAAAATTAATTCCAACAGTGGCACGGAAGCAATCTTGACGAGTCATAATAGATGTTCACAGACGCATTGTGCGTTTCACTGCGACAATGGTGTTTCACATAATTACACCGTTCATATCAGCTGCTCGGACAGAACGTACTTTTGTTTGTTTTCCCCAAAGCTTTCGTAATTAATTTGTATTTAAATGATTAAAATCCGACGTAAATGGTCTTTAGACATTTCGGGAATCGAAGTTTATTTGGCATTCTTCTTCTTATCGTATGGTTAGTGGTCAACGTGGTGTTAGGGCTGTATCACACCCGGCGACGGGTTTGGCGACCGTCGCCAAGTAGAGTCCTGTCATATTTTAACATAATTCAACACGAATTATTGGCGACGGTAGCCAGCGACGTCGCCGGCCACGTATCCAAACAATTGGTATTACCCTTGAACTAAGTAACAAAATGGACTCGCAACACGCATAATTCAACGAACAAAATGTTCTGTCAATTCTTGGGGGAGGGGAGGTAACCACTACATTAAAATTGACGCACACTTACTCAAAACATTTTGTGTCATTATAAACGCACACGTAAAGAAATGTGCAACACTAGTATATTTTACGCACACTAAAAGATTTAATACGTCAACATACAAAATTTTACTACCGTAGGACCATCGGTGTAATAGGGTGAATACCACTATCGATATTTCTAATTAGCTATATCGATAGTTTCATATACTCATTATTACATTTATAGCTGTCATTATAATCTACTGAATTATACTGAATTATCTCTACTGAAACAGCTGAACAAGAAATAATGAGTAACTCACGAGGCGTAAATATTCAACGGAAACAAGATGATTCCGGGTACATCCCAATTCAGTTCCTTGAAAATGAGATTATCTAAAAAATAAGTACCTAATGTTCCCAAATAAGCTGTTTCATCCCCCCCCACTCCCACTCGACCAGCGCCATCTGCTGCCACTGGCCTGGCTGATATCTTTTGTTAGGTAGGTACGTATAAACGTAATAGGTATTATTATACTAATGTCATCATCATCATCATTTCAGCCAAAAGACGTCCACTGTTGGACATAGGCCTCTCCCAAGGTTTATTATACACTATATCTATACTCTATACTAATATATAAAGAGGGAAATGCTGACTGACTGACTGACTGACTGACTGACTGACTCATCAACGCCGAGCCGAAACTACTGAAGTTAGAGACATGAAATTTGGACAGTAGATATATTTTGTGACGTAGGCAAGCAATAAGAAGCGATTTTTGAAAATTCAACCCCTAAGGGGGTTAAATAGGGGATGAAAGTTTGTATGCAAGTTCGTCATTTTTCAAGTTAGGATTATGAAAATTGGTGTGGAGGTGAAGTTTCTAAAATAAAAAATATGGTTTTCGGCTTTTTAAAAAATTCAACCCCTAAGGTGGTAAAATAGGGGATGAAAGTTAGTTGGTAAGTTAGTATAGATGTACGTCATTTTTGAAGTTAGAATAATGAAAATTGGTGTATAGGTTCCTTTTTATAAATAAAAAACTTGAATTGCTACGTTTTTGAAAATTCAACCCCTAAGGGGGTAAAATAGGGGATGAAAGTTTGTATGGAAGTTCGTCATTTCTGAGGTTAGAATAATGAAAATTTGTGTTTAGGTTTGTTTTTACGTATTATAAATAATAATTTCAGCATTTTTGAAAATTCAACCCCTAAGGGGATTAAATAGGGGATGAAAGTTTGTATGCAAGTTCGTCATTTTCCAACTTAGAATTATGAAAATTGGTGTTTAGGTGTCTTTTTTAAAATAAAAAAATATGGGTCTCGGCGTTTTTGAAAATTCAACCCCTGAGGGGATTAAATAGGGGATGAAAGTTTGTATGCAAGTTCGTCATTTT
The DNA here is from genome assembly GCA_947859195.1 of Drymonia ruficornis. NCBI lineage: Eukaryota > Metazoa > Arthropoda > Insecta > Lepidoptera > Notodontidae > Drymonia > Drymonia ruficornis. Next base: position 2,767,024 of record OX401924.1, on the reverse strand, counting down.
TCAAGTTAGAATTATGAAAATAGGTGTTTAGGTGTCTTTTTAAAAATAAAATAAATGGGTTTCGGCGTGTTTGAAAATTCAACCCCTAAGGGGGTAAAATTAGGGACGAAAGTTTGTATGGAAGTTGGTTATTTCTTGGGTTAGAAGAATGAAAAGTAGTGTTTAGGTTTCTTTTTACGTATTAAAAATAATAACTTCATCTTTCTTGAAAGTTCAACCCCAAGGGGATAAAATAGGGGATGAAACTTTGTATAGAAGTTCGTCATTTTTGTTGTAAGAATTATGAAAATTGGTGATTAGGTGTCTTTTTAAAAATAAAAAAGTAAAATTTAATAGCATTTTTGAGAATTATACGGATACGCGATATGGGATATGGGATACGGGATACGGGATACGGGATTTGGGACATGGGACATGGAGCATGGGGCATGGGGCATGGGGCATGGGACATGGGACATGGGACATGGGACATGGGACATGGGATATGTGATACGGGATACGGGATGAGGGATATGGGATACCAAATACCAGATACGGGATGCGGATTGCGGGATGCGGGATACGGGATGCGGGATGCGGGATGCGGGATGCGGGATGCGGGACGCGGGGTGCGGGGCGCGGGATGCGGCACACGGGACACGGGATACGGGATATTAAAAACGGGATCCGGGATATCCAGAATACGGGATTTGGGTTCCAGCAAACGGAAACGGAATTTCTTAAATTTATATTCTGCGCGGACGAAGTCGCGGGCAAAAGCTAGTATATTATATTTTTATCGATACCGGTCTGCAATCATAAATAAACACTACTACAACACTGTTCAAATCAAAAAGTATATATGTCGAGATTAATTCTTGCAACACTGACTAATACGACTGAATAATTTTGATACTTGATTTATTATTTTCCATATTATTTATTATTCATAATGCAAGCGCAAGCACTTTTAAGTTTTCTTTGATGTTGGTCAATAAGATAATATTTGTTATACATATATTTATGCCATATGTGATTCATCGCCTCAGTAGCAGACGCTGCCTGCTTCTGGGTCATATGGACCCGGAGCAGTGTCAGGTTCGATTCCGTTTATCAAGATCAAGAATTTATCGAGATCGTATTTATCTGAATTGTTTCGATAGTGGGTGTTTTTGTTTCAACATGAGTTAGTTATATTTTTTTGTATTTTAGGAAAATAAAACAAACATATCATAGCTACTGCGTTTTTTAATTATTTTTTTATTTTAATCTTGGTCTAAATATTCCACTCCTGATAAATCCATATATTGGCGTGGGCCTGCCGCTGCCTCATCAACTCATCATCATCAGTCTCCACAGCATTGCTGTCATCTTGAAGATTTATTATTAATCGATTAATGTCATCGTAAAGAGCAATTTTCGACTATTCTTCTAACGGTACCTGAAAAATAAAATAATTCAATAAAAGATAATTTCTTTAATGCTTTAAGATTATTTGTTTATTTAGTAATTAAGTAACGATGTTAACTGACAAGCAAACATAGAAAAATAAAGCAACCTTAGTTTATGTATTGGTCGAGATGAAAGCAACACATAAAAATAATACCAAGTATCAAGTGTGTTCAATCGAATGTACCTCTAAGCGATCAATGTATATTTACTGAAAAACCTGTAAACTGAAGCTTTGAGCCTGCCTTTGTATACAATAAACACATTATTTAACTTAAAAACTGTAAAATAAACTGCTTATATACCTATAATATCAGCGGATCTTTGGTAAACATCGAGTTCTGACAAAATATTTTGTACCTCAAATTCCGCGAGACACCGCCTGTAAACTTTGTGAATCACCTCTCTTGTTGAATTACTAATGATTTATTCATTGTAAATCGTTTTTAACGTCCTGCGACTGGTTTATCACCGCGTAATTCAGTATTTATCCGTTTGTTTACAAAGGTCAAATACTTGACAATTATTTGACAAATAAAAAATACAGTTGCCAGGGTAGAAAAGATTCGTCTATGGTCACAGTAGACTATTCGATTAATTCGTACTCGATTAATTGTATCGATAATGTTTTCGATTCTTATGACATTTAATATTTTAATGAATTTAATAGAAAAATTGCATTAATTACATCAAAAATACTTACATATGAAATGTTACCCCATCTTTTTGTATATTACTATTTTTTGTAATTTCTTTGCACATGTTTAATGGGACAATTCGGCATTTTTCACGGAGCACCTTACACCGCGAAAACGATACTTACTCTGATCAAATCGATTTCGAAAACAGTTTTTATATACGTGTCAGAGATTTTTGGTCTAGTACCTATAAAAAAAAGCTAGATGGGAAGATCATGCGATGCGCATCCTGAGTTAATACATCCATGGTATTACCTGTCAAATTCAATACGAATTCGTTGGCGACGGTGGCTGGCGACGCGCTTGGCGTCCCGGTGAGATAGAGCCCTCAGAGTTGTTCAAGAAACCCAAAGGCCTTGTACTGTTGCCTATGACAACAACTATGACCGACTTTTTACGTGCCCCCCGAAGCACGGAGACGCTAATTTCAAATGCCACTAAATGGTCACCCATCTCGGACTGACCTTGCCAAGCGTTGCTTAACCTCCGATCGTTTACCGACCTGTGATTGCAGCTGGCTATAAGCGCCTCAATATTATAGCGTATTTGGCATCACAAAGCAATATTTTGTGTTAAGTTTTTAGGGTTCCGTAGTTCCTACGAGGAAATCTTATAAGATCATCTAGTCCGTTGGTCGGTCCGTTCGTTCGTCCGACCGTATGCTAAAAGGTCCGTTCTATTTAAAAAGAAATGCGCAACTCGATATCTATTTAAACTCACGCTGAGAAGGATTAAGTACATACTTCCATTGACATTAATTGAAACTAAAAAAACCATGTTGCCATAAACAGCCTAGTCTTACCATAGACAATGACATCATTCCATAGATGGTGATTTTATAATTATTTATTAATACCTAGTCCTTTGAACTAGGTCATGACTTGAACACCCTGAACGAAAGTGGAAGTGTCCTTACCCGTCTTCCGAGTCTAAAAAGGGCATGCGGACCTCGACAGAAACGTCTCAAAGGTATCCTAGGGTTACTACTTGCTAGTTCTTTAAACAGTATGTTGAATACCTTGACTTTGTTGGAGATACATAAATCTAATGAGATTGAGTCATGCGTGTGTTGTGTGTTATATATATAAGCGATAAATGTTAGCTATAAAATATAGAAGGATCATAATATGCTGCAAAACTGTTGATTAGCGACTTATAAGATTATAATAATATACTATACTTATTGGTATAAAATATTTTGCAAACGTATAATAAATACTAATACCAATAGAACTAACTTTCCTTATACGTCTTACGTTTGTACTGATGAAACATAAACCTACACAAATATCTCGTTATGTCAGTGCAAATGAAGGGTGAAATAAGAAACAAAATACACTACGAAAATTACATGTTTGTGCTCTTTTCAAACTCCAACTCTAATAGCAATCTACTTATACAATTCAATTAAACCTCCATCCTATCGTCATCATTAAAATGTTGGTGGCAGCCCTATGCTGGTCCCGGCCGGCAAGGCCGAGGCCGCAGGGTCACGCGGAAGCGGTCACCGTGGGCTGCAATGAACCGCGAAATTAATGGCCTGTTTACGTTAAGTGAAGGTGGTCCAGTCTCATCTATGATACTAAGATCGCCGGTATTTTAATTTATAACTCCGTTGGTTTTCTTCTTATCGTATGGTTAGTGGCCAACCGGGTGTTAGAGTTGTCCAAGCCGCCCGAAGGCCTCCGACGAAGCTTAACGACTGCTGCCTAGATTGCAACAGGACGGACTTTTTACGTGCTCTCCGAAGCACGGGGACGCTCAGTTCAAATGCCACTATATGGTCACCCATCTCTAACTGACCTTGCCAAGTGTTGCTTAACCTGTCGTTTACCGATCAGTGATTGCAGCTGGCTATAAGCACCTCAGTTCGTGAGCAAAGGTCTTTAGGTACTGTTTTTTTAAATCCATAAATAATATACAGTCCATATTAACTAGGTACTCTATTACATAAACAGCTCATAAAATTTATTACTTTATTTAAAAGGCCTGTTGGGGAACCAAGTATGTTTAAGAAATATCCATGTTACAGAAAGTTGTTGCAACTGTTAAGTAGTCACCTTTTTAGGGCGAAACACGAATATTAAATCACTACTTGTATTTATATCATGTATTCAAATGCGTAAGCCATGAATAAACGCCTAACTAATAGCGAGCTCATCAAACTTCCTACCATGTAACACATTGCCTCATAAATAACCTTATTTTTTTTTCGTAATAATTCTATTAAGCAAGCTCTATTGCTGGCGATAAACCATCGCAATTATAATTTGCGGAGCCAACTCGACAATGGAGGCGTCGATCAGATAATGGTCGTTACGAATGGATGCCGTGGTGCGGAGTTCACCCAGTTTTGAACTCGGAAACGCGCTATATATTATGTAAAGAGATCTCTCACGTCTAAACACTGCTTTGTTGTGGAAACATCTGGAATTAGGGTGCGAAATGTAAGCGGCAAGCGAGAGAATGAAAAGCAAAAGGCAATCAATCAAATACATTACCAAGAAGAGGGAGGCAAGTGACTGTACGAAATAATTTGTCCTACAGATGTGTAAATTTTGCTGTAGTGGTGCGCTGGGCGCAAGTTTTGTGATTGCGATGTTAGAAGGTTCCACATCAATGCAATCAATAGTTACTTTCGGGAAAGAAAAATAATACATTTTGCCAGAGGATTGTGCCTTCATTTCCCAAAAATGATGCTACGTATAACTTATTATTCTTTTTTCAAATTTCGTCGTATAAAAATGATAATTATGAATGATTGGTAGAGCGGTTTACCATCCTATTCATTTTCTAGTTTAGGCTTCGAAATTATTTTCCGTCTGTTTCCAAATAATTTTGGAACAAAGACATTACCAAGAAGAGGAAGATATGTGACTGTCCAACATTGTTTGTCCTACTAAACGGATTCCATGGGCGCAGTGCAACACAGAAGCTCGTGGAAAATAACGTTGAAAACATGTCGGTATTGCTACGGGTACTACGGGTGCTACGGTACTACGGGTTATCTTATCAGGCCCTTTGCGAGTACTAGTGGTACTGGTAACACCGCTTGTAACATACACCACACCACAAGCTAATTCATTACCTTCCCAAAGCGATAGGAAGCGCGCATCCCTCACTTCTGTCGCAGTGACTTCAGTCACACGCTTACGAGCCTTACGACTATTGTCTATTGCTTTTTGTGCGATGCGACAATCACAGCTTTCTCTCAGCACACTCGTTTAATTGAGATTTCTAATCTATTGCCTTTGAAATTAGGTTAAACGGTTTATGTAAGTATACTTATACTTGCTTAAAATAATACATACTTTCTCGGCTTTTTTATTTTACTGTCGGAGTTATTTAAAAAAGGAATCATTACAGTGCAACCACAAATTTTGTCTATGGTACTTACCGGCGAGGGTTTTATTATTTTTTGAGCATAATATGCATGTTGGTGTTATTGGCAGGCTGGGTTGCGAGCCAGCAAGGAATTATTGGCACGCCTGCAACAGGATAGCGCCTGGATCCAGGGCCAGCCAGGGCTTAGGTGGATAGCGAGTTTAATGAAGTATCTAAGGCCGTGGCCGCACTATAATTGCGACGCGACAGTTAATAAACCCCTGTAAACATATGGCGGTGGTCGCGTTAAATAAACGAAAATTTGTATAGAAATCGCCGTCGTGTTTCGAATTCGAATCGCTTTATCGATGAAGCGGCCACGGCCTAAATCCGTAATATTAATTAGTACTTTTGAAAGATTTTCGACAGTAAGCAAGGTTCACACACTAATTACTGTCATGTGTGGTCTCTTCATAAAAAAATCTTATTTTAAATCGGTCTCGCTAAGCAATGATTTAGTAAACCACCTGCTAATAATAATCAATTATTATGGTCGAAGCCTTCCTACTAATCCATCTGTACGTTTTACTGTAAATTCTATCGTACAACAATTTTTAAACCTTAAAAATTGTATATTATAAAAAGAAAGTGAGTGAAAGCAAACGTGTTAACATCGTAAATTGAACGTTTGCTTTGGTGATGCTAACAGCTGAGCAGTATTGGTTAAAAGCGATTTGAAATAGATTGTACATCGATCATAGCGAGAATCGAATAGCATTTTTAAAGGTTATAAGTAATTAACTTTAAACATTAACAACGCACTCGAATTCAGTAAAATAACCCAAAAACGCTATCTTTAGAACTCTATTAGACAATTAAAATACACGTAATGGTTAGTTACTGACCAGTGACCAGATACTGGCCACTCTCAATAACTATATAGGTATAAACCTAGTTTGACTCTACTTATATTACTATTTTTGTGACCTATTATTTATTGTTTTAATTAAAAGAAATGCCTAATGAGAATTTAACTAAAATATTATAATCTTATCGATGTAGACATATCATCATAATGTACTTATAAATATTTGACAAGAGCTGTTACAACAATTATTATAATTAATTTAATGATAAGGACACACGATTTTTGTTTCACTGAGGTTTAAAACTTTCTATTTGCAACATCTATCGTTAATTGATTTCGTCGTTCGTTCTTGTATCAGAGTTACTCGCAGAAAAGGAGCAGTGGGTCGGTTCTAATGGCGAATACAATTAATACAATGTACAATAAAATAATATGACGGCAATAAACTTCGTTAGTGTTTACGCTTATTGCCTTGAAAATTGATTCCTCTGTAGCATCAAATAAAATTATTTATAGAATTTAATTATTTCTCAGTTATGATGATGGAAATACGCAGAAAGATGCGAATCTTTTAACTTCTTAAGGATTTTATTGTTATTGCATTTGCGGCAGATCCTCTTAACCTTTCAATCGTCACAACCTTCGAAAAAGAATGTTGAAACCTATCAGTTTTCCTTTCATTAAGACTGTAAACCTCGTTTACGTGGAGGAAAAATATCCTAAGAACAACTTTTTATTGTTACAGTACAATAATGACGGTCAAGAAGTCAGCTCGGTGTGGCGGCTTCGCGACCATCGTGGCACGACAGAAGCTGCACGCCGCGAACCAGCAACTCGACATCCTCACCATTACCAAACCCTCAGCGCACTCCTACAACATCATCGTCGGCTTCAACGAGAAAGACCAACTGCAACTCCTCACTAAAGAAGACACACCCGACGAAGAACAGAAACGAATCAAAGACTACACGGAACTAAAAACAACAAAATGCGAGAACATCTCAGTGAACGACATAACAAACTGTGTAAATATCGAGAATTACCCGAATTGTGACAACACTCTAGTCTTTTATGTAGCCAAAAACATCGAGGAGGCAATAGCGCTCAAGTTCGAAAACGAACAGGACTTCAAGAGGATATATTTCACGTACAAATACTTTAAAATGCGGAACCGGCTCACGAAAAACACGAACAATTACTCGAGCAGTGAAAACTTGTTTGCTAAGAAGAAAAGTTATGATATTTTCAAGAGTCGAAAGAGCAGTATGGAAGACTACAGCTTTGATAAAACACGTGAGTACGATTTGATGCAGATGACAGACAATGATGGTATTACGCATATATCGGTACAGCAGAAGAATCTGAACACGCGGTTTGATCAGCCGATGAGTTTGATCGGACTGAGACACGATGTAAACGAACCGGGTGAAATAGACAGTGTGATATACACGGATATAGAGATTCCGTCGAAACCTGATAGAAAGAGGTTGTTTCATAAGAAGACGAAGGCTCCCCAGCCTCCAGTTTTGAAAGACAATCAGCTGAAAGTGTTAAAAGGTGAATTTGTCAGGGTAAACGTTGACAGAACGCCCGACATCATTCCAAAGGAAAATAAAGTGAACAAAGTACCGGATATTCTCATGTTCAGAGACAATAAGCCAAAGAAGACCACGAGTAATGTATGGCCAGCGAGTAATAAAGGTTAGTTTTTCTTTTCAATTTTTTTTATTGTGACTAAGGCGGCAAACAAGCCTACGACCCGCCTGATGCTAAGCAGTTACTGTAGCCTATAGATGATTGGAATACCAAAAGCATCGCTCGCTAGTCGCCGACCTGAATGGGTGTGGGATAGAAGGAGGGGTTGGGATTCCAGCTCTCTCGTTCAAAGAACGAAACGCAGCAGATCTTCTATGAGAGGGTGGTACTACCCCGGTCGAGCAAGCACGTATATAAGCTGCAGTCAATTGGCTGCAGCTTGGCTCTATAAACAATTATATTGAATCATATTGAAATGATTCTGAACATTATTACCCAAGGTCTGACTTAACTTTTGCATAACAATGAACATTAAGAAACATCGCTCATTATGATACATGTGGACACTACGAACTTTACCAAACCCTTCTTGCCTAATAACATCATGATTTATTTTATTACTCATCCATTGATAGGACAATTTCAAAGGTGACGACAGGAAACTGAAACAATGGTGTTTACAACATAACCACTATATGTTTCGCAGATGTAACTACAGTACACAATTTCCTAGTTATGCAAGTTGATATTATTCTTGACTTAACAGTAGAAAATAACAGTATTATTCTGAAAAGTTCTCTTGCGAAATGACTTCTTAATTTGCGGTCAGATTGATGTTTCGTATTCCTAATGCATCTCAAAGTTGAGATCGATCTTAAGATGCAGTTTTGACGTTTAATGTATGGAACATGTGTCAAAAACAGCATCTCAGTTCGATCGCAATCTTGAGATCGATTTATTAATACGGGCCAGAGTTCGACACTAGCACCATGCAATCGGATGATGAACGAAGTGAGATACTCGACAATTATTTTCACTCATTTTAGGATTACGAAACTATAATCTCATCGCGGTTTCAGAAGTGATATCGCAAGTGAACTTTTCAGAATAGTACTAGGTACATCATTTATAAACGAAATATACATGGACGGCTTGTAGCTGTCGGAACGGACAGCTCTAGAGCAGTTGGTTGCAGTCGACCGCATCGACAGCCCGTTGACAGCCCGCCGACTGCTTGACGCCAAGCAGTCGGCGGGCTGTCAAAGCGGTCGACTGCAACCAACTGCTCTAGAGCTGTCCGTTCCGACAGCTCCAAGCAGTCCGTGTATAGAGAGGCAGACTTCCTGTGATTACTATTGTATTTTAAGACTACGTGTAGGTACTTATCATGATAACACCAAAAGGCTTCATCAATAAAATATCGTAAATCATTACTGCTAGCTAAGAAACTTAACACTTAGCGTCTTACTTATCTCTAAACCTAGCTTCTTGATGATCACGTCTAATCTGAAGAACAAAATAATCAAAACCATTCAATGGTTTAGAACACAATCAACCCAAGGCCACGGGACCATCACGAGCTTGCGCAAGCACAGGTCATTCACTTCACAGGCTGTTGGTACACTGACACAGTCAAGCTTTACATCGGTTAACAAGATACTTTAGCCAATAACTCACGCACTTTTACTTTCAATGGCTTATAAACGATTTTAATTATTGTTAACAACGTTTTGAACTTAATGGATGTTGTTAACCTTATTAACGACTTTAATTTGTTATTATGTGATGAGATCTACGTGATTGTCTTCTTCGAAGAACATCGCTCAAACTAAACTTTGTAAATAATTAGTTGAACCGATTTGAATCGTTCCCATTAAATAGGATAGGATAGCAGATCTCAGACAAATGGAGCAGATATCCAGGATTTTTTTGCCATAAGACGCCGCCAGGATCCCTACAGTCTGGTAATATTGTCACTTGACAGTCCTCTCTCCGACATCGCTATTGTAGTGATACTGACAATTTGCATGTTAGAATGAGACATAAAACATGGGGTACCCCAAGGTAGAGTTTTGGGCCCACTGCTATTCCTCATATACCGCACCAAAAAGTTATCCAACAATTCTGAAAATGGCCTTAAGTATTTAAACCAGCCTTTAATGTCTGCAAATTGGAGCATCTTTAAATTGGTAACTTATACAGACACTAAGTACACCTTAACAATAGGTTTCTATAATTAGGCTGTCGGTTTCCTAAACAGTAATTAGTATGTGCGCTAGCGCCGGTCTCCACGTAAGCGCTTAGAAGCCCCATCACGACTGACCCCACACCACACGATACTGCTGCTGCTGTCAATATAAAACCGACGGTAGTATAGTTCGAAGGTCGTCATCATTGCGTGATGGGAATCATGCAATTTGTCTACTGGGTGAAATCGAAATCGTCAGCAATATTTTAACCAGTGATTCTACACATGATTCAGAATATTTAGGGAATATTAATCAACAAATCAATTGATAAAAAATTATTACCCAGGTAAGGTATAACAATTAAATGGTTTGCTTATTTGCTTACCCGATGAATATTTTTTTATCAATAGATTTTTTTATTTGTTTTCCTATAATATTTTGGATCATGTGTAGAATCACTGTTTAAAATATTGCCGACTATTTCGATTTCACCCAGTATATTTAGTTCGTTAACCGCCGCATACTCGAATGCAATTTGATTTTGAGAGCTACTTAACTCGGGCAGGGCCGCACGGGTAAGGCGACTGCGATGCGACAGCGATCAAAGTTAAACCCCTATACACATGGCGGTAGTTGCATCAGATTAACAAAAAATTGACGTTGCGCTGCAATCGCTGTACCGGTGTGGCTACGGCCTTACAAGACATACATAAAATAACAGATAACGGCGTCTCAAAATGCTAAGCGAATCTCAAATATTTGAGTAGCCATTAAGGATAGCCAGGACTCAGTTTAATACGACCAACTATTTTAGACAGTCACGTCTCTCCCTCTTTTTTGGTAATGTCTTTTTTTTTCTCATATTTTGCTACGCGGTAGTTTATTTCTCTACGATAAATTAGTATTCCAATAAGGTCTTTAATGATGTTCAAATTGCCGCAACGATCAGTCGGCAGAAGCTCAGTGACGTCATAGTTGCAACACAATAGTTTAGCAAATAGATGTGACATCGATTTACAGTGCGTCTTATTACTTAACTATTTTACTTTATTTTACTAGCAACTACTACACCACCAAGCCAACTAGACACTCGGGTATAAATATCAAATGATAATAAGTCAATGATTCCGCGGTCCGTCCACAACGTAGTGAGCCTGGACCAATGTCTGGGTACTCTTGTGGCAGTAGCTCCCACTATGTGGTGGACCGTGGAAGGACCGTGGAATCATTATTATCATTCGATATCTATACCCGAGTGTCTAGTTGGCTTGGTGGAGTAGTATGCCAGGTACACATCGAAAAATAAATTGGTGAATTCTGAAATTTGTGATAGAGCCAATTGACTGCAGCTCATATACAAGCTGGCTTGCGGTAGTACGACCCTCTCACAGAAGATCGGTGTAAAGTAGCTATTACAGCTGCGTTTCGTACGATGAGTAAGCTTGTAAGCTTTGATTGCAGAAGTGCTAGCACACGCGGCAAGACAAGACTTTTGTCACGAGTTTTGTCGTACTGAGTCGCTGTCTCTTACATAATGCATAGAAGAGAATGAGACAAAATCAATTTATCTCGCGTTTTGTCTTGTCACGGTCGGCTGTGCTACCAGCCCCCCTAGCCTAGTAGCATGAACGATAATCGAATAGAATATAATAGACTTCACAATGTATGGAAACGTCAAACGTCGCTATGAAGATCAAAAACAAGTTGCTATGTAGATCACGTGACTTATGTCATTTCCATACATGAAGCGTAGCGATTTGAACGAACGCTTGTAGACGTCAGCCACTTGTCTAGCCCTTCTGGCCTCGTCGTCGGAAGTCGTGTAGCCATTGCCATTAAGCTGCCATAGTGATCGATCCTCTGATTGGTCAGCCGACCGGCTGATCGGCCACTGATTAGTCGGTCAGAATCAACTGACCAATGAGAGGGTTGATCACTATAGCAAAATGCCACAGTAGCGCCACATTGGCTAAGTGACTTGGCCCCCATTGCAGTTACGTTCCTTTAATTATAATTAAAGATGCAAGTGAACGGCCACGACACGGAGACGTAACGACTGTGGGAACAGAACTCGTGCTTAGTTTATTCAGAATTAGTTCGAGCCGTCTAACTTGAGTAGGTAGAAAACGATCCCTGATGTTACGAAACACAGATAAGCACTAAGTTAGACACGGTGTTTTGGTGTGGCCAATAAGTGGAACTTGCCATGAATCGTAGCATGTGGCAATCAATAGTCTCCGCCTATCCCCGTAGGATACAGGCGTGAGTATATGTAAAGTACGTTTTTTTATACTTGTCCTATTTGGTAAGCAAAGATGGCGTCCAGCGGGGCGATTGCGGAACTTTTTTGTCAATGTTTCAATTGGTTTCGTTCATCCTGTGTCAATTATATACGAAACCATTGAAACATTAACAAAAAAGTTACGCAATCGCCCAGCTGGACGCCATCTTTGCTTACGAAATAGGACAAGTATAGAAAAACGTACTATATGTACTACTCCACCAACTAGACACTCGGGTATAAATATCAAATGATAATAAGTCAATGATTCCGCGGTCCGTCCGTGAGCCCGGGCCAAAGCCTGGTCGCTCCTGTGGCAGTAGCTCCCATTACGTGGTGAAAGGACCGCGGAATCATTGAGTTATTATCATTTGATATTTATACCAGAGTGTCTAGTTGGCTTGGTGGAGTAATACGTACGTTGCCATGAAATCATCCTGGGTTGATCAACATTTGGAATACTATTTTCCCGGGAAACGTTAATAGATGCGTCCTCATGCCCCGAGCTGCCCTGCCCAAGCCTTCAGTTATAACATTATGTCCGTGCATTTCGAAGTATAAACTGACTGCTTGGTCACACTGCGCCGCGCGCCTCTTATAGACGCAGCAATAAGACCTTATTCTAGGAATACTGACTTTGTTATGTTGCACTTATATGTTCTACTGTTTCATATTATGTTTTTAAATAAGATCACATGTAAATGATCTCGGAGTTAGGTACTCGTAATCGTATCTGCTACATAATCCGAGCATGAAGGGCAGGTTCGATTCCCGCGCGGGTCGCTTTACGCGGCGCTTCCGTAATGCGCTACTCTTGCGCAGCTGTTTACTGTCGCATGACATTCTGTGTCGCTGATAGTATCACGAAATAAAGACATAAGCTCTAGTAGTTCAAAACTCGCAGAATAATGTATTTGTGAACGTTTCTTTTGCAAATAAGTATAAGCTTTGAATTTATTTTGATATTAAATAAACGCTTGGCGCTGTGGTTCGAGCGTAGGCCGCTCGGCTCACTGCATCGGGTGGTTACGGGTTCGATTCCCGCCAGAGGCAAATTTCAGAAACTACCTTTTCGTAACTTGCCCTGGGCGCCGAGTCGTTTAGCCATTGAACTACCATTGTATGCCGATGGCATATTCTTCGAAGTTGTAGCATTTAGCATCGCGAAGTAAGGGTGCGTTTCCGCTGCCGCGGAGCTGGGCGGAGTGGAGCGGAGAAGAGCACTGTGATTGGCCAGCTGTGATTGACCAAGAGCGGAGTGGAGATTTCGAGCACTGTGATTAGCCGATTCACGGTCCGCTCCTCTCCACTCCGCCCAGCTCCGCGTCAGTGAAAACGCACCCTAACGCATCAGTTTTACGAGCGCCCATCTTGCGACGACGCTTACATAAACACCTCGGATTGACACGTGTAATGACACGGATGCGTCCACAACCACTGTTGCAATGGTGCTAAGTAGCCGCATAACATATGCATTTAGGACCTAAATACGACGTGTTGTTAAGAAAGTCAGTAAACTTAACAAAATGTTATGTCACTAGGTTTATCAGGCATAGATGTTGCCCGCAGCTCCGCTTGCAAGGTACTTCGAGATATAGCATTCGGGGATAGTGTAGTTTTCTATCAGGGATTTTATTTTCAGAGATAACATACACACCATATACATACAAACTTACCTAAAGCTCTTCATAATATTAGTATGAAGTATAAACACAGCCCTTCCTAAACTGGATTCAACGTCGTCGGACCCTTTTCAGCTACGGATTTTAAGATAAAACAGATAGAAGTAGATTTATTTTACGTATTTTTTCGGTAACATAGCGGTAATCAGCCGCATGTACCCTCTTAAATAGCATTATAGCAATTTGCAAAGAACAAAAATTATAACTATACTTCGACCAACCATTTAGGTATTTTACATTTCAATGTCAAAGAAAAATTAATCTTATTGCGTCACAATAAGGCTCATCAGTCATATGGTATGGTAAATGCTATGGTTAATTGTATAATAATATAGATGAATCAGGTAAAGTGATAAGATTTATGTTGTCAAAAGTAAAATAAATGGTTGGACGAAGTATAGATACGTGTGTTTATACACATTATTATCATGCACACGGCGTATTGTTTTCTCCACAAATCTCTTTATCGGTTTACAAAAGTGATTGAGGTTACTCAAATACGGCATAAGTGCCCTTTCTGGCGTCGGCTGCTCAAACATAGGCTAATAGGCAAGTCGCCGCGCCGTGACCTTCCGTAAGCAAATAGTTTGGTTACCTCCACCACATAGCAATTCACATAGCCACATAGAAATTCTGCTAAAGCAAATTTTCTGATTTTCTAGCAGAATCCTTAGCAATTCCGTTCTGGCGTAAAATGTGTGATCATTTAACGGGTAATTTTTGCGGAACTTCTATGGATTCATCTGTGGCCTTTTTAACTCCACTGTGTACAATATTTATCATAATCTTTAGATTATATTATCATAATCTTTTTATAATCGTATGTTATATTTACGCGAATTCTCCTTAATAACATCGCTACATTTTTTTTTCACAAAGCTTTTAAAAATGGGAATGTTTGTCGCCAACTCTCTTGAACCTTATTATTTGATCAGTTAAAATGCTACCAAAATAATGAATAACAATATTAGAGTATGTCATATTCAAAACACAACAGTCGTCGTTATAATTTGTGGGCCAGCATGCGTTGGGTTAAGTGGTTAATACGCAAATATGGAGTTGCTTAACGCACCGCCACAAACTGCTAAGCTTTTGAGGACATACGTGACAGAATATGAGTACGAATAAAGTCCTACTTTGGACACTATGCAAAATTGTTATACTATGAACTTTACGAGTACACACCATCTACTAATTCATAAATGTAGGTTTCGTTATATTAAGTAGGTTATTAATTACTAGCTTGGTGTAGTAACGTTTAGTATTGTCCGAGGTCAATGATTGTGGTCCCAGAGACGACCCTTGAGGTACTCCTTTCTCTAATCGTTTACATTGAGATTGTACTAATCGAGTGGAACATTACAAACAACATTTTTACCTTGCCATTTGAATGAAGATCTTATCTTGATTGTAATATTAAAATTGGCATATGAATGAACGCTTCTTGAGAATATTAACAGTGTCGAAGGCTTTTGTAAGGACTGAATATTCGATTAGTAGTGATAAGAACTAACATTTCTAAAATCAGTTTCGCATCTAATATAAATTACATTCTGTACCAATGGTTTATTTCATACAAAGACTATAGCGGTCTCTATAATTTATAGAAAATTATTCATAATTTGCTTGCTAGCGTTTATGACCTTATTATAATTATCTATTCCTTTTCTAATATTTGTTTGATGAGAACCTAGATATCGTAATTATAATACAAAATATTCTTCTTTCTTAAGTACATTTTAATTGCTATCTTACATAAGTCCAATTGGGTAATCACTATTCCAATTAGGTATTATTATACAGAGTTCCACTATCAACGTTTAAGCTACATCTTAGAAGCTGAGATTTAAGAGATCATTCATCAAATTAAGTTTGTACATATTCCTGTAAGCATCATCCTTGCTGTGATCAGCTAGGTCATCAGCATCGCTCACGTCTTGCAACTCGTTAGCGATTCGTATGCGCGGGCGCACGGAAGCATCCGCGTGTACCGAATCACAATCGCACATCTGATGTAACGCATGCAAATTTCGGCGAAGTAAATTACGTATTTTTGACAATGCGATATCGTAAATTCGCTTCTTTATTACGTTAATAAGTTGCTTATTCATACTACTTACATTTTGTTTGTTTACAAGCTGGTGCCCGATTTCGATGCATGAAAAAAAAAATTTAGTTACTCCTTATTACATCAGCTATGTGCCAGTTAAAGTCGCGTTAAAATCGGTCCAACCGTTTCTGACATTAGCCGGAACAGACAGACAGACATACAGACAATTATTTTTTTATAAGTTATAAGTACCGTATACAGGTGTTCCAAGAGCCATTCAGTAGCTTTTGCGGATGTAAACTTTGGTATATTATATTGTTGAGTAAATAATATTGATGACACTTAAACAAGTTCTGATGTTGGAGAATTCGCATTAAATTTACATAGCATTGACAACCTACCTCTATATTATGCTTTTTATTGGGCCATTAAAGAATCAAGTTGATTTAACTTATTGTGAGTAGGTAAACACTCGCTGTCAACTTAGATAAAAGTCAGTAGATATGGGCTCGGCATAATTAATGCCGTAATAATAAATTGCACTCTGAGAAAACTATACAAATAAATAAAATTGAAGTGTCTATTTGTAATATCGAAATAACAGCTTTTTACTATGAACACACAAGTAAACATAGTAAAAAGCACAAGCTATGGGTACAATTGAATCCAATCCACCATAATAATAATAAGAAAGGACGTTTTAATGTACTACTGGATACCGGAGGGGATTCTGTCCATAATCCACCTTAAACAATAAACTTTGATCACTATGAAAATGTTTTAACATTACTGTTAATACGGACCTATTTTCTTATTTCAGTGACGGGCTACGAGTCAGATCGCGAGGAGTGGAAGAGCAGCCGATCTCAGTTCTCAACGACAGCATTCGACAGCCTCGCCAGACCCACAAAGATGGCGATGGCGCTCACGTTACGGAAACCCCAAAGATTGGAGCCGGTACCCCAGTACTACAGGCTGCAGAGCGAACAGAAACCAAAACTCACACCGATGCCCTTCAGACCCAACAACTTCGTACAACGACCACCGCGGCTGCCACGACCAAACCCAGAGGTCAAAAGGAACCCACTGAACACAGACCACAGAAAATACACATCCCTACAAACTCTAGAGATCCCTAAAAAGTTAAGCGAACCGAAGAAACAGAACGACCCTAAAAAGAATTATTCAAATATCTCGCATAGAATAACGGGTTTGACGAATAAGTTGCGGGATTTAGGCAATCCGAGCAATACTATTGGCAGATTCAAAGCCCAGTCGCATGGTGATGTAGCGAATTTGAAGCCAGTATTGAAGACGAACGGACAGGACGGTGCGAAGAGATCAGTTGTGAGGACTTGCAGTGCTGAACCACCAAAGAAAGTTACATTCAGCGCGTTCGCCACTGTGCAAGTGGTGTGATTCTCCTCCAATTGTGTAAAGTAGGCTCTTAGGCTATTCGTCCACGGCGCTACTTAAAATAAACTGGTTACTAAAATAAATTACTAGTGAGGTGCTAGAATGTAAGAGTACCTACCTATTAGTATTTCTATGGCGGCTCGTACACGACGCTACTCAAAAGAAACCGCTTAGTAGCTAAGTAGTAATTAGTAGCACGCGATTCGAATTGTTGGTCGCGCGCGACTGGTTTCGATAAAATTTTGATAGTGTTTTGTTTTTTTATCGCTTTTGAGTAGCGCGACGAACCATGCGTGACTAGCATTACAAACATGGTGCGTCCAGATGCCTCACATGCCTCGTCCGAGCATTTTGCGTTCCGACGTCAAAACTGAGTGCTCGCGTGCGGCATGCGCTTGATGTAGATGCAGCCATTAGTAATTACTAAACTCTTCCGTCCTTTTGAGTGACGCCGTGTACGAATGTCCTTAGGCTTATGACTGGTTTCGCTTGTACACTTTTTGCAGTTTTCTTCTACATGGTTCTATTTATTTTTGTGTGTATTCCGAAATCCTTATTTATCGTTCTAATCAGCATATTTATCTACCAAATCATCGGTATTATTGTATAATAATGTAAAATTTATTCAGTCGTTTTCAAGCACAGTGTATGCACATAAATTAACATTAGGTATATCGTTGGTGGGATATTAATTAGGTGTGTCTTCTGTTTCGTCTGTTGTATTGTCTCAAGGACTGACTGATTAAGGGATTACTGTATAGATTATTATAGGTACATCGTCGGTCTTAATTTTGTTATTTAGCGTGAAGATGAGGCCGGGTCGTGTAAATATAATCTTAGAATGGCATTTGTTAGCCATTAACGCTTTATTTATGCGTTTTAACTTGCAACATTAATGTACAGTTTTATGGTATTGATGGTAATTATAACATTGCTACGTAGCCGCTTTTAAGATATTGCAAAAGCCGACAAATTTCTATCTGTACAAAGATTTATTTTATTAGCTTAATCTACATTCGTTATTAATAATAAATATTAAATATACTTACCAAGTAATATTTGATAACTAATTCCTGTTATTTGAATCTGATCTGACACTTGATAAAAATCAACGACTGCGTTCTAAGTGTATTAATATTTCGACTAAGTACGACAAAATTGTCACATTGGTCGTATTGATCCATTTAAAAGTAGGCACTTACATCAAATAAAAATAGGCAAGAACAATATAAAAACTTTGATTCTGATTTTTTTTATATAAAATTGCATTAAATAATATCATTTTGATCAATGCTTATGCCATTAAATGTTTTTTTGGTCAATTTTGTCATATTTAACCAGAGCAATTAGCCTTGTCTACTGCGGGCCTAATCTACAAGTACCGTATTGCGTTGATGTTGTGAAATGCCACCAATCTTTCTACGAGAGATTGCTGTCGGTCAGTTTCAAACAAATTATGGAAATCGAGACAGATTATAATTTATTGTTATTTATTTATTCACTGCGAATATAAATATTATGGACAGTAACGATAGAATCGTTTTATGACTGGAAGCGGCCGCACGTGTTTATACTGCACTGCACTTTGAGTAAGTTATTGCACTACAGATTTTCACTTAGGTAATATTTTGTCCTTGATTGTGTTGCTACCACATAAGTACTTATCCAGTTCCAGCACCCGCGAAACAAATCCTACTTATATCAATATCTACTCCATTACTTTCTCGTATCATGGGTGATCGGACAAAGTCTGGAAAAAGCCGTTTGCATGTCACTGAACAGTGCATAAAAACAAAATACAATCTACTTACCCCCTTCGCACACGGCGGCGTAGCGCAGGCGTAGCGTAAGCGTAATACGCTACGCTTATGCTACGCCTCGTGTGCGGACTTGTTAGAAAATGTACGTGCTTGTAATGCTCGCGTCCTACGCGCGTAATACGATACGCCTACGCTACGCCGCCGTGTGCGAAGGGCCTTACTGTTCTTTATTACATTTTACGGGAAAAGGTCATAAAAGGTGGCATGTAATCTTTTTCAGATCGAAGAGATACACGTTTTATGTGGTATCTAAATTAACCGCACCGCGGTTTTTAGATCGCTACGTGGTTGCCGAATAACACCTATATTTGAAGCTCTACCATGAGTTTTACGTGTGTTTCGCTCGCTATTCGCTAGCTTTTACGTAAAATACTTGTATGGCAAATTGTATAGAGTCCTTATCGGACATCGGGCTAATATTTTATGTAGAGACGGTATCGACGAGGACTTGTAGCGAACGTATTCGTGGTAGAGCTCTTGACCTTCTTAATTCCTTTAAAATACTACGCACGTTATGTCTGCATTCAGAATTTTATAGCCATAGTATAGTATTCTATGACCAAATTAAATGAGTCGATAAAATTTATCGTCTAAACAGTGCATCTAAAATATGTGTCAGATTTGTTGCATCGTCACATTAAAATGTGTTATTTAATTATTTATGCAGTGTTTCATTGTAAAGCGATTTCTCAAGATGCATTTTAAAATAGGTTTTCCGCACTCATTCAAATGAACTCAATAAAGGCTGCCACAAAACACCCGCGTATGATACGCTCGTATATTATTTTGCCAAAGTTAAAACAAACTTATTCCCGCCTCCTCCCGTTTAAAGAATACGCAACATGTCAAACGATTTAGCGTATTTTTTTTTAAAGAAGACCATTGCGGGATTGAATTAATATCATCAGACATGATATTTATTCAAATATAATTTCCATTTTGGCAAATAATATACGCGCGTATTACACGCGGCTGTGGCCTGCCTGCCTGCCTGCTGTTTTAATTTAAATTTGGCTTTATTTTTTCAACATTAATTTTAATAAAAATGTGAGGGTAACTCATTTTGAAGTAAAAAAGTTAATTTAAGTAAAAAAAAAAACACTCCTAGTCGTCAAAAAATGTAAAAATGTTTTCTTAGATTTATTATTTCTTTGCTTCCACGTTAGGTAAATTAATTTTTAATGCTACATGATAATGATGATTTTGATAAAAGATCGCCTTGTAATAAGTATCAAAATTCATGTAAGCTAATGTAGTACCTATTTACCTAGGTTTTTATCAAAGTTAGGTATAATGTTGTAACTGTAATATATACTTAAAATATTAGGAAATCTATTCCACAGGATGTTAGATTTATTTGGAATAATTTTATGAATTTTATTAAATAGCCTGTCAGTAATTCAAACTTGTAAAATAACTATTGTATTATACGAATAAAGTCATAATAATTTGTAATTAATAAAAATAATTTGTAGTAAGTAGTTTCGCATAATTAATTATTATTATTCGTGTTTGTTTCAATTATTTCCGTGTGCATTAATAATAACGATGTTTGATTTATTTTGTTGTTTACTTGTTCCAATTTAGATTTTGTTTGAAAAATAATAAATTGTTTGTTTGTCACGATTATTTTTTATTTCTTTCAACCACAGATAGGTATGGTACCTTCTTACATCGCAATCACTAAACTTGCGCCTATCGCATCACTACATGCAGCGAAATTCACACTTCAGCCCCCTAGACAAGTGGCTGACGTCTACAAGCGTTCCTTCAAATCGCTACGCTTCATGTATGGAAATGACATAAGTCACGTGATCTACATAGCGACGTTTGACATTTCCATACATTGTGAAGTCTATTCTATTCTATTTTGACGGGCCCGTTAGTGTGGTTGGCGCGGAGGCGCCTTTCACGCTGCAGGTCGTAGGTTCGATTCCTACCCGGGACATGCATTTATGCATGCATGAGTCTGGGTGTATATGTATATTAAGTATGTATTTACAAATAAAAAAGTAGTATATGTAGTAATATCAGTTATCTGGTTTCCATAGTACAAGCTCTGCTTAGTTTGGGATCAGGTAACCATGTGTACAAAAATGTCCCAGGATATTATTATTATTCTATTCGATTAGCGTTCATGCCACTTGTCTAGGGGGGCTGTTATCGCACTCGCAATTCGACAATTAATTTATTAAGCATTATTCATCAGACGATGAGCCGTATTAGGAATACCGACATGTTTTCAACATTATTTTGTCGCGAGCAACTGAGTCATACTGTGTCCATGGATTCCTTTTTGTAGGACAAACTATTTTGGACAGTCACATCTCCCTCTTTCTTATTAATGTCACAGGTAATGTCCTTGCTTACAACTCTACATTACAACTGGCAGAATATAAATACGATTGCCAGCCAATAATGTTGCCAGCTCCCCTAGCCAAGTAAGTGGCTTTGTCTATTACCATTTCTACATATTACTACGCTTAATGCCTATGACATAAGTAATAGGTATGTAGAAACACCTTTTTTATCACAATTTCTTTGGTAAAAACGCTTGTAGATGTAGCCAATTGACTCGGGGCTGGTTCGCTAGTCCATGGTCTTAGCGTTGCCCATAAAGTCGAAGTTCTTTCAATTTACTTCGTCTACTTAAAATTCGACTTTTTTTATTCGACATCGCCGTCGCGCTAAGTCGTGGCCGGGCTGTTAGACAGACGGGCAATGTATAGTGCTCATGGGGTTCGATTCCCAGATCGTATATTTCCAACTGGCCTAGCTACTAGCTGGACGTAAGATAATACCTATGGTAGGTACCAACCAACACTTAACCTATTTCAAATACAGCTCTACCTACCTATTTTTATGTTCGAGATTATTTAATGGCGGCGTCTTCATCAGGCGTATGCCTCGCCCGAGCAATCAGTTTTGACGTTGGAACGTATAGACACAATGTCATAATATGAGTGCTCGGATGAGGCATGCGCGCCATATGGACACATCTAATGCTGTGTCTATTGACCGTTCACAGTTATTTTACCTCTGACGTTTCTCATTTTATTTATGTAAAACGCAAAGTGTGCCTTTAAACTTGGCCTTTGAGACCATGAACTGTAGATTAGGTATTAAGTTTATTCTACAGCCTATATGACTTAAAAAACCTAATATCGACTACGTTTTTCAAAAATAAATAAATAAGGTAAATGTCAGAAGTAAAATAACTGTGAACGGACTGTACAGGCGCATGCCTCGCCCGAGCACTCAGTTTTGACGTTGAAAGGCATAGACATGGCATAATATGAGTGCTCAGACGAGGCATGCGCGGCATAGATACTAGCCAAATGGAATACGTGATCTCAGTCACGCAATCATATTTTTATGTCGAAGAAAAAAAAATCATGACCATACTTTAACCCCTTGAGATAAGAATAAACAAACAATCTATGTTGATTACTTACAAATGAAACTGTGGTATCATCAAGAATTCAAGGTCTTATCATTAAATGGGTATTTTTATGTAGTACTAGCTTTTGCCCGCGACTTCGTCCGCGCATAATTAAAAAAAAAGGGTAGCCTATGTGCTATTCCAGACTATTATCTATCTCTGTGCAAAATTTCATCCAGATCCGTTCAGCCGTTCTGCACAGTAGCACAGGACCGGCCGTTGTGGAAATTCTTTGGGGGGCCTATGTCCAACAGTGAAGTTCTTTTGTCTGAAATGATGATGATGATGAGGTATTAAATGGTGCTTATTGTGTTGGCTAATAATTACGACTAAACTAAATTTTACACATCTAAAAGTAGTATTTTTGTCTTGCTCATGCGTCATGGTCTTGAGAACGATACGGTAACTTTTTTTATTGCCTAGGTTGGCATACCGACACTAGATGGTCCACCTGCTGCTATGTACGTGGAAACCGCCGACTAGGACATCTGCAACTTAAGGGAGCAGACGCGACGCCGACCTTTTAGGGACCTGTAAACATGCCCTTTGAAGAGCCCCATGTTCTAGTGTAAAGGAAAGCCTTCAGGAGGGAGATCATTCCACAAATTGCGTAGGTAATGCTCGCGATGTACACATTATGTATACATTTGTGTAGATATAGTTTAGTCAAGTTAAGTTGGGAACAGGGGCGTAGCTACCGCCGTATCAGCCGTATCAATGATACGGGGCCCCCGGGCTACAGGGGCCCCGAACATATTATGTGAAATTCTTTACCCTTCATTTGGGCCCCACAACAAATTTTGACACAGGGCCCGTCTATGGCAGGCTACGCCACTGGTTGGGAATCAACATAATCAGCACCAATGTCTAGGTTATCGATAGTTACATTATCAATTATACACTTAATTTAATTTGCGCTTATATTATCTCTCTCTGTTACATATGGTATGAAAGAGACGGCGAATATGTAGAGTCCGATAAAACACTCGAAAAACTGTGTTTAAAGCGTTTGTTTAGTTTTGTGGAAACAGCTGAATCGAAGGTACGTTGTTTTTATTGCCTGAAAAAATAGGGTAATAAGTCAACTTTCATCAATTAATTTAACTCTGTAGTATTTTATGTAATTTTGTAGGTATAAGCGTATTGTTGTACTTAACGATTTAATTTTTAGAAAAGGTATTAGTTGGGTCGGAAGGTACCTATTAAACCGTACTTAAGTAGCTTCCTAAATTTTAAATCCACATAACTACCTACTTAATTCAAAGCTGGTCTGTGTGGTCCAATATTTTTTCAGAAACATGCTTCTTTAGATAAGTATGTAATTGAAGTATCTACAAATAGAAAAACTAAAATAATAAGTAGTAGCTAAGTAGTCTTTGTTTTTTTAGTAATTAATTATTTTTAAATTATTGTTTTTTTAATTTAATTTATTATTTTTTAATAATTAATCAATTGTAAAAATTTAATAGAGTTAAAATTCAAAATATTTTGTTTTCCGTAGTGACCATGTCCGTGGTAGCGCAAGCCTTCAAGTACGGCAAGATCGTGCCGGATCTCATCCCGGTCGCGCCGCCAACCGGCATTCAGGTAATTACCTACTTAACTGTTTTTTTTATAGGACTGCGGTGACAAAAAATCGTACGGCCCGCCTGATGTTAAGCAGTTACGGTAGCCTATAGATGCTTACGTTACAGAATAACTTTGAATCCTATGAGTACTAACTACTCCACCAAGCCAACTATAGTCTGATTTTTAATTAGACGAAGTAAACTGACAGATGATAATGTCAC